>CM062813.1:830388394-830867471 GCA_031772625.1 Pinus tabuliformis
ACTGTATCAAGGGACACCTCAAGGTCAACCAACACTAATGCAATGTATTAGTTGTTGTACATCGATCTATCAAAATGTCAAACATTGTCCTCGATATTAGCATATCATCCTACATTCTCCATAATTTAGCTCATGGAGATAGAGGGTTCAAGGACTCTCACTCCATGGTTGGGGACTATAGTCCATCGAGAGGTCAAATTTCAGGCTAACTGTATGAAGGACACCTTAACAAGGTCAACCTACACTAATGCAATGTATTATTGTTGGTTCATCGACTATCAAAATGTCACAATATTGGGTAGTAGACATTAGTAATAGGACACTAGCCACCAACAAGAAACCTGATGTTGGCGATGAGCACCACTAGCCAACCGTTCACCTTAGAGGCACTGGAGGTGTTTTTGTACCATGTGCACAGTCTGTATTATTACTAAACCAACCAAAACCACTCGTAGCCCTGGGATGATAATGGTGTTTCTCCTTAGATGATGTCCAAGGCCCAAACATACCCATCCTTGTCCAGGGCAAAAATTATCCTCACATTATCATCCTAACATAATCCATTAGCTCATCTAGATAGGGGGTTCAAGGACTCTCACTCCATGGTTGGGGACTATAGTCCATCAAGTCTAGGTCAAATTTCGGGCTAATTGTATCATGGACATGTCAAGGTCAACCAGCACTAATGCAATGTATTAGTTGTTGGCACATCGACCTATCAAAATGTCGCAATATTGGGTAGGTAACAATAGTAAGTATAGACACTAGCCACCAACAAGAAACCTTGATGTTGCCGATGAGCACCACTAGGCCAACCATTCATCTTAGAGGCACTGGGAGGTGGTTTTGTACCATGTGCACTGTCTGTATTATTACTAAACCAACCAAAACCACTCGTACGCCCTGGGATGATAATGGTGTTTCTCCTTAGATGATGTCCAATGCCCCAAACAAAGCCATCCTTGTCTAGGGGAAAATTATCCTCACATTAATACCCATAACAACATCTATATTCCTTTGGTTTATAATGATGGCAAATAGTGCTCCCCATCACCTAAATGTGCAAAAAGCCCCAACTAACCTACACATGCCATGTCAAGCTCAATGTCCTCGATATTACCATATCATCCTACATTATCCATTAGCTCATGTAGATAGGGGTTCAAGACTCTCACTCCATGGTTGGGACTATAGTCCATCAAGTCTAGGTCGAAGTTCGAGCTAACTGTATCAAGGACACCTCAAGGTCAACCAACACTAATGCAATGTATTAGTTGTTGGTACATCGACCTATCAAAATGTCAAACATGTCCTCGATATTAGCATATCATCCTACATTATCCATAATTTAGCTCATGGAGATAGAGGGTTCAAGGACTCTCACTCCATGGTTGGGGACTATAGTCCATCGAGAGGTCAAATTTCAGGCTAACTGTATGAAGGACACCTTAACAAGGTCAACCAACACTAATGCAATGTATTAGTTGTTGGTTCATCGACCTATCAAAATGTCACAATATTGGGTAGTAGACATTAGTAAGTAGGACACTAGCCACCAACAAGAAACCTTCATGTTGGCGATGAGCACCACTAGGCCAACCGTTCATCTTAGAGGCACTGGGAGGTGTTTTTGTACCATGTGCACAGTCTGTATTATTACTAAACCAACCAAAACCACTCGTACGCCCTGGGATGATAATGGTGTTTCTCCTTAGATGATGTCCAAGGCCCCAAACAAAGCCATCCTTGTCTAGGGGCAAAATTATTCTCACATTAACACCCATACAACATCTATATTACTTTGGTTTAGGCTAACTATATGAAAGACACCTTAACAAGGTCAACCTACACTAATTCAATGTATTAGTTGTTGGTACATCGACCTATCAAAATGTCACAATATTAGGTAGTAGACATTAGTAAGTAGGACACTAGCCACCAACAAGAAAACTTGATGTTGGCGATGAGCACCACTAGGCCAACCATTCACCTTAGAGGCACTCGAGGTGGTTTTGTACCATGTGCATAGTCTATATTATTACTAAACCAACCAAAACCAGTCGTAGGCCCTAGGATGATAATCAGGTATTATTACATGCCATGTCAAGCTTGTCCTCGATATTAGCATATCGTCCTACATTATCCATTAGCTCATCTAGATAGGGGGTTCAAGGACTCTCCATGGTTGGGGACTATAGTCCATCAAGTCTAGGTCAAATTTCGGGCTAACTGTATCAAGGACACCTCAAGGTCAACCAACACTAATGCAATGTATTAGTTGTTGTTTCATCGACCTATCAAAATGTCAAACATGTCCTCGATATTAGCATATCATCCTACATTATCCATAATTTAGCTCATGGAGATAGAGGGTTCAAGGACTCTCACTCCATGGTTGGGGACTATAGTCCATCGAGAGGTCAAATTTCAGGCTAACTGTATGAAGGACACCTTAACAAGGTCAACCTACACTAATGCAATGTATTAGTTGTTGGCACATCGACCTATCAAAATGTCGCAATATTGGGTAGTAAACAATAGTAAGTAGGACACTAGCCACCAACAAGAAACCTTGATGTTGGCGATGAGCACCACTAGGCCAACCGTTCATCTCAGAGGCACTGGGAGGTGTTTTTGTATCATGTGCACAGTCTGTATTATTACTAAACCAACCAAAACCACTCGTACGCCCTGGGATGATAATGGTGTTTCTCCTTAGATGATGTCCAAGGCCCCAAACAACGCCATCCTTGTCCAGGGCAAAATTATCCTCACATTAATACCCATACAACATCTATATTCCTTTGGTTTATAATGATGGCAAATAGTGCTCCCCATCACCTAAATGTGCAAAAAGCCCCAACTAACCTACATGCCATGTCAAGCTCAATGTCCTCGATATTAGCATATCATCCTACATTATCCATTAGCTCATCTAGATAGGGGGTTCAAGGACTCTCACTCCATGGTTGGGGACTATAGTCCACCAAGTCTAGGTCAAATTTCGGGCTAACTGTATCAAGGACACCTCAAGGTCAACCAACACTAATGCAATGTATTAGTTGTTGGCACATCGATCTATCAAAATGTCACAATATTAGGTAGTAGACATTAGTAAGTAGGACACTAGCCACCAACAAGAAACCTTGATGTTGGCGATGAGCACCACTAGGCCAATCGTTCACCTTAGGGGCACTGGGAGGTGGTTTTGTACCATGTGCACAGTCTGTACTATTACTAAACCAACCTAAACCACTCGTATGCCCTGGGATAATAATGGTGTTTCTCCTTAGATGATGTCCAAGGCCCCAAACATACCCATCCTTGTCTAGGGGCAAAATTATCCTCACATTAACACCCATACAACATCTATATTACTTTGGTTTATAATAATGGCAAATAGTGCTCCCCATCACCTAAATGTGCAAAAAGCCCCAACTAACCTATATGCCATGTCAAACTTGTCCTCAATATTAGCATATTAACTAGATTTATTATTTCTTTGTGACTCAAGGTAAAAAGTGGAAATACAAAGTATTTAATAAATGAGAGAAAATATTATTTCAAGGGTGTTACCAAGCCTATTACTTGAGGTTTTATAAGACAAGTATATATTGCTAGAAAAATAGAGATAAGGAGTAATTAATAAATTCTTAAATTCCTTATTTGAAATAAAGAAAAAACTCTACTTTTAGCTTTTTTAATAACCACTAAATTTTTATTTGAACTAGTTTCTTATTTGAAATAAAGAAAAATCTCTAATTTTTTCCTTTTAGTAATTTCTAAATTGATTATTTGATATTAAAAAATAAAAAATAAAAAATGGAAATTTACTTACAATTCCATTCCAAACCAACCAACCTGCATCTACTGCACTATTTTGTCAGCAAATACATGCACGATTTTGTGAGTAAATGTTAGTAAGAATAAAGTTGCTCATAATAAACTAACCGTTGACCCCTCCACATCATCTGATCTGATTAGATCATCACTCAGTATAAACAGATATTGATCCCGCCACAACTGCACTGTTAAACTTACTTCCATGCACGATTGTCTGATTTTCAGAAGAACAACTGTTGAAATTTACAAGTGCAGTTCAGAATATCCTCTTCTGCAAGCTAGAGTTCATGAAAAATACAGGTACTCCTCATTGTACTCACTTTTTTAAACTGCCATGTCAATCTGAGTGTACTGATTTGAACTTTGGTCTAGGACAGATTTCATTAATATAATATGACTGTAGGTTACCAACCTTATAAACAGTCCTCAGGAATCCCTCCCGCCATGAAAAATTAACAAAACATAGCAGAACCAATCGTATGTTATAAAAGAAAAATTGAAGCTACTGTTTAAGTTGCTTAGAAGTTCTTTCATTTCCTTACAATATACCGATCTAGATCTCTTTCCAGTTTTTTAAGAAATGCATCATACATTACTTCATGGGTCAAAGTGTTAAATCATAGAACACAGAGTTACAACAATCAAACAACATGATTACAATGAAATCCTTGTCTTGAAAATGCTAGCATACAAGCACAAAACCGAATCATCTCTATGGTGTACGCTTGTGCTGAAGAAGCCACAAATGCACATAAAGGATTATCTAGGCCAAATATATGTATCCTCTATTCAAAGGAATTTGAATATGTCAATCACTTATTTTTTCTGTGTGATTTTTCCATGGAACTTTGGACTGCAACCCTCCATATTTTGGACCTTGTTCCAATGTATCATATTGACCATTTCCTTTTCTTATGTGAGAAAAAACATGGGTAATTGTAAATCCTTTCCTATCTTCATCGCTGGGGTGTCTATAAGGTTCAGAATAAACATATCTTTGAAAGCAGAGATCTCTGACATCCTGCCTCATATTATGGGTTTCTTCTCTGTATTTCAAGCCTTTGAATCCTCCTCGTAGTCACTCCTTATGCTTCCCTCATAGTCCTCTATCTATGAATGTAGGTTTCTTTGATGATGCATATCATTTAGGTGTATGTGGAGGGGGTGCCATCAGTTTCCTCCCTAGAAATGGGTCTTATCATATTTGGTTGAATATTGGTTCAGAGTCTAATACCAAGGCAGAGGTTTCTGTAGTTTGGGCCCTTTTATATATTGAAACATCATTGAACATTATCTCCTGTCAGATTTATGGAGATTCCAAGTGTGTGATGGACTGGATAATGGAGAAGGGGAATTTTAAGGTTCTTTCCCTCAAGCACTAGATATAACATATTTAAATTCTAAAGGGTCTCTTTCATAATCTATTATTCTAGCTTCAGAATTTGCTCACAGCTGTAATGGCTTTGTCCTGGTCCAAGGATGATTCAGAGATCTGAAATGGATCCATGCTTGAAATTAGGTTCATAACTAAGGCTGAAAATATATCCCTTGGTCCTTGAAATAATCCAGTATGACTATAGCTAATGAATGCCCTTCAATTTACTTAGGATTATGCTTTAGACTTGATGATACAAATAGTAAAGTTCAGGAATTGAAGACAGCACTGAGCAGAGTTGAAGGATCTCGAATTGTTCAAAGTATTATCTAGGCAAATATATGTATCCCTATTCATATATGTATCCTCTATTCATATATGTATCTCTATTCATATATGTATCTCGAATTGTTCATTGTCCAACTTCAGGTTTTACCAAGTTGCAGACTGTCATTCTGGAATATAAATGATAAATTATAACTAAGCAAATGCTGGCACACATCCGACCATACTACATCAGTCCCTTTTTCTGTTCCTCCATAAATAATGCTGATATACTAGAGATAAAAATGAATATCAATAGTATGTATTACTTCCAAAGGCTGTGAAAAAACTTTTAAATGGTTTATTGATTCCAAATGGAAATGGATACAATAAATCTGTAGATGGATATTCAACTCTTTTCAAAGCAAAATAGCCTCCGAGCATGACCTGTACAAATATTAAATAGCCATCAATTCTCCAAACTAGTACTGAATTGCACAAGGATTATAACAATATAAACTCTGTTCAAGGAACACTGAGCAGCATTGTTCATAAAATGCCATTTCTCACTTCAGCACATGCTCATAGTGTAACTTGAGAAAATGCTCATAGTGCGCTTGAGAAAAAAAGGAAAAAATCGGTGAGCAGAGTGTAACTTCTGATTAATTGTGAGTCCAACTTGTGCTGGCTGAATAATCTTGATCAACCTTGAATTTTACTACAGCCTAGCTTGAAAAACTCTCTTCTGATTTGATTCAAGTCAAACCTGCAATTCAAAGAGTTTAATTCGTTATTCTCACATTGTTTGGATGGCCAATATGCAAAAAAATGACAAATAATGACGTGGTCTCTCAACAAGAATATGGGCTTTAATGCCTCACGGTCACAAGTATAGTGTTGTTGTGGCCCAGTTTGCAACTCTGAGATATCAGAACATAAGGAGAATAGTATAGGGATTCTTCTCAATGCATGTCCTTTCCTTGTAAGACCTTGATAGGGTATATAGATTATTGACAATAGAATGCATATTTGTCTGTATAGTTGTTTATTATGTAATCATCTAAAGGGCAACATAGTACATGAATATGGGTTAGACTGTCTCGTAACTGTATAGTTGTTGAGGCTCAATTGTGATTACGTGATCTTGGAAGATTTTGAGAGTATATAAACGCTTCCCAATGTATGTCCTTTCCTTACAAGACTTGGATAGGGGAATATAGAGTCTTATTATTGAAATTTAGATTTTTTTTATTTTTTTTTGTATAATTGCTTATTATCTACTAATCTGAAGAAAAACAGAGTTACAAGAATACAAGTTTAAATGCCTCAGAAATGTACAGTTGTTGAGGCTCAACTGCAACTCTGAGAACACGGAATATTTTGTGTGGAATATATAGACTCTTATCAATCAATGTCCTTGTATTGCAAGACCTTGATAGGGGTATACATAGTTTCTCAATAGGACAGACATGTTTGTATAATTCTTTATTGTCCTAATCATATGACGAAAACCAGAGTGCACGAATATGAATTTCAATGCTTCACAACTTTTAGTTGTGGAGGCTCTATTGTGACTTGGAGAACTAGTAATACTTTTAGAAGAGTATATATATTGTTTTCAATCCATTTCCTTGCCTTGCAGGACCTTGAGAGGTATATAGATTCTTCTCAATGGGAAACAATTGCCATTTGTATGGTTGATTGTGATCCAATCATCTGCAGAACATGAGAGTGCAAGGATTTTCAGGGGATCTACATTCAAAATAAGGCTTGAAGAGAATCTCCACTATCAAATCAACCAAGGGTAGACTTGCTTAAAATGTGCAATAAAAAAACAGTTTACTTCTTAATCCTCCCTACAAAGGAATTTTCAATTGCAAAGACTAAGCACAAAGAATACTGTGTGACTAGCCTTTGACCTTGGGTAAGCTAGCTTCCATGACTGTCATGCCATATGTGTTTTTCCAATTGGACCTAGGCATATGTGGCATGAGAGTCATGTGATATTATCCTTTGACCATTTTAGTCGCTTTTATGTAAAGTGATTGGGAGTATTAAGACTCCTCCATTCATTATTTAAATCATGGAAATGATACTAGTAGAATTGAGTGAGATTTGGGTGAGGTTCTGTAAATTAGACCTTCTTATCCAACTGAATGTGCTATTATTTATTCTCGAGCACCAGAGGATGTGCTTCCTAATGGATAGAAATAATACCTTGTGAATTTATTAAAAACATTCTCCCAGACAGGCCTGCTTCTACTTATGTTTTGGAAAAAACATATCATCTGATTGTTCTAAACATCAAAACCCAATAGCCAAACTCATTCCTATACCTCTTCAATATTTCTCCATTCCAACTAGGCTGAATGATCCTGAATTCAGAGGAAAAGTACCAGCCTTCTTGTCATGCAATCTCAAAACAACTTTGAGGGCTAACCCACCTTCTTTGGATGAAAGGAAGGTATTAACACATCTATTTAGGGTGCATATTTATGTGCAGTTGCGGCTTTTTCAGCACAAGCATACACCACAGTGATGATTCAGTTTTTTGCTTGGGCTGAGGTGAGAAATGGAATTTTATGAACAATGATGCTCAGTGTTCCTAGAACAGAGTTCAGATTATTATCATCCTTGTTGGCATGTGAAGGTTTGTCATGCCTTGTATATTCTCATGATCTATATGTATTCATTAAGTTAGTGAAACTGGAACCTCCCCATTGACATATTTTCATTGCCAAATTTCCAAATGCTATAATAAAAAAAGGTTGTGCAAGGTTGCAGTGAGTGAACTCCAGTGTTTTTGCTGAGGCAGAAGCAATCTGTCAGTCGAAAACCAAAATGCGCCTAAGAATTCGTTATTCTCACATTGGTTGGATGGCCAATATGCAAAAAAATGACAAATAATGATGTGGTCTCTCTGGTTGAGTACCATGGTCCCCTATCTTGATTGGATGTTGAATCCCTCCCGCCATGAAAATTAACAAAACATAGCAGAACCAATCGTATGTTATAAAAGAAAATTTGAAGCTACTGTTTAAGCTGCTTAGAAGTTCTTTCATTTCCTTACAATATACCGATCTAGATCTCTTTCCAGTTTTTTAAGAAGCACATACATTACTTCATGGGTCAAAGTGTTAAATCATAGAACACAGAGTTACAACAATCAAACAACATGATTACAAGGAAATCCTTGTCTTGAAAATGCTAGCGTACAAGCACAAAACCGAATCATCTCTATGGTGTACGCTTGTGCTGAAGAAGCCACAAATGCACATAAAGGATTATCTAGCCAAATATATGTATCCTCTATCAAAGGAATTTGAATATGTCAATCACTTATTTTTTCTGTGTGATTTTTCCATGAACTTTGGACTGCAACCTCCATATTTTGGACCTTGTTCCAATGTATCATATTGACCATTTCCTTTCTTATGTGAGAAAAACAGGGTAATTGTAAATCCTTTCCTATCTTCATCGTTGGGGTGTCTATAAGGTTCAGAATAAACATATCTTTGAAAGCAGAGATCTCTGACATCCTGCTCATATTATGGGTTTTCTTCTCTGTATTTCAAGCCTTTGAATCCTCCTCGTAGTCACTCCTTATGCTTCCCTCATAGTCCTCTATCTAGAATGTAGGTTTCTTTGATGATGCATATCATTTAGGTGTATGTGGAGGGGTGCCATCATTTTCCTCCCTAGAAATGGTCTATCATATTTGGTTGAATATTGGTCAGAGTCTAATACCAAGGCAGAGGTTCTGTATTTGGGCCCTTTTATATATTGAAACATCATTGAACATTGTCTCCTGTCAGATTTATGGAGATTCCAAGTGTTGATGGACTGGATAATGGAGAAGGGGAATTTAAGGTTCTTTCCCTCAAGCACTAGATATAACATATTTAAATTCTAAAGGGTCTCTTTCATAATCTATTATTCTAGCTTCAGAATTTGCTCACAGCTGTAATGGCTTTGTCCTGGTCCAAGGATGATTCAAGATCTGAAATGGATCCATGCTTGAAATTAGGTTCATAACTAGGCTGAAAATATATCCCTGGTCCTTGAAATAATCAGTATGACTATAGCTAATGAATGCCCTTCAATTTACTTAGGATTATGCTTTAGACTTGATGATACAAATAGTAAAGTTCAGGATTTGAAGACAGCACTGAGCAGAGTTGAAGGATCTCGAATTGTTCAAAGTATTATCTAGGCCAAATATATGTATCCCTCTATTCATAATGTATCTCGAATTGTTCATTGATCCAACTTCAGGGTTTTACCAAGTTGCAGACTGTCATTCTGGGAATATAAATGATAAATTATAATTAAGCAAATGTGGCACACATCCGACCATACTACATCAGTCCCTTTTTTTGTTCCTCCATAAATAATGCTGATATACTAGAGATAAAAATGAATATCAATAGGGTATGTATTACTTCCAAAGCTGTGAAAAAACTTTTTAATGGTTTATTGATTCCAAATGGAAATGGATACAATAAATCTGAGATGGATATTCAACTCTTTTCAAAGCAAAATAGCCTCCGAGCATGACCTGTACAAATATTAAATAGCCATCAATTCTCCAAACTAGTACTGAATTGCACAAGGATTATAACAATATAAACTCTGTTCAAGGAACACTGAGCAGCATTGTTCATAAAATGCCATTTCTCACCTCAGCACATGCTCATAGTGTAACTTGAGAAAATGCTCATAGTGCGCTTGAGAAAAAAATTGGAAAAAATCGGTGAGCAGAGTGTAACTTCTGATTAATTGTGAGTCCAACTTGTGCTGGCTGAGTAATCTTGATCAACCTTGAATATTACTACAGCCTAGCTTGAAAAACTCTCTTCTGATTTGATTCAAGTCAAACCTGCAATTCAAAGAGTTTAATTCGTTATTCTCACATTGGTTGGATGGCCAATATGCAAAAAAATGACAAATAATGACGTGGTCTCTCAACAAGAATATGGGCTTTAATGCCTCACGGGTCACAAGTATAGTGTTGTTGTGCCAGTTTGCAACTCTGAGATATCAGAACATAAGGAGAATAGTATGGATTCTTCTCAATGCATGTCTTTCCTTGTAAGACCTTGATAGGGGTATATAGATTATTGACAATAGAATGCATATTTGTCTGTATAGTGTTTATTATGTAATCATCTAAAGGGCAACAAATACATGAATATGGGTTAGACTGTCTCGAACTGTAATTGTTTGAGGCTCAATTGTGATTACGTGATCTGGAAGATTTTGAGAGTATATAAACGCTTCCCAATGTATGTCCTTTCCTTACAAGACTGGATAGGGGAATTAGAGTCTTATTATTGAAATTAGATTTTTTTATTTTTTTTTGTATAATTGCTTATTATCTACTAATCTAAGAAAAACAGAGTACAAGAATACAAGTTTAAATGCCTCAGAAATGTACAGTTGTTGAGGCTCAACTGCAACTCTGAGAACACGGAATATTTTGTGTGGAATATATAGACTCTTATCAATCAATGTCCTTGTATTGCAAGACCTTGATAGGGGTAACAATATTCTCATAGGACAGACATGTTTGTATAATTCTTTATTGTCCTAATCATATGACGAAAACCAGAGTGCACGAATATGAGTTTCAATGCTTCACAACTTTTAGTTGTGGAGGCTCTATTGTGACTTGGAGAACTATAATACTTTTAGAAGAGTATATATAATGTTTTTCATCCATTTCCTTGCCTTGCAGACCTTGAAGGGGTATATAATTCTTCTCAATGAAACAATTCCATTTGTATGGTTGATTGTGATCCAATCATCTGCAAACATGAGAGTGCAAGGATTTTCAGGGGATCTACATTCAAAATAAGGCTTGAAGAGAATCTCCACTATCAAATCAACCAAGGGTAGACTTGCTTAAAATGTGCAATCAAAAAACAGTTTACTTCTTATCCTCCTACAAAGGAATTTTCAATGCAAAGACTAAGCACAAAGATACTGTGTGACTAACCTTTGACCTTGGGTAAGCTAGCTTCCATGACTGTCATGCCATATGTGTTTTTCCAATTGGACCTAGGCATATGTGGCATGAAGTCATGTGATATTATCCTTTGACATTTTAGTCGCTTTTATGTAAAGTGATTGGGAGTATTAAGACTCCTCCATTCATTATTTAAATCATGGAAATGATACTAGTAGAATTGAGTGAGATTTTGGGTGAGGTTCTGTAAATTAGACCTTCTTATCCAACTGAATGTGCTATTATTTATTCTCGAGCACCAGAGGATGTGCTTCCTAATGGATAGAAATAATACCTTGTGAATTTATTAAAAACATTCTCCTAGACAGGCCTGCTTCTACTTATGTTTTGGAAAAACATATCATCTGATTGTTCTAAACATCAAAACCCAATAGCCAAACTCATTCCTATACCTCTTCAATATTTCTCCATTCCAACTAGGCTGAATGATCCTGAATTCAGATGAAAAGTACCAGCCTTCTCGTCATGCAATCTCAAAACAACTTTGAGGGCTAACCCACCTTCTTTGGATGAAAGGAAGGTATTAACACATCTATTTAGGGTGCATATTTATGTGCAGTTGCGGCTTTTTCAGCACAAGCATACACCACAGTGATGATTCAGTTTTTTGCTTGGGCTGAGGTGAGAAATGGAATTTTATGAACAATGATGCTCAGTGTTCCTAGAACAGAGTTCAGATTATTATCATCCTTGTTGGCATGTGAAGGTTTGTCATGCCTTGTATATTCTCATGATCTATATGTATTCATTAAGTTAGTGAAACTGGAACCTCCCCATTGACATATTTTCATTGCCAAATTTCCAAATGCTATAATAAAAAAAGGTTGTGCAAGGTTGCAGTGAGTGAACTCCAGTGTTTTTGCTGAGGCAGAATATATGTTATCTAGGCCAAATATATGTATCCTCTATTCATATATGTATCTCGAATTGTTCATTGGTCCAACTTCAGGGTTTTACCAAGTTGCAGACTGTCATTCTGGGAATATAAATGATAAATTATAATTAAGCAAATGCTGGCACACATCCGACCATACTACATCAGTCCCTTTTTCTGTTCCTCCATAAATAATGCTGATATACTAGAGATAAAAATGAATATCAATAGGGTATGTATTACTTCCAAAGGCTGTGAAAAAACTTTTTAATGGTTTATTGATTCCAAATGGAAATGGATACAATAAATCTGTAGATGGATATTCAACTCTTTTCAAAGCAAAATAGCCTCCGAGCATGACCTGTACAAATATTAAATAGCCATCAATTCTCCAAACTAGTACTGAATTGCACAAGGATTATAACAATATAAACTCTGTTCAAGGAACACTGAGCAGCATTGTTCATAAAATGCCATTTCTCACCTCAGCACATGCTCATAGTGTAACTTGAGAAAATGCTCATAGTGCGCTTGAGAAAAAAATTGGAAAAAATCGGTGAGCAGAGTGTAACTTCTGATTAATTGTGAGTCCAACTTGTGCTGGCTGAGTAATCTTGATCAACCTTGAATTTTACTACAGCCTAGCTTGAAAAACTCTCTTCTGATTTGATTCAAGTCAAACCTGCAATTCAAAGATTTTAATTCGTTATTCTCACATTGGTTGGATGGCCAATATGCAAAAAAATGACAAATAATGATGTGGTCTCTCAAATATTGAATCTTCCTGCCGAATATTGATGATGGTATCTCTAACCTGAAATTCTCAGAGGCTGTCTCCAGGCAATTGTGTGGCCTTCAAGTGGTGCCTTAAAAGGTCTTTCCCATTGTGTTTGTTGGATTTGCTGAATGTTTTTTTGCCCCTGGTACAACTGTGTTATATGAATGTGGGATAACAGGGGTCTCCCCTCTCTGGGTTGAGTAGCCATGGTCCCCTATCTTGATTGGATGTTGAATCCCTCCCGCCATGAAAAATTAACAAAACATAGCAGAACCAATCGTATGTTATAAAAGAAAAATTGAAGCTACTGTTTAAGCTGCTTAGAAGTTCTTTCATTTCCTTACAATATACCGATCTAGATCTCTTTCCAGTTTTTTAAGAAATGCATCATACATTACTTCATGGGTCAAAGTGTTAAATCATAGAACACAGAGTTACAACAATCAAACAACATGATTACAAGGAAATCCTTGTCTTGAAAATGCTAGCATACAAGCACAAAACCGAATCATCTCTATGGTGTACGCTTGTGCTGAAGAAGCCACAAATGCACATAAAGGATTATCTAGGCCAAATATATGTATCCTCTATTCAAAGGACTTTGAATATGTCAATCACTTATTTTTTCTGTGTGATTTTTCCATGGAACTTTGGACTGCAACCCTCCATATTTTGGACCTTGTTCCAATGTATCATATTGACCATTTCCTTTTCTTATGTGAGAAAAACATGGGTAATTGTAAATCCTTTCCTATCTTCATCGCTTGGGGTGTCTATAAGGTTCAGAATAAACATATCTTTGAAAGCAGAGATCTCTGACATCCTGTCTTCAAATTAACAGTCCATCCATGCTGCATAACAGTACCAGTTTCTTGGTGATCCAACCATACTCTGTCTTCAAATTTAACAGTCCATCCATGCTGCATAACAGTACTAGTTCTTGGTGATCCAACCATCATGGATATTGCAGCTTATCGTAATTCCATTTTTAAGTGTTTGTTAGTAGTACTTTCCAATCAGGGAATTCCTAAACCTTAATATGTTGTGTTAAATTCAAAGATACTTTCAAATCAGGGTATTCCTAAACCTTAATATGCCATGTTACATTCAAAAAGGGAAAAAATGAACTTACTCTGAAGGCAGTTGTCCTTTCAATTACCACACTTCGAGACTATCATTCATTTTACTTCAAAGTGGGAAGAGGTGAAATTTTAGCCTACCAAGACTTTCAGTGAGAAGATAATAATAATAAACACAAATAATTAAAAAAAAATCACTGGAAGATCATAACCCAAAATGTCAAGCCTAAGATCAAGGAAATCTTAAAGATGATATAGAAGATGTTCCAATTTGGTGTCAAAAAGTTAGTAGAAGTGATTTCACTATTAAACAAGGTATAAGGTAATTATGGAATCTCAATTTTCAAGAGAAGTGAGTGGTAGTGGGATTTATTATGATAACTGCATTTTCCTTTGGAAATTATAATTACATTGTAGTTAGCTTTATCAAATTAACTTCTCACTCGGGCAAGTGGAATTAAAATAGGTTAGGTTGGGCCTCATCAATGTCTGTTGTGCAAAAACAATGAGGAAAATGTTCATCATTTGTTTATCTCTTGTCGTTATATTGTTCAAATCCTATTTAAATTTTTCATTGAGCTCAAGCCAAAGGTTCCTTGGTCCTATGTTATTTTGATGGAATGTGCATAAGTTTCGTTCTTTAATAAGTTTCTTAAATGCTTTGAAGCTCTTGTAGTGTTATTCATATATGGTATTTGGTAAACAAAGAACTATAGCATTTTTCAAGACAAGGATATTCTTATTTCTATTACTGTTGGCTCTAAAGCATCTAGTGCATTAAAGGTTGGAGGATATACCCACAAGGAGGCCTAAGCTATCAGTAATGATAGATTTGGATTTTGAGTTTATTTATTTATGGTGTTAGTTAAGACCATCCCTGCATTTGTGGGGTATGTGTTGTTCTTTTTCTCATTCCTGATCACTATTTCCATATTCAATATTCTCTCGATAGAGGATCAACTAACTAAGCATATTTTACTTCCCTAAGAAAACTTATTGAGGTTGTTATGCTTAGAGGTGTTAAGAAGTTGCAGATCATGAGTGATTCCAACCTTGTATTGATTAGGCCAATAGGAAAGCATCAATTAATAAATATAAATCTATGTCATTTGTTGGTGGACTTTTATAACTCAATTATATCTTTTAAATGAAATTCTTTCATGAACATTCTTCACGAACTCAACACTTCAACAGACTTTGACAAATATTCTTTCAGGGACATTCTTCATGAACTCAATACTTCAGCGAATGAGTTATCAAAGGGGACTTTGACTTTGTCCCCTGTTGCCATAAATATTTACAAGTTCTTGACGGTGTGATGAAAGATTCTACAGACTTCTTTTTGAAGTCTTCCTATCATGTCCCTTATGTTATAAAGTAAGGATTTTTTTGAAGAAGATAAGGTTATATAACCTCAGGTAGTAGATAGATTGGAAAAGGGGTTTTTTGTAAAACTAATTAATCACGTATAGTGGAAAGGCCCATAGGGAATGAATCTTTAGTTGTGAACAGATAACGTCTATGAAAACGTATATGTTATGTCTCCAATGCATGAGGATCACCTGTCTTCCATTAGTATTTTGAGTTTGTACTTGGAACATATGATCAAACTGTCCCTGTTAGCAAACTGTCTCTGTTATCAAACTGTCTGTTAGCAATGGGTCAAAGTAGTGATGATTCAGACAAGTGCATAATGTGATTTGAAGGACACCTTATCTCATTTGCAGTGAACATTGATTTAAACTAGTGCATAATGAGATTTCATGTTTCTTACTATACTCTGTCTTCAAATTTAACAATCCATCCATGCTGCATAACAGTACTAGTTTCTTGGTGATTCAACCATACTCTGTCTTCAAATTTAACAGTCCATCCATGCTGCATAACAGTACTAGTTTTTTGGTGATCCAACCATCATGGATATCGCAGCGTATGGTAATTCCATTTTTAAGTGTTCGTTAGTAGTACTTTCCAATCAGGGAATTCATAAACCTTAATATGTTGTGTTAAATTCAAAGATACTTTCCTATCAGGGGATTCCTAAACCTTAATATGCCATGTTACATTCAAAAATGGAAAAAATGAACTTACTCTGGAGGCAGTTGTCCTCTCAATTACCACACTTTGGGACTATCATTTATTTGCAATTAATCAATTAGAAATAGAGAGATTTTTGTTGTCCTACATCTCCATTGTCTTCTTCATCTTTTCCCAGTGCTTTTCTCATGGTTGTGCATGTTGAAGCTGCTTCTCCTTTGAAGGTATGAAAGAACCATGGCAATAGGTATCAGAGACAAAAATGGTCCTGCTGAGACTCAAATGGTGAAGATCAATAGATATCGATGACGAGTTTATGTGAAATTCATGGAGCAAACCTTTAATCGAAACATTTTGAAAGAGAATGGATGAGGACATAAAGAGCTAACGAAATGGGCTGGTTTCAAAGAGAAAGAAGTCAACAACAACGGAAAATGGGACAATAAACAAACGAGGAAGAAGAATGAAAATGAGTAAGCTTTTTTTCAAATCAACAAAATATATAAACGAGAGGAGACATTTCTGTTTATCCCCTCGATCTTATTTTTCCTTTCTTTGTTTTGCGTACCACCACCTTTGCACATTAAGCCTTGCTCTTAGTATCCTTCTCTAGGAAGCAAGTAGCGAAGGACTATCAGGAGAGAGAGGAATCGAATTAGGAGATAAGCGCAAGATAGAGGTTGGTCTCCTTTGTTCTTCTCTCATCTATATTTCATAAAGGAAAAACGAAAGTAGCTTTACTTTGTTTGTTTCTAAGGTAGTTACCACACCTTAGTGGGATAAGAAGTTCTGTGTAGACACTTTTCCCTGTAACAAAATGGCGACTCCGTTGGGGAGCGACTAGGTTGTTTGTTTATCTTCCTTGTTGTTTATTTTATAAACTTACAGACGGAGTCTGAAGTCGAGCCAGGTAGCTTTCGAACTGCATTTGCTATGCAAATGCAAAGTAGATAAATGCCGCTTCAGTCAATCTCCGGGATTTGTTTATGAATTAAACAACTGATTTACAAACTCTCTAATTGCCCCTGTGGTAGCTCCAATAACCTCCTTAGATCTACCCCTGATTGTTGGTTTACTGATTACCATTTGCTCGGCCAAAACCCCTGAACTGAACTGCAAACTGTGACCTGGAACCCAAGCAAAGTCTCGTCTCTGGCCCAGCGCAGGCTCTGTTCTGTGAATCTGAAATTCAGCGCACTTCCCGAGTGTAGTAGGTGCGCTGCATTTCAAGTTCACTGTGTTACAGGTGCGCTGATCAGACTAGGCATTGTTCCTCAGTTTTGGTTTCTGTGTTCATTCTTTTCAGTTCTATTCATGAGTTTTGTTGTTTGTAATCAGTATATCTCTGTTTGAAACCCCTTTCCTTGCTGATATTCCGCCTCCATTGTGCAAAAGAACTGTAAATGTTTTTGTGTATTTGTTGAGTCATTTTTAGTTCTCCTTTGCAAAAAGTAACGTAATTGTATTGTCGTTTCTTGATTTGAAAGTGTCGCAAGTGTCGTTTTCAGTCATAGGAGAGAGTTTGGTTGCTCTTGATAGTCAATCACCCTGTTACTATTGTATTTGGTATGAATTTGTAGTTTTTCTAGTGTCGAAAGCAAGTATTCATTTCCGAATCGTAAAGTGTTGAGATTGTCTTCATTTTTTATTTTGAAAAGAAACTTGTTAGTAACTGTCGCTTGAAAAGTATTTCAGATTTGCGCATTAGCTTTCTTTTTATCATTCACATACTAAGAAAGCCGAAAACAAATACATACATGTGCATTTGCATTTAGACTGTTTGATTGGTTTGATTTGCATTTGCATTTAGAGGGGAAGTACCCAGTGGGTTTCCTCCCGGAAATTCATTATGCAGAGCAGAAAAAGGAATATCAAACCACAAATGGGACATCTGAATTCGCTATGTCTAAGTGCCTACTTTGCTGCAATCAGTAGCCTTTTCTAACTATGTTTATTTTCTTTCTTAACTGTGCCAAGCACTATGTTACAATGTCAACTATGGCATTCTAGTATCTTCTATTTTTCATTTTCAAATACTATATCTAGCTGGTGCATTGCTGTATTCTTCATGTGCCAAATGCTTCATCGTTGCTGCACTAATAGCCGTGCCTTTTGCTGATATTAACCATGCCAATTGTGTGATGGTATTTGATAAATGTTTATAAGTCTATTAACTATGTTTTAATCATTATCCTATTATCATGTTCGAGCTTATTCGTCTCTTGTGCCAAATTCTAGTGTAGTAAGTTTTAATGCTTCTCTTTATTGCATTTCAGGAAAAAAATGGTCGTCTAAGTTTTATTAAGCATTGCACTCAAATGAAAATACCCTCTCCTATCACACTCTAATATTTTCTTTTGTTGCTTCTGGAGGTAGACAACATAAAGATGCTTCTCTCTTTTATTCAAATCCTTTTTTGCAGTTAATATGATTGGGTTCACTTGAACAGGTGCAGTAGCTTGTGCTGAGCACCCCCTATAAAGATCTGATGCAGTCTACTCGGTTCATCTACTTTCTCCTTGGCCTTTGACTTCTGTCTTTTCTGCATATATTTATCCCCTCTATGTCAGCCATGTTGGGGGCACAGGGCTGCCTCCCTTCTTCCTCGTACAAAGATTGGTTTAACAGCCCCTCCAAGGTTCCCTGTCTGCACCAGGAACTTGGTCATAGATTTTGATTTTATCCATCTTCCTCTCTCCAGTTAAATGCTGCCTCAAACATGTAACCCTCCAACAAACCCAAACTTGCCCACTAGATCCATCATCCACTACCCATTGTGTGAATGTGTGGCTTGAATAGATGGACCACCACCATAATGTCAACATAGGAGCAACATTAAAAATCCCCTATGCACTAAATGCCTAGATCCAACTGAAATATGAAGTTATGAACAAAATAGACCCTTGGCCCAAAGTCCAGTATAGCCATCAACATAATTAAAACCTTGAAGGGTGAGTCACATCAACAAAACAATGAACAATAAATGATATGGCACCTGAACACCTGCACCGTAGTAGAACAGGGAGGGTCATCATTGATTAGCTTTGAAGGCCATCCCAAAACATTGGGAAACATAAATATCACTGGAAGTTCCATCCTTCATTACCATCATCCTGAGGTCACCACATATTAGATAACCCCAAGAGGATGCAGGGTACCTTTTCATCCAAAGTATGCTCTACTAGATGTAGTTGTGGCAGTGGCATAGCCAAACTTAGCACCTCTCCCTTATTTCTCACACTCACTGACTTGTACTTTGTCACTACTCAAAGCCTTGTCTTGAGCATTGGGATGGCACAAGTAGCAAAGTTGATGATCATCAGCCGGGACCCTACTCATTATGCAAAAGGCACCTCTTCAGTGCTCAAGTAGCTAACAAAATGCTCAAGATCCATTGCAACTTTGTCCACCTGGGCATGTATTTGTAGGGAATAATTATTCACAACTGTGGATTTGTTAGACATACAGAAATCTCATTGATCAGACATAATTCCTAGTTCCTAGTGGACTTGAATTCAAAGACGTATCAAACTTGTACTTCGTGTTTTGTAATGCACCTTAACGGTAGTACATCATGTGCTCCGTTGAATTATGACGTTTTCACTTCCTAGTGATAAGGGATATACATGACTGTATATATCTTCTAATGTATAACCTATGCACACCTATGATGTAATGATTAATCCTAGGAGCAACCAAATATGATAACTTAACTGCCAGTTTTGTTCCCAGGTAGGAATATCAACAAATCATTTTCTTTAAATCATTCTACTTTAGAGTGGGATGAGGTGAAATTTTAGCCTACCAAGACGTTTAGTGAGAAGATAATAATAATAAACACAAATAATTAAAAGAAGAAAAAAAATCATTGGAAGATCATAACCCAGAAGCTATTACTCCAGAAGAATTTCCAGAGGACCCCAATCTTGTGGAAATCTGCAAGTAAAAAGAATGCTAACGTGTTGTCAAGGAAATCTGTAATAAAAAAGAATGTCACGCTATGCTTTAGTATCAGGCCTCTCCAAGAAAACGTATATGTTATGTCTCCAATGCATGAGGATCACCTATCTTCCATTAGTATTTTGAGTTTGTACTTGGAACATATGATCAAACTGTCCCTGTTAGCAAACTGTCCTGGTTATCAAACTCTCTGTTAGCAAACCGTCCCTGTGCCTTCTTATCTGGTGAGCCAAACTCCTTTTGTTTCCATGTATCACAATTTGGGTAGAGAGTGCCACCTTTCATGCTTCCTCTCCTTGGGACTTTTTATTGATGATGTTATTGAGGTGTAGAGGGATTTCCCCCCTCCCCCCCCCCTTGATACATACTCAGAGAGTTCCTTTGTCTTTTGAAACTGCTTGCTTAGCCATTTGATTGACTTGGGAGTTGAATCTTTTTCTAACCTGAAAATAGTGGACTTATTTAAATACATTGAGTAGCAGGACCATTTTATGATAGATGCATGCCAGGGCTTAAGAGGAAGGAGCTCTTTCCTGCTTCAGTGATCTTGTGATTGTGTTGGAGTCCTCAACTGAAATTGCTTGCTTAGCCATCTGATTGACTTGGGAGTTGAATCTTTTTCTTACCTGAAAATAGTGGACTTATTTAAATGCATTGAGTAGCAGGACCATTTTATGATAGATGCATGCCAGGGCTTAGGAGGAGGGAATTGCTTCAGTGATCTTGTGATTATGTTGGAGTCCTCAACAATAACTACATCCCTTTGCACAATGTCCTTCAGGAACCTGACTCCTTGATACATTATTAGTGCTTCCGTTTGTTATTAGTTGCTTGTCCCTATCTCCAGGAAAATTTTAATTTCTAGGGACTTCTTCCACTCAGAAAAACACAACGTAAGGTCTTGATCTCCATTGAATCCATTCCCTCTAGTTCCATAATGTTGGCATAAAAATTTTTAGCTACTGCTACTCTTTGGGTATCCTTACAATTCGTATACCATGGCTCAATGCAGTGATGATTCAGACTAGTTTATAATGTGATTTGAAGGACACCTTATATTATTTGCAGTGAACATTGATTTAAACTAGTGCGTAATGAGATTTTATGTTTTTTACTAAACTCTGTCTTCAAATTTAGAAAAATTCCTTCCTTCCACTTATGCCACGACACCTCTATCTTGGCACAAAATCACACATATTTCAAGATCATTGGCTTCTTAGGTTGGTTTTATTGAATTCCAACTATGGAGGCATGCGTTCTTTTAGCATGAGGAAGAATGTAAGAAATATATGTTCTTTCAGCATGAGGAAGAATGTAAGAATGACATGGAAAGAAACTCTCCAAGAAAACGTATATGTTATGTCTCCCATGCATGAGGATAATGTGTCTTCCATATATTATTTTGAGTTTGTACTCGGAGCATATGATCAACAGGGTAGGTGAAAGCAGTGTTGAAAATATTGGTATTGGCAAAATATCGGCAAGGGTCCAGAAAACATCTTATTGGCAATATCGGCGAAAATATCAACAAAATATCGGCAAACATAAAAAATATTTTTTTTTCAAAATTTTAAACATAGCCGATATTTTGCTGATATTTTGGAAATATCGCGATATTTTAAACACAAAAAAATATTGCGATATTTTCTCGGCGATATATCGTTTCGCCAAAAATATCGCAATATTTTCGAATCGCCGATATTATCAACAGTGGGTGAAAGAGCCTTTTATACAACGGGGTCAAAAGATAGAGCCTTTGCAAGGGATACAGGGAAGCAATGAATATTGGTTTATGAGAGGAAGCCCATCCTTTGATAAGAAAACACATGTGATGTTTTCGTATGGAGTTTCTAGATAACTCGAGATATATTTTTAGGTAACTCCCTTCTGCCAGCTCCATGTAGAGGACCTCTTTTCCTTATAGAGAGACTTATCCCAGACCAAATCCATCTCTTTTACCAAGCTTTCTATCCAAAGCTTGAGATGGTAGGATAGATTTTGTTTCCGCTTTCGATGGTAGGATAGATTTGTGGTATACATAAATCTAGCACTTGCTAGATTTCTCACTCTACAATGTTTCTATCCGCTCGAATTTGCGCTAAAAGGAAATCTAACACATGTTAGATTTTCTTTTACATTGCAACGTTTTTAATATAGCACACACTAGACTTATTTAGTCCTACAATGTTGTTATGTTCTTGTGTTTGTGCTTGAAGGAAATATAACATGTGTTAGATTTCTTTCAAATTAAATTGTGCTTGAGTTTGTGTTGGAAGAAAATTTAACACAATCTAGAAGTCTTATACTATACAACGTTGTTGTCGGCAACGTGCTTGTATTTGTGGTAGACATAAATGTAGCACATGTTAGATTTCTCGCTCTACAATGTTGTTGTTGGCAACGTGCTTGCATTTGTGTTAGACATAAATCTAGCAGTTGCTATATTTCTCACTCTAGAATATTTCTATGTGCTTGAGTTTGTGCTAAAAGGAAATCTAACACATGTTAGATTTTCTTATACATTGCAATGTTGTTAATCTAGCAAACATTAGACTTATTTAGTCCTAAAATGTTGTTATGTTCTTGCGTTTGTGCTAGAATGAAATATAACATGTTTTATATTTCTTTCAAATTTAAATTTGCTTGTGTTTGTGTTGGAAGAAAATTCAACACAAGCGAGATTTCTTATACTCTACAAGGTTGTTGTTGGCAACATGTTTTTATTTGTGGTAGACATAAATTTAGCACTTGCTATATTTCTCACTCTACAATGTTTCTATGTGCTTGAGTTTGTGCTAAAAGGAAATCTAACACATGTTGGATTTTCTTTTACATTGCAATGTTGTTAATCTAGCACACATTAGACTTATTTAGTCCTAATATGTTGTTATGTTCTTGTGTTTTTGCTAGAAGGAAATATAGCATGTGTTAGAATTCTTTCAAATTTAAATGTGCTTGTGTTTGTGTTGGAAGAAAATTTAACACAAGCTAGATTTCTTATACTCTACAATGTTTTTGTTGGCAACATGTTTGTATTTGTGCTAGACAGAAATCTAGCACTTGCTAGATTTCTCACTCTGCAATGTTTCTATGTGCTCCAATTTGTGCTAAAAGGAAATCTAACACATGTTAGATTTTATTTTACATTGCAATGTTGTTAATCTAGCACACATTATAGACTTATTTAGTCCTACAATGTTGTTATGTTCTTGTGTTTGTGCTAGAAGGAAATATAGCATGTGTTAGATTTCTTTCAAATTTAAATGTCCTTGTGTTTGTGTTGGAAGAACATTTAACACAAGCTAGATTTCTTATACTCTACAATGTTGTTGTCAGCAATGTGCTTTTATTTGTGGTAGACATAAATCTAGCACTTGCTAGAATTATCACTCTACAATGTTTCTATGTGCTCAAGTTTGCGCTAAAAGAAAATCTAACACATGTTAGATTTTATTTTAAATTGCAATGTTGTTAATCTATCACACAATAAACTTGTTTAGTCTTACAATGTTGTTATGTTCTTGTGTTTGCGTTTAAAGGAAACTCTACAATGTTTCTATGTGCTCAAGTTTGCGCTAAAAGAAAATCTAACACATGTTAGATTTTATTTTAAATTGCAATGTTGTTAATCTAGCACACAATAAACTTGTTTAGTCTTACAATGTTGTTATGTTCTTGTGTTTGCGTTTAAAGGAAATATAACATGTGTTAAATTTCTTTCAAATTAAAATGTGTTTGTGTTTGTGTTGGAATAAAATTTAACACAATCTAGAATTCTTATACTCTACCACGTTGTTGTTGGCAACGTGCTTGTATTTGTGGTAGACATAAATCTAGCACTTGATAGACTTGTCACTCTACAATGTTTCTATGTGCTCGAGTTTGCACTAAAATGAAATCTAACACATGTTAGATTTTATTTTACATTGCAATGTTGTTAATGCTAACATGTTTTTGTTTAGGCTAAAAGAAAATCTAGCTTGCGCTAAATTTTTTTTGTCGTGTAGTGTTGTCATTGGAGATATTTATATGTTTGTTATAAGTAAATGTAATTTTGAGTAAATTTTTCTCACCCTACAATGTTGTTATGTGATTAATTTCGCATTAGAAGGAATTATAGTATGAATTATATTTCTTTCACCTTGTAATGTTGTTATTTGCAACGTTCTTGTATTTTTTATAGGAGGAAATATTTGTACACTATCCCATTCTTAGACCACATATTCCATATGAAGGGCCTTCTAATCGTTTCAAGGTTTAAATTTTTTTATATTGTAACAATAGTCTACGTAGGCATGGACTAAAACTTCATAGTCTCTAAAAGGCAAGGTCAAATGTCCCAAGAAATATTATTATTCCAATGACTATATTGACATTGTGTTTATGTTTTTGCTTTACAATACAATGTTGTTGTTGGCAATCTTCTTGTATGCGATAGAATATAGTCTAGCATGGGTTTCATTTCCTTTGCCTTGCAATATTTTAATGACAATATGTTTGTGGTTTGTGGTATAAGGAAATCTAGCTTGTGCTATATTTATTTTGTTTTGCAATGTTTTTCTTGGAAATATGAATGTGTTCGTGCTAAAAATAATTCTAGCACATGCTAGATTTCTTTCACCTTACAATGTTTTTTTTTGACAATATCCATGCGTTTGTAATAGAAATAAATCTAGGATGCAAATGCAATATGCTTTTGTTCATGTTAGAAGTAATTATATCACATTCTAAATTTATTTCACCTTGCAAAGTTGGTATGTGTTTGTCTTTGTGCTAGACAAAGATCTAGAAGAAAATATAATGATTGCCATAGTTAATGTTCTTTCATTGTGTTTTGCTATTATTTCATCTAAAGCAAACTAAGAATATACATGACTATAAGAGATAAATTTTGTGTATATATGTTGTTATTTTGGTCTATACAATTTTTTTTTTGTTTATTCACAATGTAATGTCTTTTGGAAATGTTCTTATGCTTGTGCTGGAAGGAAACCTAGTAGATATTTGCTTTCCTATATTCACGATTAAAATAATATAAAAAATTATTTCGAGGTGCCCTTTTTCTAACCTTGATTAGCTATTACTATACAATTGTTATTGTTCTTGTTCATTTTGTTACACATATAATTATGTGAATAGTTGTAGTATTTATAAATTCATATTTTCTTCAATAATTCGAAATTGTGATAACAATTTTTTTACTTTATTTTCAGATACCATGGACTATGAAGCTAGTGAGAATTCAAAGGAAGCATCCAAGGAAAAAGGAAGTTCAAGAAACACGACACCAAATTCTTTAATTGGTATGACAATTTTAATTTATACTTTGTTAAAATTGTTAGACATTGTGTTAATAATTGGTTGTTGATTAATAAAACCCATGGAAATAGCCTTAGGATTGGGGTTTTAATGGGACAACCCATACTAACATGGGTATTTTTTTCCAAGAAATTTTAAATATGTGATAACTTTTGGTGTCATATACTAAACTTGCATAACATATGTACTCATTTATTATTGTCCGTGTAAATGAAAATCGTGTATTATAAGGTTGTTTAATACTATTTGTTATTTCATGTCTTCCATTAAATTTTTCTTTCTAGAAACCGTGGAAATTGGTGGGCTTGAAATTCGAAGTAAAGTTGCGAAGACAAAAAGAAAAACAAGTGACCTACAAATGATGCCCCCTTCAACTGGTATGGTGGTTTTATATTTTTTGTACTCTTTTTGAAATGGTTGGATTATGTAGTTTCTTTTCTTATCAGTTTTACCTAGGTGATAACTTTTGGTGTCATATAGTAAACTTGCATAGCATATGTACTCGTTTATTATTGTGCATGTAAATGGAAATCATATATTATAAGGTTGTTTAATAATATTTAGTATTTCCTGTATTCCATAATTTTTTTTTAGAAGCTGCGGAATTTGGTGTGCCTGATATTCAAAGTAAAGTAGTGAAGAAAAGACAAAAAAAAAGTGATGTACAAACATTGCCTCCTTCAACTGGTATGGTGGTTTTATATTTTATGTACACTATCTTGGAAATGGTTAGATTAGGTGGTTTTTCAGTATTTATAAGAACATTATGTGACAATATTTGAAATTATATTTTCATTTTGATTAATGCAATTATTTTTTTGCTATTATTTGCAGAATTGGTTGGCCCAAAAGCAAATGAAATGTTACAACAATCACTTAAGAAAAAGAAAAGTTATTCAACTCAAAAGGCAATATCAGTAACACCTTCAACTTCTACTTTTGAAATGATTAAAAAATACAATACAAATAATAAATATGAATTCGTGCAAGATTGGTACATCCAAATAGAAACTCCCATGAATATGTTTCCTGATATGTACCTATTTGGATCAATAGACGGAAACGAACCAGAGATATTAGGAATAATAATTAATTGTTATGCTTGCAATGAAAATGACATTGACTTTCAAGTGGAAATGATTAAAGAAAATGAGGTAAAATTAATTTCATGTCAAGTGGAGTATACAAATTTTAGACCAGATTTGATTGAAGCTTCGAGTACTGATTCAACAAATATGATTAAAAATTCAATGTTCAAGTTGGATAGCTTTGAGAGCTTCTCTAAATCTGGACTAAATAGTTGTGCAGATCTTTTAAAACGCATCACCACTGTTCTAAGATATCGTTATGTAAGAAGTAAAAAAACATCATCTGTACTTCTTCATTTACAACAAAAGTGTAAATTTTTTGATAAAATACCTGATGATAAAATTGATTCTCAATTACTTGCTTTGAGAAGAGTATATTTATCAGATTTGGAGGAGAATATAAAAGAAAGTGATTTCAAGCCCACTACAGAATTTCAAAAAACTAGGAAAGTTGAATTTGAGACAACTAACCTTGCAAACCAATGTGATGAGATTCATGAAGCTTTCAAGCATTGTTATCTATTTTCAAACTCCTTTAATAGAAAAGTGGTTGTTGAAAGATGTAAAGAAGCTCCTAAGGTGTTCAAATTAAGATCAAGAGATGATTTAAATGTTCAAGTGTTAGTGAAATCATTCCTAGAAAAATTTCAAACCTCATTACCTGATGCTCTTTTGATTCCATTTGACATCAATGAGCCTGATCCTTTGGTCAACTCTATAAAAATTATAAATGAGACAGATCTAAATTCTAAGAATATCAATTTTTGGATAGTTGATGGTCAACATACCATTCAAGCAGCGAAAGAAATTTTAACAAATCCTAAATATAATGTATCAACAGAAGCGAAAAAAAAATATAAAAAACGTAATGCTCGATTCTTGCATCCTTCAGTTGAACCCACTGAGGTGATCCGCATTTGTTGTCAATTAAATTCTGCAAATAAGGTATTTTATAAAACTCCATTTATTGATTGTGTGCGCTCGGCAAGGAATTTCTTAATTGCCAATGACAAATTAAAGAAAAGGAGGATTGGATGCTCTAAGACGGCTGAAGACAAGGTATGTAATTTTAATTATTTTTACATTTAAATTTTATTATTGTATCTAATTTTATTGTAGATAAATTACTAAAGCCGATAATATAAGTCATATTTTCTGATATTTATGATGATTTCACATTAGATTATAACACCTTATTTAGTTTCATTTTTACATTGGATTCTTATTAGTTTATATTTATTATTTTATCAGGTTGATGATGAAATGTTGTGCTCATTCTTCGATTGTCCAATTACAAATTTTTCTGATAAAAAAATTCTCTTATATCTTGATGAACCTATTTGGGATAAATGGGACACTGTTTTTAACTGTTACCAACTAGGCACATTAAAGTGTTCTCCAAGCCAGCCTGATTTTGAGAACTACAAGAAAAATAGTCTACACAGTTTGACAGCAGCTACTTTTCGGCCCCTTCAGGGATTAACCATGGAAGAAATTGCTTCAGTAGCAGATAAGCTATTGGATGGAACCATTTGGTTTTCTATTCCAATTAATCATCCAACAAATGCCATAAAAATAAAAGATTATTGTTCTAAATTGAAAACCAACAGAACAATATTGGATGCAATGGTTACATATTGTCAAAGTCATGATCAGAACTTGAATGAGATGACACTTACCACACTCAACATTCTTGAGCATTATGAAATTAATGATATCATATTCACCAATTTTTGCAACACGGTGGAGGGGTCTACTTATGTCAAAGGAACACGTAATACAAAGATAGAGTCCCTTTCTCAGCAAGCATGTGGAGTCCTTGACAGAATGATAAATGGATCAACAAGTGTTCAACAGGTTGATAACAATTTTGAATTTGGTTTCATTTTGGAGGCCCTAATCTTTTGTCAACACTTTTGCACTCTTTTCCATGTCAGTTGCAACCATTTCTACACACTGACCTTGTTGTTTTGGACACACTAGCTTTGAAAAAAGAAAAATTCAACAAGGGGTATTACATTGAATTTTTTCGATTTCTTATCGAAAAAAATGAGTTGAATGACTTTACTACAGTTCTCTTAGTAGAACTTTGGTTTTGTAATGATATACGTGAGTCTTTGGAAATTTCGATAAAGAAATCCAAGTTCAATTATAAAATTACTAGTGGCATTTATGAATATAATTGCCAAAACAATTATAGTTATGATATAGTTCTTACTATACATTTCTATACTTCAGAATTAAAAATTTTGGAGGCTATAAAATACTCTCACACATTTGAAGACACATTTGATGAAAATGAGAGAGATTATGATTTTTGGATGGATTTAGTGGAAAAGCACCAACAATGTAGTGATGCAAAAGTGGTTATTTCTCTTTATGCGGGGAAAATTTTTATCAAGGCCTGTTGTACATATGGAAGAAGAATTTCATGTGTTGTGCAAACAGAGTCACAAAGGACAATCATGTTAAATCATTACAAATCTTTTCAACTATCAAATCCAGTACCCATTAACTTCTTGGAGAATTCAGGTACTACAACTCATTTCTTTATTTTCTTATAATACATTGGATACTATTTTTTTCATATTTCTTAATTGTCAAAGTGTTTACTAAAATGACTAATGATGGAGATTCTAAAACAGAGAATGATGAAAGTGGGAAGAAACAAATTAATCAACATAGTGCTTATATTGTTGAAAAAAGTATGGAGATGGAAATAGGAGGAGAAGGAGGAGAGGAAGAAGTCATCAACACAGGTACATAATTTGCTTAGTTTTTTCTCTTGATAATTTTTCAATTTATTTAATTTCCATATTCATAATATTTTTGGATGACTATTATAGGGAATTATGAGATGAATGAAATTAATCAAGACAATGACCATGGAACTATGGAGATAGAAATGGGTATTAATCATTATATCTCTATCTTTTTTTATTTTATTATTATTCCATTTTTAATTTTTTTTGTGATTCATATCCATTTCATATGTTGATTATAGTTGGAAATAAAGAGAATGAATATAATGACCAAGGTATTGTCCCAAAAAACTACAACCAAGAACCAAATATAACATCAGGTACTTATAATTTGTCCACTTGTTTTCCTTGTTATTTAATGATTCTATTAATTTTCACAATTCAAAATATAAGTACAATCGGTATTTGATTGAAGGTTTAATATGTTTACTCCAGGTCTTGTTCAAATGATAAAAGAACTTATTGTTTCATCTATAAATAGTGAAAAAAACACTCAAGGTAAGTGTATTGTTTCAACAATTTTTTTAGTAATTTTTGTAACATGAATAAAATGGTTTGACTATATTATTTTCCATTGTGTTGCAGCCAAAATAACTGAAAAGAAACTAGTTATTTTTGAACTAAAGGACATTTTTTATCATAGCATTGATGATGAAGCAACAAACAAAGGGCATATTGAGAAAATGGGAGCTGATGCTGATTACACAATAGAGAAAAAACTATTTTGGATTCATCCACATGCAAAATCATTTTTTGAAATGTGTTTCAAAAATGAATCTCTTGACATTGCAATTTGGACGACAGCTTTGAAACAAAGCACAACAAGATTTCTAAAAAAGTTGGTTTCAGAAACATTACAAGATAAATTTTTGTTTAAGTGCACTGCTTCAGACTGTAAGCCACAAAAGGGACATAAGGTCATTGACAATTCAACGAAAGTTATACACACTAAATCATTGAAAAAAGTGTGGGAAATGCATACCCAATATGATGCAACCAATACTATTATAGTTGATTGTTTAATTGAGAGAGTGAAAGAGAATCCAAAAGAAAATGTGATTCTTGCCCCTCCATTCATTGCAGCAAATGAAGGGGATAATTGGTTGATCCATGAGCTATGGAGAATATTGCATAAACTCAACAAGGCTACGGATGTGCGAGCTATTTTGAAGGATGTCCAATTATATTTAGAAGTACCTTAAGATTACATATGTCTATATCATGATGTTATATGTATGACATCATGATTGATTACTTTTATTTCACAACACTAATAAAAGAATTGTTGATTTGGTTTGTCATTTCTAAAAATCAAATATTTTTATTTTATTTATTTTTGGTGAGATGAATGGTCATTTAATGTTTTCATATCAAAATTTCCCAGTCTATATTTTTTGTTGTACAATGGATTACATTGTATGTAGAATTAATAGGTAATTGTTCTATTTGTTTTAATTAGATCATTACAATTATTTGCTTTAAATGCGGTTTAAGTTATTGTTATACCTCTTAGAAATTAGTAATTTGAAGGATGACCCATTGCATTCTTATAACCCTATTTATTCCATATAAGTTGAAAAATTATATTAAGTTGTATGTAACACCAACAATAAACATACAATTTGCACTAAAAGAAGCACAAACAAAAACTAAGGTAGAGCCAATATGGAGATAATTATGAAGAATCAAATGTATTGCTAATAGATACAGAAAAGCATACTTCTCAATTCTTGGGATATCGATCAAACCACATCTTGATAAAATCGTATACAGGAAAAGAGCAAGATACATGGCTTATGCAAGTTTTATTCCCCTTTCTTAAGACACTTCATCGTATCAAACAAAAACATGAGTACATTCGAATGTTCAATAGAACATGTACTTCATTGTAGTTCATGGAGATAATTTCTTTTATAAATTTGTTGAAAAGTACATTCCAAATTTTCAATACATTTTGGACATAGTTTTTGTTGAATCAATTTGTATGATTTTATATTTTTTGAAATAGATGGAAATTGCCAATTATATTAATATGTTTATTTCTTATTATTTATAAATGTTTTTGCAATGACTGCTGTATCGATTTTTTTCTAAGATGTGTGTGTGCGTGCACGTGTTCTTAAATGAATTGTTTGCCATTCAAATTATCTTATATGAACCATCTTATAATGATTTTTTTGATGACTTATGTTTAATTATATGTATCAATAATCATATATAAATGTGAAATATAAGTTTTCAAATAGAACTCCTTGCAAACAAAGGTGCTATTCTTACTAAAGAAATTATAACAATTTACTTGATAAATGTTATGTGCATTATTCACTATTCACAATGTATTATTCACTATTGAGGTTAATGAGAAATGTGCCATAGGTAAATTATTTGATCTTTTTGAATCATAAGATATGTGATTTCTCAATTGATAGTTTTCATAAATTTATATGCTTAAATCAATTAATGGTTGTAACTGCAATCATATCATATTGAAAATCAATAAGGTACAAAGTTAGTTATTCATTGTTTACATATAAAATGCACTAATATGAGTGCATAAATGTGATGTGTAATTCTTTAGATAAAATTATATTGTAAATAATTTTGCATTTCTTAAAAAAACATATATAGGAGGATAACGATTGATAAGTGGCTTATCAAGGTTTGATTAGATACTATCATGGATCTCATCTCATTTAATTAAATTAATCCAAAGGACATTTTTTATCATAGCATTGATGATGAAGCAACAAACAAAGGGCATATTGAGAAAATGGGAGTTGATGTTGATTACACAATAGAGAAAAAACTATTTTGGATTCATCCACATGCAAAATCATTTTTTGAAATGTGTTTCAAAAATGAATCTCTTGACATTGCAATTTGGACAACAGCTTTGAAACAAAGCACAACAAGATTTCTAAAAAAGTTGGTTTCAAAAAGATTACAAGATAAATTTCTTAGATATCATTTTTGGGATTCAACTGCGTTAAGTAAGTCATTCAAACGTATGACCATTTCCATGAGAGGTAGTCGTAACTGACTAATTTCTCATGATTTTTGAATAGTTCACTTAGCACTCATTGCATCGGGTGATGCTCACAGGGGTGAAGAAGTGGGATTGAAACTAGTGAAATGTGGAGAACGAATCACATAGCATCAATCATCACTTCCGGGGCTTGCACCCGGTAACCAGGACTTCCCAGGAGGTCACCCATCCCAGTTGAATCCCAAAAATGATATCTAATATAATGCACTGCGTAAATCCCCCATACTTAAATTCAAAAAGAGTCAAGGGATCTCTACTTGAATGGTTCATGAGGCACAATACTTGCTAAGGTTTTGCAAATGGGGTAGCAAGCTAAGTGGGCTTGATTGTGGGGAAAAACTCCACAGTTAAGCGCGCTTGAGCCAGAGGAGTTCTGGGATGGGTGACCTCCTGGGAAGTCCTGGTTACCGGGTGCAAGCCCCGGAAGTGATGATTGATGCTATGTGATTCGTTCTCCACATTTCACTAGTTTCAATCCCACTTCTTCACCCCTGTGAGCATCACCCGATGCAATGAGTGCTAAGTGAACTATTCAAAAATCATGAGAAATTAGTCAGTTACGACTACCTCTCATGGAAATGGTCATACGTTTGAATGACTTACTTAACGCAGTTGAATCCCAAAAATGATATCTAATATAATGCACTGCGTAAATCCCCCATACTTAAAAAGATAAATTTCTGTTTAAGTGGACTGCTTCAGACTGTAAGCCACAAAAGGGACATAAGGTCATTGACAATTCAACGAAAGTTATACACACTAAATCATTGAAAAAAGTGTGGGAAATGCATACCCAATATGATGCAACCACTACTATTATAGTTGATTGTTTAATTGAGAGAGTGAAAGAGAATCCAAAAGAAAATGTGATTCTTGCCCCTCCATTCATTGGAGCAAATCAAGGGCATAATTGGTTGATCCATGAGCTATGGAGAATATTGCATAAACTCAACAAGGCTACGGATGTGCGAGCTATTTTGAAGGAAGTCCAATTATATTTAGAAGTACCTTAAGATTACATATGTCTATATCATGATGTTATATGTATGACATCATGATTGATTACTTTTATTTCACAACACTAATAAAAGAACTATTGATTTGGTTTGTCATTTCTAAAAATCAAATATTTTTATTTTATTTATTTTTGGTGAGATGAATGGTCATTTAATATTTTCATATCAAAATTTCCCAGTCTATATTTCTTGTTTTACAATGGATTACATTGTATATAAAATTAATAGGTAATTGTTCTATTGGTTTTAATTAGATCATTACAATTATTTGCTTTAAATGCGGTTTAAGTTATTGTTATACCTCTTAGAAATTAGTAATTTGAAGGATGACCCATTGCATTCTTATAACCCTATTTATTCCATATAAGTTGAAAAATTATATTAAGTTGTATGTAACACCAACAATAAACATACAATTTGCACTAAAAGAAGCACAAACAAAAACTAAGGTAGAAACTCTATAAATTAACATATAATTAATCAGGTTTGAAATTTAAAAATTGTGTTATATTGTATGTGAAAATTAATAAAAAATTAGTTTGTTTAGTTGCGCTAGACCATTATAATTATATTTTTCAATTGCAATTATATAAATCATTTAAGTCTTAAAATTAATGATCTAAATGGTGGGTCAATGCTTTCTTATAATACTTTTGTTCCATACAAATTAAATAAAGGTATTAGGTTGTATGTATAAAGTAAACATATTATTTGTTTGTTCATTTTAATGGAGCAATTGTATTTGTATTTTGTGATACTTTGAACTCATTGTAAAATTGCCTTTGCATACAAATGGAAACTGTTCATAATAAATGTTAACATCATTTTTAAAATGATAGGTTTTTATGTCCTTAAGCAATGAAGTGTTGAAGTGGAGATATGTTAATATCATACATGTGGTTGCAGTGCAAATGCAGATGGGAATTACTACAAGTCAAAAGATGTTGTTGATATTCGAAATGGAAGGAGTATTCTTCCAATCATACACCAAAGATGAACAAGATTTTCATATTCAAAGAGAACCAGACTGGCAGTTTGGTGATAGGTCCTATTTTTTAAGGCCTTTTTATTCAAAAGTATTAAAATATTGCTTAATAAATTATGATGCCGCAATATCGACATTAAATGTCACTGACAAGTACATCCGAAAAGTACTTGAAAAATCAAATATTGATATAGAGGACTTTAAATTTGCATGGGACAGATCTCATTGTCATTTGCAAACAAAATTGGAAGCAGGGAGAACAAGACAATTTTATGAGAAAAAGTTGATTGATGTGTGGTGCCAATATGGAGATAATTATGAAGAATCAAATGTATTGCTAATAGATATAGAAAAACATACTTCTCAATTCATGGGATATCGATCAAACCACATCTTGATAAAATCGTATACAGGAAAAGAGCAAGATACGTGGCTTATGCAAGTTTTATTCCCCTTTCTTAAGACACTTCATTGTATCAAACAAAAACATGAGTACATTCGAATGTTCAATAGAACATGTACTTCATTGTAGTTCATGGAGATAATTTCTTTTATAAATTTGTTGAAAAGTACATTCCAAATTTTCAATACATTTTAGACATAGTTTTTGTTGAATCAATTTGTATGATTTTATATTTTTTGAAATAGATGGAATTTGCCAATTATATTAATATGTTTATTTCTTATTATTTATAAATGTTTTTGCAATGACTGCTGTATCGATTTTTTTCTAAGATGTGTGTGTGCGTGCGCGTGTTCTTAAATGAATTGTTTTCCATTCAAATTATCTTATATGAACCATCTTATAATTTTTTTTGATGACTTATGTTTAATTATATGTATCAATAATCATATATAAATGTGAAATATAAGTTTTCAAATAGAACTCCTTGCAAACAAAGGTGCTATTCTTACTAAAGAAATTATAACAATTTACTTGATAAATGTTATGTGCATTATTCACTATTCACAATGCATTATTCACTATTAAGGTTAACGAGAAATGTGCCATAGGTAAATGATTTGATCTTTTTGAATCATAAGATATGTGATTTCTCAATTGATAGTTTTCATAAATTTATATGCTTAAATCAATTAATGGTTGTAACTGCAATCATATCATATTGAAAATCAATAAGGCACAAAGTTAGTTATTCATTGTTTACATATAAAATGCACTAATATGAGTGCATAAATGTGATGTGTAATTCTTTAGATAAAATTATATTGTAAATAATTTTGCATTTCTTAAAAAAACATATGTATGAGGATAACGATTGATAAGTGGCTTATCAAGGTTTGATTAGATACTATCATGGATTAATTTAATTAAATGAGATGAGATGAGATGACTAACAAAGGGGCCGTAGGAAATTGAGCACAAGAACATTTTACTAAGGTTTTAATAGACTAGTTTCAATGCAATGCAAGGGACACCTCATCTCAATAGTTTTAATGACTAATTAAATTTCTATTTAACTATCATGTGGTTTAATATGAATGTACAAATGTGAAATTGTTATTTCTAGAATAAAAACCATGTAAAGAAAATGAATTTTCTAATAAAACATGGATTAATGAATTCACCATGAGCATTAAGTAAACTATTTAAGCTCATTCAACAGATGGGCCATAAATGGATGCCTTTAAACTTTTTACACCATATGACATGCTTTCACCATCAATATTAACATTTTGTAAATTTCAAATCTTAAATAAACTATTTATACTTAAAATAATCTCATAGAATCCAACAAGACTCGGAAGTTATTTATTGAATTTTATTTAGTTATATGTATTCATACAAGTTTAAAAATGTAATTTATTTTTGAAATAAATCTATTAATGCAAGTAAAGATATATCTTATACAAAACTATTTAAGATTAATTGATAATTAGCTTTAAGTGGTTTATTCATGCTACATGAAAAATCCAATGTCATAGATGAATGCCTTTTAATACACATTTAATCTTCAAAATCAATATCTTAATGATAATTTAGAAGTATTTACATTAAGTATTTAATAATTAAAGAACACGGGGACTTATATAAATTTCAACTAAAATACATGAGTTACGTTTCACATTTATTTCTTCCCCATTAAAAATGCTTATCATTTTCTCTTCTTAGTGAAAGTAATGGTCAATCATGGTTTTCCATACTATTGGTTGACACTAAATTTACATCGAGACTATTATTGGTTTTGACAATGTTTACAAGGAGAGATCAATATCCACACGACCATCATTCGTGCTAATATTTGAAAACCCCTGCCTCCACTACTTACAAGAATTCACCACTAAAGTTTCTTGTTTACTTCATTTTGTGACACTGTCCATCATAATGGAATGACCTGAATACCAATTTAAGAACTCTCATTTGATGTACTTTCTTGAAATACGTAGATCAACAATGTATAACCTTTATAGTATATGCCTCCATTCTATGAAGATGAATGATGACCCCCTCATTAGTGCTTCATAAATGCACAAAGGGGCCGTATGAAATTGAGCACAAGAACATTTTACTAAGGTTTTAATAGACTAGTTTCAATGCAATGCAAGAGACACCTATCCTTGTCATTTACAGGAAGATCCTCACATCACCATCATTCAATCAACAAATCCCTTGTAGGTTGGGGGAAACGGGGTTAGAGTTGCGAGACATAAAATTTAAACATCGATAAATCTAGCATGTTATCCATAACTATAATATCTTGATTGGATGTTTGACATACGAATATGATTTAACTTAAATCAATTTCTTCTAAGAGTTTGATTTCACACTCCTATTTTGTATTGATACTATTATACATAACAACCCCATGTTTGACCTATTCATGATCTATAATTGGTTAGAAATTACTTGCAAATTATTTTAATGTTGAATCAATTTAATATGGAAATTTACAAAAAAAATGAATGTTGTTGGAGGCCTTGTAATAGAATACTTCCAAATTTAATGAAATATGTGTTTTATGATCCCATGCCACTAACTTTGCTTCTGTATCAGATAAACCAGCGTAAATGATACATTTCATTGTTTCAAAACGTGGGTTATTAGGATATTCCTCCATCAATTGTCTTTGAGCTTCTACAGAATGGTTCCCCCCAAGCACATAATAATTGTATTCAAAACATTTTGACTTATCAAATGCTTCTTTGTTGGGAACTTGAAGTGGATCAACAAGAAGCACATAACTAACCACATGAGCATATGGATTGTACCTCATCAATGTCTTCAAGTTGTGAACATGTAGATGATGTGGCTTTCTAACTTGATATTGAAATTGTCCTTCACTTGCTTTATAGGTTTGCTTGACATTAAGCTGAAATGTGCGACCACCATCAATTAAGTTTCTCTTTGTCAAATTCTCTCGAATGACATTTTGTTTTGTTTTGATAATGCCATCTTCTAAATCAGCTCCTGGTATAATGATTTCTCTGCTTTCTTTTGAAGTTTCACTAGGTTCTTGACTGTTGTTAATGACTGCTTCAAAATCATCAACTCTACTTTTCTTGGTCATAACATTCCCACCAGAGTTATTCTTGGGCATTGTTACTTTTGGATTTGTATGGCTCTTCTCAGTTCCAATGTCATCTTCAGTAATGACAACATATGTTTCATCGTCAATTTCAACTTCATCGTTCTCAAAAGTAACTTGTTTACCCTTGCTAGATTTATCCACCAGAGACCTTTTTTTCTGATTCTTTGGATGTAGTTTTGTAGCATTATCAATTACTTCATTTTGCCTCTTTTCCATATTTTCTTCTGACACTGAGTAAAAACTGCTGACAACTTTCATGATATCAGTCTCAATGAAATGAATGCCTCCCAACCTTATTGAAAAACTTTCAACGAAATTCTGCCAAACAAAATATCATATGTCAATAAAAAACAAAGTTAAAAAATATAGTGAGACACTTTAAAAAACGCAAAATACAAATATAAATAATAATACTTACGATGTTATTTGTCATCTCATTTACGATTTGACTACACAACTTTGTAGATACCTCGCTCGTGTCATACAATGAATATGATAGTTGGTATTTAACCCTTTCATGTGACTTGGGAGCTTTTGTAAGTACGTAAACAACTTCAGTGTTCGTTACCGAACACATATCTACGACTCTTCCCATCACCTCAAAAATTCCACTATCATTCGATATATCGATATATAGATATATATTCACATTTGTGCTTTCTCTTTCTTTCACATACCACATGCTTGATGGAAATTTCACCTCTTTCGAATTCTTCCAGTCTGAAATCATCTTCTTATCACTTGAGGCACTTGATAGATTTGTAGTCATGAGCTGAGGTGGAGTTCGTTCACCAATGTTTCTTTTAGATGCACCTTTATTAGTCTTCGGTCCAGAAAGATTCACTGAAATTCTCTTTGATGCCATTTTCCTGAAAAATAGAAACACATAAATCAGTAAATAATAAAAACATATTGACTTAAATTAACAACGAAAACTTATCATAAATTTTAATCAACAATCGCCCCCTGCCCAGCAACCTCACCCACCCACCCGCCTCACCCGAACCCCCCTCTGCCCGGGCTCCCTACCTCTTCCCACACCCGCCCACCCCGCACCACCTCACCCGCCCGCTCCAAACCTCCTGGCGCCCTCACCCCTTCGGGTGCCCTCGCCCGCCCGTCCGCCCGACGCCCTCACCCAACCACCCGCCTCAACCGAACCCCCCTCCGCCCGGGCTCCCTACCTCTCCCCAACCCGCCCACCTCGCAACCCATCATGCACCCCTCACCCAACTGCTCAACCCCGCCCAGCGCCCTCACCCACCCCCCCGCCCGGCGCCCTCACCCACCCGCCTGCCTCACCCGAACCCCCCTCCGCCCGGGCTCCCTACCGCACCCCCTCACCCCGCACCCCTTCACCCGCACACCCCGCACCCCCTCACCCGCCCGCTCCTGCCTGCCGGGCGCCCCGACCTGCCTGCCGGGCGAGGGCGCGGGCGGCCCGGGTGGCGCCTGCACGAGGGCGCCCAACCCCCGTGCAGGCGCCACCCGGGCCGCCCGCGCCGGGCGAGGGCGCGGGCGGCCCGGGTGGCGCCTGCACGAGGGTGCCCCCCCTCGTGCAGGCGCCACCAGGGCCGCCTGCGCCCTCGCCCGGCAGGCAGGGCGATTCCGGGAATCGCCCTGCCTGCCGGGCGAGGGCGCGGGCGGCCCGGGTGGCGCCTGCACAAGGGCGCCCCCCCTCGTGCAGGCGCCACCCGGGCCGCCCGCGCCCTCGCCTGGCAGGCAGGGCGATTCCCGGAATCGCCCTGCCTGCCAGGCGAGGGCGCGGGCGGCCCGGGTGGCGCCTGCACGAGGGCGCCCCCCCTCGTGCAGGCGCCACTCGGGCCGCCCGCGCCCTCGCCCGGCAGGCAGGGCGATTCCCGGAATCGCCCTGCCTGCCGGGCGAGGGCGCGGGCAGCCCGGGTGGCGCCTGCACGAGGGCAACCCTGCCTGCCGGGCGAGGGCGCGGGCGGCCCGGGTGGCGCCTGCACGAGGGAGGGCGCCCTCGTGCAGGTGCCACCCGGGCCGCCCGCGCCCTCGCCCGGCAGGCAGGGTGTGACCCTGCCTGCCGGGCGAGGGCGCGGGCGGCCCGGGTGGCGCCTGCACGAGGTTGGGCGCCCTCGTGCAGGCGCCTCCCGGGCCGCCCACGCCCTCGCCCTGCCTGCCAGGCGAGGGCGCCGGCGGCCCGGGTGGCGCCTGCACGAGGGCGCCCCCCCTCGTGCAGGCGCCACCCGGGCCGCCCGCGCCCTCGCCCGGCAGGCAGGCGACCCTGCCTGCCGGGCGAGGGCGCCGGCGGCCCGGGTGGCGCCTGCACGAGGGGCGGGCGGGCGGAGGGCGGGTGAGGCGGGCGGGCGGAGGGCGGGTGAGGCCGAGGGCGGAGGGTGGGTGAGGCGGGCGGGCATCGGACGGGTGAGGCGGGCGGTGGGCGAGTGAGGGCGCCCGGGGGTGGGTCGGGCGGGCGGTTGAGGGCGCCCGGGTGTGGGTCGGGCGGGCGGGTGAGGGCACCCGCGGGTGGGTGGGGCGGGCGGGCGGGTGGGTGGGGCGGGCGGGTGAGCGGGTGGGGCGCCCGCGGGTGGGCCGGTCGGGTGTGGTGGGCGGGCGGGTGAGGGCGCCCGTGGGCGGGTGGGACGAACGGGCGGGCGGGCGGGTGAGGGCGCCCGTGGGCGGGTGGGACGAACGGGCGGGCGGGTCAGGGCGGGCGAGGGCGGGTGGGTCAGGGCGCCCGCCGGCGTTTTTGGAGGGCGGGTCAGGGCACCCGGGGGTGGGTGGGGCGTGCGGGTGAGGGCGCCCGGGGGTGGGTGGCCCATCCAAAGGGGTGAGGTGCCCGGTGAGGGCGCCGGGAGGGGTTGGGCGGGCGGGTGAGGGCGCCCGGGCCGGGCGAGCGGGTGAGGGGGGTGTGGGTGGTTCGACCGGAGGGGTGGGGCTGGGGGGTTAGGGCGCCCGGGCCGAGCCGGGCAGGTGGGTGAGGGGGGACGGTGTGTGTGGGCCGGGCGGGTGAGGGGGCTCGGGCCGGGCAGGCGGGTGAGGGGGGGCTGTCAGGGCGCCCGGAGGGGCCGGGCAGGCGGGTGAGGGGGGGCGCTGTTAAAGTGCCTGGAGGGGCCGGGCCCACCGTGCTCACGATTTTTCATGAAACTAATTTAATATGAAAGTTTTCAAGAAAAAAATTTAACTTACCTTTTAATTACGAGAATTCTTCGTTGATTATGTTGTTGATAGCGATTTAGCTGCTCCACAAATTCACGACCTCTTTCAACGATTTTCATAAAATCTGGATGTGATGTTAGTAGTAGTGATAATGAGATTTTAATATGTAAGTGAAGTTACAAGGATGTTTTACTGTACAATTAATATGGGATAATTTGTTTTACAATATTATAAAGTGAATATTATTGATTTGTTTTACAACAGGTTGAATGTGGGATAATTTGTTTTAAAATATTTTAAAGTGAATATTGTAGTATTGGAAAGCGAATATTATATGGTTTAACTATTATAATAATTGTAGAAGTTGTAGTGTACAATTTTAATTATGATTTCATAAAAAAAATTAGTTTACATTTTCCAATAAATTGTAGAACAAAGTAATAAAGGTAAATAAATTTAACAAATTTTTTGGAGGGAAATATTTTCGCGAAACTTTTTAGAGGGAAATATTTTCGCGAAATTTTTTGGAGGGAAAATTCCATTCTTTAAGCTATATAATATCTTTAGGAGACTCTCCATTTGTATCATTGAACATCTTCTATTTGAAAGGGATGGATTGTTCTGATAGTGAAGTTTCGATTTATACACCATCAACTTCTGCATCGCGTAACAACTCTATTCATATTGATGAACATAGCGGGAATTCTTCCACTATGAATAGAAAGTCACTTCTTCCACTTAGTCCTGATTCTAAGAACTATGAGAGCAGCACTGATGAAAGAGGAGATGGAGAATTTCAAATAAATAAAGAGTCACATATTCCACTTAGTCCTACTTCTAAGGACTATGAAAGCCGTAGTGATGAAGAGCATGATGGTGAACTTCAAAAGAACAGAGTGTCACGATGTCCACTTAGTCCTAATTCTGAGGACTATGAGAGCAGCAGTTTTGAAGAGCATGATGGTGAAGTTCAAAAGAATGGAGGGTCACGGTGTCCACTTAGTCCTAATTCCGAGGACTATGAGAGCAGCAGTTTTGAAGAGCATAATGGTGAAGTTCAAAAGAAGGGAGTGTCACGGTGTCCACTTAGTCCTAATTCCGAGGACTATGAGAGCAGCAGTTTTGAAGAGCATAATGGTGAAGTTCAAAAGAAGGGAGTGTCACGGTGTCCACTTAGTCCTAATTCCGAGGACTATGAGAGCAGCAGTTTTGAAGAGCATAATGGTGAAGTTCAAAAGAAGGGAGTGTCACGGTGTCCACTTAGTCCTAATTCCGAGGACTATGAGAGCAGCAGTTTTGAAGAGCATAATGGTGAAGTTCAAAAGAAGGGAGTGTCACGGTGTCCACTTAGTCCTAATTCCGAGGACTATGAGAGCAGCAGTTTTGAAAAGCATAATGGTGAAGTTCAAAAGAAGGGAGTGTCACGGTGTCCACTTAGTCCTAATTCTGAGGACTATGAGAGCAGCAGTGATGAAAAGCATGATGTTGATTTTCAAAAGTATGGAGTGTCAAAGTGTCCACTGAGTCCTAATTCTAAGGACTATGAGAGCAGTAGTGATGAAAAACATGATGTTGATTTTCAAAAGCATGGAGTGTCACGGTGTCCAGTTAGTCCAAATTCTAAGGACTATGAGAGCAGCAGTGATGAAGAGTGGGATGATGAAATTCAAAATATTGGAGTACCACAGTGTCCACTTAGTCCTAATTCTGCGGACTATGAGAGCAATAGTTATGAAGAGCGTGATGATGAATTTCAAAATAATAGAGTGTCACTGTGTCCTCTTAGTCCTAATTTTGCGGACTATGAGAGCAGCAGTGATGAAGGACAGGATGATGCACTTAGTCCTAATTCTAATGAGTATAAAGGTAGCAGTGACAAAGGACGGGATGTAGCATCTTCAATAAGTAAGTCACATTTTCAACGTAGTCCTAATTCTATGGACTATGAGAGTAGCACTGGCAATGCATATGAGGAAGAATATCCATTAAACATCGAGTCAGATTTTCCATTCAGTCCGAATTCTAAGGACTACGACAGTAGCACTGAAGAAGCAGAAGATGAAGAATATCCTCCAAGTCAATATTTGAAAAGCAGAGCTGATCATAGTGTGGATAACATTCCTCTTAATGATGATGAAAAGCCTTATACAAATGATGATCAAATGATGGAGATGTTGCCAAGAAACATTGTATCAAGGAGTAGGAGCATGCCTTTTCGTATCAATGCAAGTTGTTCTAGTTATACAAGGGGTAGAGCAGAATATCTGACGAGAAGAAGTTCTATCAGTGCTCTCATTTCAAGTGAATGTTGCCAAAAAGATTGCTTGAAACATATGGATTTCAAATTTGCATTAGAAAGCAGGAAGAGATATTTGTCAATGAATAAAAGCATGCAAAATTCATATTTAGTTGGGTGCATGCAATCTACATTGTCAGGTTATGATTATCATATTGGGACTTTTTTTATCTGTAGAAAAGGTTTCAAAATGTTTCATTCGATTGGGAATTTTCGTCTCTCGAGAATTCAAGAAAATTTGGAAAAGGATGCCACATTTTATTCAGAAGTACGTCATAAAAAACACTTTGGTCCATTATCAAATATTGCAATGTCATGGATGAAAGATTTCTTTTCAAAGCATGGAGAGTGTATGCCAAATGGAGAGACAATACATATTCCAGATAATTTTTCAAGACGAGAAATCTACAACTTATACAAAGAATATGCAGAAGGTGCTGAGGGACATGGCCAGTTTATTACATATCAATATTTTGTGAAGGTATGGAAGAAAGAATTCAACAATGTCCGTATTCCTAAGAAGACAAGGATGGGGATTTGCAGTACATGTGCTTCTCTTAAATCAAAAAGGGACAAAAGTGAAGGCTCAGAAAGAGGTAAGCGTTTATAACTTTAACTTTTAAAATTGTATAGTCATCAACTATGAAAACATATTTCTTAATGAATCTCTTTTATGTTGTGTAGATTTAATTGTCAAACAACTTCAGGAGCATCGCGAACAACAAACAAACGAAAGGAAGAATTTGTACAAGCATCGAAAAAAGTGCTATGATAATCCGAATAAATATTTGGGTTTGATAATTGATGGTATGGACCAGAAGAAAACACTTTTACCACATTTTGTTCGCACACCCAAAAATTTACAGGAGGAAAACTTTATTCAATTTCACTTGGTCGGTTGTATGGTCTTCAATGGGAAAATGTTGCCAAGGGTGTACTTCACAGCTCCAAATATTCACAATGATGCAAATTTGACCATAACTATAATTCATGATGTGATTTCTCATTGGTCTGGTAATCTTCCTGAAGTTTTGTATCTACAATTGGACAACACTTGCCGTGAAAACAAAAATCAGGTTGTTTTTGGATATCTAAACATGCTTGTTGAATTGGGAATTTTTCAGAAGGTAAAGGTTGGTTTCCTTCTTGTTGGGCACACTCATGACCATATTGATCAGATGTTCAGCCATTTTTCAGTCACATTGAGGAGGAAGGAAGTTGGTAGCTTGCCATCACTAATTGAATGTATTAAGAAATCATACATGCCAGAGCCTACTTTTGATGTGTTGGAAGAAACTATTGACATGCGAAGGTTTATTCTGGGATCATATGGTGAGGGGAGATGCATTGAACAACTTAATGACATTAGCTTCCAACATCAATTTCGTATCAAAAAAATTGATGGGAACACACTAATATGGGGCAAGAAGTATTCAACTACTACAGAATGGGCACCGTCATCAGGATTGAAATTTTTGAAGTTCATTCCAGATCATCCAATATTTGCATCAAAAATATTGTTATTACAATCAGTTGGTGAAGTTCAGAATGCACGTAGACAGAATAGGGCTATAAATTATTCTGATTGCCTGGAAGAAATTAAAAAATGTATTAGATATACATATGAGTACTTTGACATTGCTGATTCTGTTTGGTGGGAGTCGTTTTTCAATAATCAAAGTGATATCATTTCGACAACAATAAATGAAGATATACCTTTGAAAAATCCATTTATTTGGCCACATAATGTGTCGAATGAACATGAGGAAGTAAACATTGTTGAACAGCAACAATCTCAAGGTATTATTAATTCTTCACAGGCAGAGGAAAGAGAGATGTATATTGGTTCCAGAAGATCTCGTGCACAACGTGAAGCCATGGAAGACCTTTATAGGGGTTCAGTACAGGATATTAAGGAGGGTTGCATGATTGCAGTGCTAGCAGATGGAGATCCCAATGGCTATCCATTTTGGGTTGCTAAAGTTATAAAGGTCTTTACAGAAAATGAGGATGTTACAAGTGTTGAAGTACATTGGTATGCCACAACTACACACCCATTCAATGGTGTGTATAAGCCAGAGATGGTAGTTGACAAAAAAAATGGCGGAAAAAGAAAAAGAAAGGGTACAAATGTAAATCGCCGCCGCATAGACATATTAAAATTGGAGGATGTAGACATACTTGTTTATGACTTCAATTTAACAAAGAGAGGAACTCTTCGCTTAAAGACGATAGAGATTCTGAAAAGGCTGTTACCAGAAGGAACAGTGTTGACATGGGAGTCACCTGAAACCAGTCGTAGATCTAGAAGAATTTTGAGACCTGAAATGTTGGGCATGCATGTGGACTCAGATGGGGCACTAGTTGATGAAAGAGAAGAATATGGAACATCTTCGTCAGCATCCAGTCACTCATCTGAAGATGTGAATTCTGATGGTGTGCCAGAAAACATGAGTGATTTTGAATAGTTGTTTAAGACAGTTTATATAACTGATGTATGCATCGTATCTTCAAATAAAATTAATGTTTTCCATATGGTGTTAAATGAGAAGTTATGAGGCATTTTTATGTTGTTGGATTATATGTCTTAGTTATGATAAATTTTATTGTTTAAAATATCTACAATGCAATATTAAATTAGAGATATAAAATATGTTTTATTCAATATACAAATAATGACTTTTGAATGCATTTAGTGATGTAATTTGTTCATAATGTCATGGTTTTTTTTTTATTTTATAGTTGAAAAATTTTCAATTTTTTTTGTATCTAGCATGTTATGGTTGAAAACATGTTAAATTTATACTTAGGAAAGAAAAATGATATTCTACCAAAAACATTAGTGTGTTTTTTCCCGCATAAACAACTTTGTTTGACACATAGAAATTTGGTTTTATTAGCATTTTTTTTAAATACTGAGAATTGACCCTAAAAAAAAATCATTGTTCCAGTGTCATCAGTTTCATTTTGAAGCTATATTTTGCACGAAAATTTCATAGTAAATTTTGCAGTCACTGCCAATTTTAAAACATGTTCAAAATTGACGCCTAAAAAATAAAAACATCGTTCCAGTATACACACTTTTCGTTTTGAGCACTGTTTTTGATGTTTTTTTGGGGTTTTTTGGCCAGAGTTCCCGTTTTGAGTTTATAGTTCCCGTTTCATAGTTTACATTGTTTTGTGTGGTTGGAAGAGTATTTTCACTTTACTCTTTTACTTTCACCTGCAACATGATTTTACACTTGTAAATTGATTTCACCATGTTTCTTTTACCTTAATCTTCTATCATAAAATACATTTACATGAATGCTATCTCTGCTCCCCTGTATATTAATTTCATATGAAATTTTTCCTTTTATTTGCCATGATAAATTCATGGCATCCGTGAATTTTATTTGATGTGTCACTGTAAAACCATTTTACACTTATTTCATTTTACCAACTTGGTCTTCCATCTATGAATCTCGTGTAAAATGTAATTTCACCTTATCTTTGCATTCGGTCTTCTATCCAGAGAAAGATGTAGTTTCACAATATGTTTGCATTCGGTCTCCCATCCACATAGCGATTATTTCATAATACGAAATTAGAAGGAAGTGACACGTAGTAAAAATGGGCAGCCATTGAAACAACTTTTCGAACCCCCCTTAATTAAAGGTCTGAAGCACTGAGGGGTTTGAAAAGTATTTTTAGCCCTTGGATTAATGTGCCCATATTGAGGCATGGGAAAAAAAAATGGGGTTTTAAAAGTATGAGTGCTGGGTGGGCCATAAGTTTACCTTTTGACTTTAGAATCGAATTTTTATTACATAATTTTAATTTAAGTAAATATTTCCATAAAAATATATAATTATATTTATATTTAAATTTAAATTAATATATATAAAAAGAATAAACCATTCGAAAGCATAATAATTATATCTCTGAGCTTTTAGTCCAAAAAAAATGACAATTTGTCACCGAAATTTTTTAAATTTTCAGTGTGCCAAAATATATTACAACATAATTAACCAATATTTATTTACTTTTATATATAAACAAACTAATTAAAAAATTAATGGATTTAAAATTCAATCGTTAAAAATATAATTTCCCAAATAAAATCGCTTTCAATAAAAATGTTTCAAAATTCAAAATATTTTATTATATAAAAAAATAACTTTAAAAAAAAATATTAATAATGAATATTATTATGTTAAAAAACAGTTAATTGTTTTTAAAAACAAATTTACTATATTTTTAAAAAGATTTATTACTTTTAACATAATTTTATTATTGTTTTTAAGTTATTTAGAGTTTTATTATTTTTCTTCTAAGATATTCATAACTTGTGAAAATAATTTATTATTTTAAAAAGCGTAATCTCGAAGCGTCTATCTTAAAAGGTTAAATTTTAAATATCTCATCTTATTTCTCACTAAAATTTTAAACATAAATTACCCCCTTCGGAGAAAAAAAATTCGTGAGCGAAGAGAACTCCTCGAACAAATGTTTCCAAACCAACCAGATTTAACTTAAACATATTAACCAATTTACAAAATTGTTTTTACAAACCAATTTTAAAAACCCAAAACAAGTGATTACAGACTTTAACAAATAAAAAGAAGGAAAGTAAGAAAAAACTTACCATATTTTAGGTGATACTCTACAAATTGTTTTTAAAAAGAGGTCTATAATTTCGAAACTCGCGCTAGGGTGCCAAACTCCCCGAATAGTTTAATGTGAATGACTGCAGAGTGCATTTGAATATGAAAAGTTGCGGTTGCACAGTATAAACATAATTATTTAATATTCTCGAATCTTCGAGCCATGAAAAAATATTTCCCTGTATTTTTTGACATTAACCCTTCGTAACGCCAAGGGCTTTACAGCCGAAGTACCGAAATCTGATTTAAAGCGCTTTGTTAACTCAAATTGACCTGGTATTTATCCTTAATTTTGTTATGCATACAAAGCGAAAAATTCTGCACCTTCAATTTTCTCATGGAGTGTTCTTTGTAATGGCCGGAAGAATTTTGTGACAGAGCTAGCCGTAGAGAAAAGCCCCTCCTCTGTACAGTGCCTTTTTCCAGAGAAGTCTGAAAAATATGTTCCGTACAGGTTTTCACATCTTTATCCGGAAACTCTTTATTCTTATGAAGAATCGGTATCAGATAACAAACCCCCTTTTAAAGATTATCAGAAACCACTTCCATAATGACAAGCAGAACTGAAAGCCCTTCTGCCGTTTTTCCCTCGCCAAGTTGCCCAGCTAAAAGAGCAGCCGAAATTTTTATTGTGACAATTTGGTTTAGGCGTTGTGTAATTATTCTATGTTTTGGAGTTTCTGGTGGGAATTCGAATAAACAATTCAATTTTTTATTAGATTTTGTTTTTCCTGTGTTTGAGATCTGGTTTTAAATGCAAAAATAGATTCAGCTTCTGAAACCCTTCAGAGGCACTAGGATTTGATATTTTGCAGCAAAGTATACATTATCAAACATCTCATCGGCATAAATGGAAAAAGAACTGTGTGCAGGCTTGGCACTGTAAAATATCAAACAAAAAAATCAACCTCCATCTTCCACTGATTCCCAATGTGATCATGAAGCCAATATAACTGATGATTTTCCTGATGAGGGACCTTAAATACCTATAACAATTCTTGAAGCTACATCTTTTTAGTGAATGGTCTAGTCAATTTCAGGAGGGACATCCAACACCAAGGAGTTCAAAAGCTAATTGTAATTTCATATCAAGAAAGGCAATACCTCTAACCACCCCAAGTTAATTTTCAGCTCCGAAAGAATCCACTCTGACTTGTGGTTCTAATCTTCCAAATTCAAAGATACGAAGACATGATTGAATAAACCAGGAATTACCAGTCCTGGAAATTGTTAAAAGTATTTTATGAGCAAGGGTTTCATTACCTTTCTAAATATATTGAATGATATATGCTTTTGGGATGATCTTGGTAGAAGTGAATTCCTTATTGGCAGGGGAATTGCAATTTCGCAATCAGGAAGAGTTCCAAATTGAAGGTAGTTTCAGCGTCCAAATATTGAGAAATATATATGATTTTGGGTTATTGTAGATAGTTTCAGAGTCCAAATATTGAGAAATATATGATTTTGGGTTGATCTTTGTAGGACTGAATTTCTCACTTGCAGGAGAGTTGCCATTTGCAATCAAACAGAGTTCAAAGTGGAGGGTAGATGGCTTGATAATGTTGTGACATACCAACTTGTAGTTTGAGAAAACGGATTCAATATCTTAATTTGCTAAAACGAGGGTTGTGTTTGTTGCAAGCAATGATGCTTCAAAATGAACTGTATTTTGGTTTCGCTTGTTTTGCAGTATCACACATGAAGGCATATTACAACAGTAGTTCAAAAAGTCAGTCTTCGAATATCTACTGTTCAACTTTCTCCAACTTCAAACATTTTTGCAGGTACCAATGTCAATGATCAGTGTCGTGAGTATAGAATTTTCAGTGATAGGCTGGTGGATTATTATTATTATTTTTTTTCTAAAGTTGGTAGTATCTTTTCATTTTCGAGTTTTTTACATGTTTGTTATTCACCCCCATTTCTGGTGAAGATAGCAAAAAATCGAACCCAAGATTTCTGGTTTAATGAGACTTCATTTCCACGACCATTGCCACTTGAGCTACCCCAGACAAACAACAAATTAGTCCATTATTAATTATATGTATGAAAAAAAAAAATTCTTCAAATATTAAATTAAAATGAAAAATAAATATTCTTAAAATATTAAATTAAAGGACGGAATAGTATTTGGTATATATAAATTATTATTATACGTTATTAGGAATACATTATATTAAAATATTTGTAAAGGATTTCGTTAAAATAATTCAGTAAATTTATATAGTATAGAACTACGTTATAATGTTTATGAGCTTACTACGTTATAATATTTATGAGGTTTGCTCAATTAGTTGAGTCTTTGTTCTTAGATCACTTTTACTATTGTGAGATCAAGGGTTCAATTTCTTGAAAAGCAAGGGTTCAATTTCTTGAAAATCTTCGTGGTTCTGTGGACTAGCTACGAACATGGGACCGAAGACAAAAAAGCCCCTGCTCCATACAGAATGAAGGGCAATAAAGACTAAAGACTCCCCTGTATGAGCCCCTGCTCAATCAACATATAAAACAAAGCATGCAGAGAGTAGAAAACAGAAGCCTGCATCACTACCAACAACCCTAAAAGTACAAGACGCCCTCATACAAAAAGGAGAGAACCTAATCCGATGATGGGGCATTGATCCCTGCATTCATTGTGAAATTGTCCGGGCAGAGCAGATAACCCACACTTGGAGAGTTGATCTGCCACAGTGTTCTGCTCTCTAAAAATATGGCAGAATCAGATACAGAGGAATCGTGCCTTCATTGCAGAGATTTGCTCCAACCAGTGTCACAGTGACGAAACAGATAGAGAGGGTTGCCAGAGCCCAGTCGATTGTCACTTTCGAGTCTGTGCTCAATCCGCCATACTAATAGAAGTGATAATGCCAAGAACCAGAAAGAGATATGATTGCTCCACATCCGCACACTCCACCAGCAGAGGCACCATCAAAATATCCAATAAAATAGATATGGTCTAGGGCTTTGAAAGACCAGCAACACCTGGAGCATTTAGATTTAAGTGGCCCTATCTCTAAAAAGTATCCAACAACTCTGAGAAAAGTAACTTTCAGATCTGGAACAACATTCTGGAATATGTAGGCGTTCCGACAACGCCAAAGCCCCCTGATGATGCAGGCCAGGAACCCGTCACCTGTGACATTATACATAACCTTGTACCATCTTCCAAATGCATCAACTAAAAACATGAAAATAAAAAATATATTTATTATTTTTAAACATAATTTTATTATTTTTAAAGATATTATATTTAAATAATAATTAAAATATTATTTAATTATGTTTATAACTTAAGAAATTAGTATGCTGTTTTGAGAAACTGTAATTTTAAAGCAGGTAAGCTCTGCCTATACCTTTAAAAATATTAAAATTTCAATATCTCATTTTACTTTTCATAAAAATTTAAACAATAAACTATTTTATGAAACAATTTTTTTGAAAACTAATTATATCAAACAAATTTAATTTTAAAAAATTAATAAATTTATCTTATTCCAATTTCAAATTTCATTAAAAAATGTCTAAAATAAGTAATAACACATTTTAATAAATAAACCAGTGAAATTAAATATATTTATTTTTATAGGATGATAATAAGTATTCATAAAAGTCTTAAACAATAATAAATTTTCAATTAATTTTATAAATGTATATAAAAATAATTTTATCATTTATTTGATCAAATTTATATATTATTAAAATCAATCTATATATATATAAGATAAATGTATTGGAAAGTAACATTATTTTTATTTTATATTTTAATTTTATTATATTTTATATTTTTTTAAAATTAATTATAAAATCAAATCATTTAATAATATATTATAAAGTTTAATTTTATTTTATCCCTGTTATCTTTGGCCAAATCTTTGGCCAAACACTATAGGGTAGCACCAACATCAATAATAAACTACAACTATCTTGTGTCTTATTAGAACATCTCTTATTCCTTCACTATTACAAAGACTTTTATTGCCAAGGCTAACCTTACCCATATTCCTTTCTTCCCTGAAGCATGGTAGGAGGCTTCAAATTTACAATCCAATTACTATCTTCACTGGATATATAAAGAAATGCATCATTGTAAATAACAATAAATAATACTTCACCTTTATTTCAATGGCAATAGTTTCTTCATTATTGTTTGTTATGATTTGCTCCTTTTATTCTTTCTTTAATATCTGACAATCCCTTTTGATATGGCCAAGTTTCTTGTAATGATAGTAGCTTATTCTTCCACTCCTAGACGTTGACCTCTTTATAGAGATTGATCTCCTTAATCTCCTTCTATCGTATTGTCTTCCATAATCAACAAGAGTTAATGCCTCCATATTCGGTATTTCTTCTCCCATAGATTTCATGCACATTTCTTAATTTAATAAACTATTAGAAACATCTTCAAATCTTCAATTACCTTTCTATGTCATATTACTTATGGTGACAACTATTAGAAACATCTTCAAATCTTCATTTACCTTTCTATGTCATATTACTTATGGTGACAATTGAGTTTTGCCAACTATCAAGCATAGAGCTGAAACCAATTTTTTTCTTCACAAATCCTCCACATAAATAATTAATAAATAAATAAGAACAATAATTAAAAATTAACTTTAATTACTCATAAAAAAAAAATCAACAAACTTCTATCTATATTGTTAAACCCTAAAATGTAAGTCGAGTCCAAAACAAAAAAATTCCATTAACAAATAATAAATATCTCCTTAATTTTAAAATAATAATAATAAATATCTCCTTAATTCAATAACACATTCTAATTATTTTTAACCCAATTAAATAATCAATGACAACCTGGGCTCAAAGCCAAGCATATGCACCTTTGCCGACCACATCAAAATTCGTACCGGTAACATTGTCAGAGGTGCGGGCCACCTGCTTCCCCTCTCCCTGTCCGTGAAGAGCCCTTTCCATGGAGATTCCGAAATTGAACCTCCTCAATTCCAATTCGAATTGTCCCTTCCCCTTGCACTTGTTTTTATATGACACCCCTGTCCCGTGAGAAGCGGCAAGGAAAGGATTATTAAACAGCTGATTAATGCCAAACCCCAAGCTCCTCAGAGGATAAAATGGATCCAGGAACTGTCCCCTCGCCCTTACCGCTGAGCAAGTTTACTTCCTAGCGAGTTTAGCCCGAAATCGATCCTCTGTTTCATTTATTTCCCAACACCTCCAGCTTTCTGGAAAATTCAGCCCAAAATTAAATTGGTCCTCTGTTTCATTTATTTCCCAACAGCTACAGGTTCCTGGAAAATTCAGCCCTGAATCGATTCTGTGTTTCATTTATTTCCAAAGAGGTACATATTCCTGGAAAGTTCAGCACGAAATCGACCCTCAGTTTCTGCACGCGAAAGGTATGACACCGGTTCTTATTCTTTGCTTGGCATCCTGGAAATAGTATTATCGTCAAGAATTGTGAAAATATTTTCAGGTTATGAATTTTGTATTTTATAAACAAATGTGAATCTCAATAACTGTTTGTTCGTATTATGATGGTTTCAAGAAACACAACGTCAGCATCTTAATTCTGTCCTGACAAATTGTAAATTGGCTGTACTGCTTCTCTTATGTTCCTACTTGGCAGCCTTGGAGCCTATTTTATTTACAGTAATCTAATGAGGCGGATTGTGGTCATATTTATAGAAAATTTGGCAAGGATTTTTGTAAATTCAAATTATAGTTGTTAAACTTTAAAATTTTAGGTGTCTTAGACGTTTTTGATGGTGCTGAATCCATTTCCACCATTAAAAACACGATTCAAACACTATTTCTACCCAAAAAAAAATTTAAAATTTATTTGCCTAGATTCCGACCACTTTTGATCATCCGAGCAATTCTTCCGCCTCGTTAAAGGACTCCATTTTATTTTGTTAGAACATACAATTTTTGAGTAATATTTTGAATTTAAGTTTAGCTTTATGAAAAATCCTTGGGACAAAAGATTTCTTGAGATCTCTATAATTTAAGATTCCAAAAATTTGAAAAATCGAATTTAAAACTTAATAAAAAAATTCTTGTGAATTTTAGATGTCTTTGTAATCCCAAAAATATTGGTACGAGGAAAAAGAACAAGAGATTTATTAAGTTAGCTGCATTCACTGTTGTGTTTAGGCTGTACGCGACAGATTTTTATGAATTTCATCAATAGAATAAAAGGAAACTATAATTTCTTCTTGCAGGGAGGAGTAAAGTAAACAATAATAAACAGCTAAAACATCTATGGAATTTCTAAATTAACACTGTATTGTAATGAATCCTTTTGGTTTAGACTGACCTTTAGTTAAACTGGATTGATAAGAAATTGATTTATCTCTGGGAAAAGATGAACCTGCATTGGTGCTCTGAGAAAAATGAACCTGCTCTGGTTTTTGTCTAAACCTGCTCTGCTATCCCAAACATTAAAAAAACTGGTGCCCCATTTGCAAACCTCAACGTGACATCATATAATCATGCCTTCCTATTTCACTGGTTGATCTATGGTTTAAATTATTAAGATAATCTTTTTCGGATAGTGATGAATGCCTTTGGCGTTGGGGTTGTATTCTTTTAGGGAATCCAAAGTTCTTCTCATGCCTTGGAATCCGACTATTAGGTATTCATTTTTAACACTTATTGGGAATGTTGTTAACACATTTATAAATATAAAATTAATAATTTTTTAAAATTAATATTTATATTTATTTAAAATTGATATTATTATTATTATTTTATATTTGATAATTTAATTTTACATTTTTCCCTAAGTCCTGCATTCTTAGATTATTTTACTCATTTTGAATTTAGAATTTCCATTTTTTTTTGTGTGCGGTAGAATCAACAATGAGGGGACAAGTTCTCTCATGACAAGGGGTTTATATATTTTGTCACAACTACAACTGCTAGGTGTATCCGCATTGCCTTGCATGATATAGCTATATCACAAAGAACCCCTTAACAATGCACTCTATAGCCAAGACTTAGAATTTCTCCATGTTAAATTGAATGCATGAAATGGATAAATTTTTACAATCTTCATGTTAAATTAAATGTTTGAAGTGAATCAAGCCTTAATAATACTTGAGTATAAAGAATTTCTAACTTTTATTTGTAATTTTCATTTTACACACTTAAATTGAAGAATCTTGTCTTTGGTTATATCTATATTTTATTAGTATAAGTACACTAATTTGATATTTAGTCGTGGGTGCTATAATACATCTATTATTAACATTTCCATACAATGATGGATTGTCAACTTGAATTTATCATTCTTATACTTTGCTTTGAACTATGAAAATGCTTTCTCCCATATGGACCATAAAGTATTTTTTCTTTGTTGAAACCCTACAACGCTTTCATGGATTGATTTTCACTTCCAATGAACTCATATTTTCATGGATTGATTTTCACTTCCCATGAACTTGAACTCATAGAGAGTTGATGCCCTTGCTTTCTCCTCATGATTATGAAATCTTTCCATTTATTTCATATTGTTGGGTGGTTGAGATATCCACTAGCTTGAACCACCTTATCATGTGAGATATATAATTCAATCAACTCCAAGTTGAAAAGTTATACTTGGGTGGTGCCACTATCATATAAGTTTGATGTACTTCAAAATCTTGAGGGCCCAATTTAGTGAGCCTGTTAGCATGAGCAATGCCTTTAAACTCATTGAAAAACTTCAAATTATTTAAACAAAACAATATTTATAAAGAAAATATAATGATTTGTAAAATCACTCCTCTAACACTAAACTTGAGTTATGCTAAACTTGAATTATGCATGATACTAATATCTAATGAAACTTGTTACTCCCTCTATAATAGTTACAATCTTTTATAAAAATGAAATGCAACAAATGAAACATGTAATAAAACATCAAACATGACAATGATTGTATTAAATCAATTTTCTCTTTTATACATATGAATTTTTTAAATATCTCTAAATTAGAGCAAAGCAAAGTGCATATAAGCAACATCATTCTACTATCAATATGTCTCATTCATCGTGATTAATTACCACCCAAACCAATTTAGATACCTTAATTTTTAACACAATAGATTATTGTGAAAATGGTCTATTTGGGAATACCATCCTATGTTTAATGGAGAAAATGTTGGGTGACATAAAAAGCCATTTAGATACCTTAATTTTTAAGGCAATAGATTGTTGTGAAACTTCTCTGTTTGGGAATCCCATTGTATGTTTAATGGAGAAAATGTTTGGTGGTGGCAAATAAAGATGGTGGGGAACCCAAGCAGCCAGACAAAAGTCACACCAACATGGAAGTACATCTCAATACAAGGTACCTTAGGCTTTTGGGTTTCACATTGGAAGGAAACTTTTGGCAAGATGGGAACACTTCCCTTTGTCAATCTCCAGAAAATTATGTATCTTTAATCAAGATATTTTCCACACTCTTGAACATGTAAGAGGACAAGATTGAAGGTCTTTTGGTAATTACAATGTTACAACTATCAATCCCAGACTGCAGCAAGAAATATTTCTGAAATTTGGACAAGAATATTAATGCAATTCCTGCTGCGCGCCACTTTGGCTTTACAACTGAACAAAAAAAACATACATATCACATATTTCGTCAGCATAAATGTAAAAAAAAAAAAAGCATGCAGGCCGGTGGGTGAAAATTTTTAACAACAAAAAATTCAACCTCTATCCTTCCACTGAATTCCCATTCAGATCATGAAGTCGTTATAATTGATGACTTAACTAACTGATGGGTGACCTTAATCCCCATACCGATTTTTGAACCTATAATTTTTAGTCACACGGTCTAGTCAATTTCAAGAGAGACATTCAAACTGGAAGTTCAAAAGCTAACTTTAGTATCCGACCAAGAAAGACCATACCTCTAACTATTCCAGGTTATTTTTCAGCTATGAAACAAGTGTGACTTGTGGTTTTCATCTTCCAATTGTGAGGGCATGAAGATAGAATTGAATAAACTAGGAATTACCAGTCTTGGAAATCATTTATCAAAAGAGTTCGTTAACTTTTCAAATATTCAATAACATATGTTTTTGCGATGATCTTTGGAGAAGTGAATTCCTTATTAGTAGGGAATTGTGATTTTGTGATCATGAAGAGTTCGAAATTGGAGCTGGAGAAGTGAATTCCTTATTAGTAGGGAATTGTGATTTTGTGATCATGAAGAGTTCGAAATTGGAGCTAGTTGTAACGTCAAAATATTGATATTTTGGATTGACATTGGCAGTGAATTGAATTTTTTTTGTTAGGGTGAACTTGTTTTTAGAAAAAACAAATTTGTTAGGTTTGGTTTCAAGCTTATGGCTTTAGTGAGTTGTGGTATTAGAGTTCATAGATTATAGGTGATGAAATTTTTAAAAAGTGTAGGAATTCTCTTTTGTAATGTAACTTAATTGAGTGGAAGGCTTATTGGCTAATCCATGATGTTGGCTAGTTGACACATTTTAAGACATAGGATAATAATAGGTTTATTGTTGACAAGTTTTTCTCCAATGAAAATTTTCCAAAAGTAAATCATGATCTATATGGTTTATGTATACCTTTGCTATGTATGTTTTCTATAATTATTTGTCTTGTATTTATTTTATCTCTAACTGTTGGTGTACATGCACATTAACATAGCATAAATCACACTTAAATTTAGTTAGCTTTAGTGCTTGCATGTGGTGTACATGCACATTAACATAGCATAAAACACACTTAACTTTAGTTAGATTTAGTGTTTGCATGCACTTAAGATTAACTTAACTACTTTATGTATTGATTCTTTCGTCACTATTGAATATACATAATTTATTCTCTCTTCCAATTTTTCTCAATTCTTACAAAGTTTATGCAATTATTCTATAGCTAGGTTCTTACCTGTGCACACTCTAATAATTTAACATGGTATCAGAGCCGCAAGAGGCTATGAGAAAGTGCATGAACAATTTTTCGCAGGTTTGAATATCAAAGCATTGGACACTGCCATGAGATTGAAAGTGCCAGAATTTTCCACAAATTTAAAGTGTCAAAAACTACTGAAGAATTGAATTGTTGAAATAATGGAATTTCGAGATTCTGTGATTCTCACTCCGTACTATTACTATGAATAGAAGCCGATGATTTTGCTTCATTGAGCCGAGAGGCTTATTCTACAACCCAGTGATGTGTAACCCTGTCTGTCCGTCATCAAAGTTGAAATTTTTCTCATGTCAGCCAAAATAAAACTTTTAAAATATCTAAAAAAAGAAATTAAATAATCATACAAATTATTTAAACAAAGTCTACTGATAAAAAAATTTGCAAGTGAAGAAATTGGATCCCTCTCAGCTCATGTTGGATCTGTATTTAAGATGGATCTATGATGGTCTTAGGAGAAAAGGCTTGTACCAAATAGTCATGGGAATTGAGATGGAACCAATGTCATAGGATGAGAAGTTTGATTGGCTTAATAGATCTAACATGGCTTATAGAAGGTTGTTTCTATCTATGTTTCATGATATTCTTTATCAGATCATAGATATTGAATTGCCACATGAAATTTGGACTATATTGAAAGGATTATATGGTGATGAAGATGATCTAGAAGAACACCATTTTGAGACAGAGAGCTCGATTTATCATAGCAATCATGAAACTGGTGAAGACTTCTTCAAAAACATGGACAAATATTCTTGAGACAATGTTGCACATGAAGACTTTGCTTCTTCTGTTGCTAATGAAGTTGTTGCAAATGAGAATTTTATCTAGTCTAATAATGAAAATGTCACATGAGGAAATTTCTTCCTCCACTGGTGATGAAGACTTTGCTACAGAGGGAGACATTTTTTTTTAAAACATAAAATAGGACTTTGATTCCTCTACTATTGTTGATGTTGATGGTGCAGATTTAATGAAGACTCAACTGCAAAGCCATGCATACCCATGCATGCATCCAAGGCAGCATACATAATGTCATGCATGCATCCTAGAGATAGGCATGCTCATGCATGCATATATTGTACATGCATATGATTGTTAAACACATGTTGAAGTTGTTGGGAATCCATATTGGAATGCAACCATGGATAAGGAGAATCAATCTGATCCAAATAGGGGATTTGACATACCTCTACTTCCAAAAATGAATCTTATTCCTCTAGATCCATTCGTAGGGAAGGAACCCACTTCTAGATATGTACTTAGCTTGGGATTTGGCCCCAAGCAAGAAGCAAGATGCCGTTGCTTTATCATAAGTAGAGGTTGAGTACAGAGGAGAAACCAATGCAACCATTCAAGCCATCTGGCTGCAACATTTCCTTTCTGAGCTCGGTATCATTGTCCATCGACTGAATGTCATATGGTGCGACAATCCGAGTACACTGAAGTTTTACAGCAATCTAGTGCAACGAAAACAAATCAAACATATCGAGATCCAGATGCACTATGTCAGAGGATTGATTCATAATGGGATCATTGATCTACAGTACTGTCCTACTTCTAAGCAAATTGTTGACATCTTCACCAAGGCTTTCACTGAGCATAAGTTTCGTAATCTGCGGGATCGTCTCGGGTTGGACACAACTGCCTAACAATTGACCTTTTTTTTATAGTTTTGCATTGTATTTTGAGGGAGGGTTTTGTTCCCAGTGGGTTTTCCCTCTTTCGTCTTTCATGCATTGTACAAGGGTACCTAAAATGTCCTTACTGTCTGGACTTATCCATCTTGCATCATAGTCACCTAAGTTATGTTTAAAGGGGTTGTTGGTGTACATGCACATTAATATAGCATAAAGCACACTTATATTTATTGCTTGCATGTGGTGTATATGCATATTAAGATAGCATAAAGCACACTTTATTTTAGTTAGTTTTTGTACTTATGTAGTTAAGCATAACTTAGTTACTATATGTATTGATTTTTTCATTGTTATGAATATACGTAATTCATTCTCTCTTCTAATTTTTCTCAATTTTTGCAAGTTTATACAATTATTCTTCAATTAAGTTTTTATCTGTGCAAAAACTAATAATTTAACACTAACCAGTGGTATAAGGATCAAAAGATATTGACTTGTTAAAAAAAGTGATGGTTGGAAATTCTAATACATTATATGTTGAAGCTAAACCTAAGAAAAGCTGGTTAGAATTTGACCATAAGTGAAGATTGCCTCAAAGAAAATAAAAGTTAAATGCTCAAGACAAAAATGGTAACCTGCAAGGAAATAAAGCCTCAATGCTCCCAAACAAAAATGGTAAAGCATATAAAGATTAGCCGGAAGGAAATAGAGATTCAACGCTCCAAGACGAAAATGGTAAAACATAGTTATTTACGTGGATTCCAATCGGTGACATTTTTCGATCATGTGAGCCACTTAGCTTGTTTTAAAACATTATTTACAGGAAATATTGAAATATAGTTTGTTGCTTCGAATTCAATTCCGGACATTATTCTGTAAACCACACATGAAAATTCGTAATAAACTTTAAAAACAATTTGAAGAAATCAGCATTACTGAAAGGCGTTGCCGTCTATGCTCATCTATGCTGAACAGTTCACATTTTGACAGAAAATGTTGGTCTTTTAGCAGACTTTTCTGTTAAATTTAGTTTGGGGGTAGATTTTTGGTTAAATTTAGTTGGAATTTTTAAAAACTCAAGTTACTACGGTTAGGCGGTCATTTTGTATAATAGGAGGTTTTCGGTAATGTTAAATTTATTTTTATATTAAAATTGTGATTATAATATTAAAAGTTTAAGATATTATTAGCATAGGTTTATCTTAATTAAGAATCAAAGATGGGTCGAGAGATCAAATTTCTTCAGGTATAAATTTTATTATTATTTATTTTTCATTGTTGAAATTGTATTTTTGAATGCTAAATAGAATATATAGAAGACCAAATAAAGGTTTTAACCATAAAAATTTAATTTATGACTCAAATTAAATTGTTTTTTTAATTTATTATTATTAACCTATTTTAAGTATATGTCAATATTAATTTATATTAAAATATTTTATCAATAACCAAATTATAAGATTTAAATATCTTACTTAAAGGGTAATGGACAGACAAACAAACTTACACATCTCTCTCATACTAGGCTGTAAAATCAGCTTCTGCTCAATAAAATTCAACAAACCAAAATATACCATCATATTAGTAAAAAAAATTATGTTATATATTATTGCTTACTTGAAAAACCAGTATAATTTTTCTTTCCCCTGGTGCCCAAGCTTTTTTGGAGTTTGATTGTTCACAAATAGTTCAAAATTGATATTCTATCCTGCAGCTTATTGTTTTGGCCAGCGTCAAATGGAGATGGCAACTTAGTGAGGGTAAATGAGAAGTGAGTTAGCTGAAAATTTGATTATTTCAAATTTGTATACTCTATTAAAAAAATTGATTTATTACTTCTTTGAATCATGGGCATCATAACAATATGCTCCATATATTTGATATAATCATCCCGTGAGATAAGGGCACACGTATATACATTTCAAATATCTCTCTGCATTTCCAACAAAGCACAAGATCCTCAACATGCAATGGTTGGACATTCTCTAAGTGTGGGGTTACTTTTCAAAACAAAAGTTGAGTCATTCAAGCGCCGCCAAAGTATGGCAGGTAATGCATCTACAATCTCTATTTTAATTTTCAACTTTCCTCGAGTTTTGCTAAATCTTTTTGGTCTAGATCCCGAGACTATGTTTAAAATATTCTCCCTTCACTGAGAATTACAAAAAGACCATTTGTTTGAGCAACCTTTGGTCTAGATTCCGAGACTATGTCTCCCTTCACTGAGAATTACAAAAAGACCATTTGTTTGAGCAACCTTAGCTTCATAAGCCTAAATTCTCCTATTTACAAGAGCTATAGGGTGCAACACAAGTACATCGAAATATGTTGTCCAAAAAGATGTAATCAAGAGAGCACTTCAAAATCTCAAAATCCTTTGGGTTACAAGTAAATCGATGGGTTTTATTAGCAATCTCATATGTTGGCATTAGCATGCCAATGACACAAGTACAATTATTACATAAAGATTCCAAGAAGAAATAAATTGTTTGTTCTGAATTTGAGCTTTGGCATTATTCTCTCAAAGTCAACCTTCTAAAACTCAAATGGTTTTGTGTGGCTAACCTCATGGCAATGGAAACACCTCTGATGTCATTAAGGATTTCACAACAATGTCTGAGTAGAGCTAAACAAAGGAGAGACAATATATTTCACATTGCCAAGGCATCATAAGACTATATGGCTAAGCTTCTCTGTGATAAGACTTCCATTTACATGAAATCCATGGCAGAAATAAAACTAGTCCACAGCCATGTGATAGAATAATATGATATGCATTGAATTTAGAAATTGATGAAGTTTCTTAAATTTTCCAGAATATACCTAAGTGAGATGTCATAGCGTGGAATGCCATAATTTTAGCTCATGAGAAGAATGGGTTCCTCGGGAGCTTTAGAGGCTTTTTGGAAATGCAAGGTGTGCATCCAAGCTCTGTTATGTTTTCCTTTGTGCTTTTTGCATGTGCCAAATTCTAGTAGTTTAAGTTTTGGTAGCGTTTTTGAAGAAATCATAATCTTGTACCCACCATTCAAGCAACCTTGTGACGATACTTCAAAGATATTGATTCTCATTTGGACGCAGTTTTTTCGTATTTAATATCAACTATAATCAAAAGGTGACAACCTTCAACAAAAAAAGCAACAATGACAAGGGTATTCATTCTTTGATAGAAAAATAAACCAAAAAGTCCTAGGAAATGCACAAATTGTTGTTAGATGTCTTGCATAGTTGTCATATTCAATGAACAAAAAATCGGGTTATAACATTGGGTTACAAACATACCATCTTAACTATTTGTCCCTACATCAATTGGTAACCAAAGTTGTGGGACATTCGCTCACTCCCAAATGTGGTTTTTCTACAAAAGCCTTTTTGATGACATCCAATTTGAACCTAGGTCATTTTCACAAATAAAGCAAGTTCACAATATAAAAAATATGAACATGTGAAAATTTCTAGAATAGAAACATAGAAGAGAGACTAAAACAACATTTATAATACCTTCAAAATTTATTTATTTTTTGCATTTAGAACAATACCTACAATTATGAGAAAACCACCTTTTCTCCTAGGAGTTATGACACATGTGAAGCGAGATGCATCTCTTCAATTAAAAAAAGTTGATTGCCATGGCACAAAACTAAATTTCACAAAACGTCAAAAGGATTCAAAGTTGGTGACTGACAAGGTTATTCCTGGCACAAAAGTTGATAAAGAGGTAGCAAATGCAACGATCAATCCCATGTTGGAGATTGTAACATCATTGGAGGATATTCAATCAACTTATGCAGAGTCTAGTTTACAAGGGTTATCATATCAACAATGCTCCTCAACATTTAAGAATATTCTAGTGATCAAATGTATAGGCAAGAAAGGAATCTACGAAATTGATAGAAAATGGTCTCAAGTATACATGAAAAATGGACAATAGGAAACCTTTTTAGCATATAACACATGGACCCTTCCAAATCATAGAAAATCTCTTTAAATGATCAAGTGCTTGGAAATATGGATAAATTGTCAAATGAGAGTTATGTCCATTACAATTCATTGTAGGATGAATTCACTCATTGTGATGGAGGACCGAGAAGTACAGAGGCATCAAGATCAAACAAACCACAAGTCATTGGTTTAGTTCAACAATCTATCTTCACTACCCCTTTCTCTCCATATGGAGGAAATGCAGGTGCAAGCTTCCTTTGTAAAACACTAATCAATTCCTATTACAAAGCTTAGATCCAATCAAGTGGATCAATTGGAAATGAAGAGGTTAGATCATATGTCATGTAAAATGTCTCATTAGAAAGGTGGTTCACAACTTCCTTCGAAATTTGGCCTTCAACAAGCACAACAACATTTTGGTTCCAAACAAAAAGCCTAATTCTTGGAGTAGACAAAGAGGGATTATTGGTAATGCTAAATGGTTCATAAGCAAAAGGTATCAAACCTATAAGAACATAAATACATAATGGTGTCCAATGTCAATGCTATTTAAGTGACTTCAACTTTAAACCAACACCCCACCAACTGTGTTCTCAAAATGGTATGGTAGTTGTGCAACCGAATATGTCTTAAAGGGTGGCGTTGATATCAGATATGTTATGGAAAAATAACCAATTTTAATGGGTGGGAATGGACACTTTCAGGAATTTGTACTCCCTACAATGTTTAACATACAAGAGGTCATGGAAAAGGCAAATCTTGCTAGCAAGATATATTGATATAAGGGAGTTTAATGAGGTAGTTCATCCATGCAATAGAAGATTGCTTCAGAAATGTAGTTGTTCTTCTTGGCCCTAATGAAGAAATGGATGATTGACATGTCTTAATTGCTCATATGAAACAATTTTTCTCCTAAGACTTACAACTAACTATACCATGTAATTTACAAACAAAGGCCTCTAGTTGTTGGGGTGATGAGCCTATGGTAACAAGTCCTTTGTTACTAGTAAGAGGAGGGCCCCTATCAGTGTTGTTTTAAGAATCTTCATGTATGGATACTAACAATTAGGGCACATGCTTAGGAGCTATTTTTAAGGATTGTTTTAGCAGGTAAACAGAGAAAGAAGGGCACTGATTTTGTGTTTGATTTATGACCCTTTTGTGATTGTTATTGTGGTTTATTTTCTGTAGAGAATGATTCTTAATTTATAACCTTTTTTCATGCACGTTTTTGGATTATCTTCATTTAATGAGGGCATTCCACATTGGTGAAATTACATCCATAATCAAATGATTATTTTCCTTTCAAGGTCATATTACACCAATGTATTAGGAGGAAACTATATAGGGAATGATGATAACATGAAGCTAATAGAAATGCTCAAGTTGGTATTGGACAAAGAAAATATTTAGGACAGGTGGTTGGTCTCAAATAGTAGGTCAATGGCAAGGGAAAAAAAATTAGTTTGAAGTAGAAATTTGACTTTATGTCTAAGTAAATTTAAAATCAACAATAGGATGAGGGAATTTAGCACCTTTTATGCCAACTAAAACATCATTAAACAAGATCTTAATGCAGAAGGAAATCATCCAAGATTTTTCTAATTTGGTTTGCTTTCTTTGTTAGTTGAACCACCACTTTGACCTTGTGTTACCTACATGCAAGAGCTTGTCCACAACACATAATGGATTCTCTGTGCATAGTAAAAATTCCAGTAACACTGTTATGTTTTATGGACAATTCTTCTACCATGAATGTTATCATTGAGTTGGTTAAGGATTAGATGGGTTCTTTCGTAAGCAAAATCCAATGCTGAAATCCTATTCTAATATTAAGCAAAAATTAGAGCCGCCCGGTTTTTGGTTTGTCTTAACCTAAAGTTAAGATGGAGTGTGTATAAGTCTTCAGACATGGACGGTTCGATTTTCTCGAACCTCAACATTTTTTCGGGCGCCAATGTCAAAGATCAGCGTGATGCTTTTGTCACATGTCGAATTTCCTGTCAAAGTAATTAATAATAATTCTTTTTCTATTTTTAAAATTCAAATATTATGTTTCTATAATAAAGAAACTTATAATAAAAAATATTAAATTGTAACAGGGAATGGTATTTGGTTATATATACATTATTGGTAAATATTATTACGAATATAGTTTATAAAACTACCTGTAAATTTCTTAAAACTACTTTATAAATTCATTTGGTGTATAGTTACATTGTCACTTTAAAAATAAATAATTATTATAATAATATTTTAAATAATTATTATAAATAAAATAATATGAATTTATTTTTAAATTGAAATTTTACTTTGAAAAAAAAATATTAAAATTTTTAAATAGTTTAATTTATATGTTATTATTATTATTTTATCTAATTTTAAGGTCAGGATTAAGTTAGACACTAAATTGGTGTATGAGATTTTTTTGTTTGTAGGATGAAGTATCCACTTTCATGTAGCTATTTCATTGCTCAGTCTATGAAGACTTATATACTCTATCCTTCTAGTTTTTGAACTTGTGACCTCTTAGGAGGAAACATGCTATTAACTATTAAACATACTTAAATTACTCTTGATATATATAAATTTAAAATGAGCTTTTTTTTTTTTATTTTTTTTAAAGATAATAATAAGTAAAATTAAAATCGATTTATTAAATATAAAGAAAACTCTCGAATTAGCTAATATAATATAAATAAGTATAACAATTTAACGATTCAAAAAGTTCGTTCAATCCATTATTGTCAATATTGTTTGGCATTCCACATATTTTTTATTATTGATTTATTTTTAATAAATATTTAAATTTTTATGATAATCTATATGTGGAGTATATATAAATTTTTATATTTTTAAAAAATAAATTTAAGTAAATTATAAATTATTGTATTTTTAAATTTATGGAAAATTTTATTTTTTATAAAATAAAATAGAATTAGATCTTCATAATTTTCCATCATTTATATATTATTTTAAGGAAAAAATTAATAAAAATTAAAAATTTAATTATTAAATACTATCAGTTTTTATATAAAATGGCATATTATATATATATATATATATATATATAATCTCAAAATTTTAAAACTTTTATTTCATAAATAAATAATAATAAATAATGCAAAAATATTTACAATGAGTATTAACATGTTTTTCACTAAGTATTATTATAAAATGATTTATTTATTTTAAAAATATGTTTATATTTTTTGTTTGTTAATTAATGTGAGTCGAAATGACTAGCCAGTTTAACATGTGGTTTTAGTAACCACAATTTATGGGCATTTAAGTCTTTAAAATCACAAGACACATGCCACACCAACTCGGGGATCACACCCGACATAACAATCATTTTTTTGCCCACTGGGTTTCTAACTAGTGACCTTTTCGTCATGGAGTGCCTTAACTGAACGCTCGGTTTGTATCCGGCCTAGGCCACACCAACCCTTAGAATGGCCTTTTTCCAACTAGTAACATTTTCACCACTAAATACTTTAACATAATGTCCTGTCATATCTTCTAGACTACTTGTACTTTTAAAATAATTTCTTTTTATCATATTTAAATAACAATTATATAAATTATTTGAAATTTTATTTGAAATTGATTGATTTTAATGTTAACCTAGATTCACTTTAAGATTAAAATTAGACATAAAAAGTGTTAAATGGAATCCAATTGTTTTTGGTATTAATTTATTTTTATTAAATAATTAAAAATATATATATATATATATATATTAATTTATTATTATTATTATTATTTTTAATAAATCTAAATTTAAATTGAATTTATATTGATTAAATTTTTTTAATGTGATATGTATATATTGAGCCACACCAGCAAGGACATGTAATGTAATTAAATTTTTGTTATGAATAATTCAAATTTAAAATAAATTTAGGTTGTTTAATTTTATTTTAAATGTTATAATATATATACGCATCTACATAGTAGCGCGCCTGGGTACGTATGTAGACACTATATATAGATGTGCGTGTATACAAAAGTCCACACAAAATTGTGAAACATTATTCGTTGCCTGGGTACCAATCACTGACATATTTCAGTATTAATGAAAGAGGTTGCCTTCTATATTCGGCTGTTATTATATACATATTTCAGTATTAATGAAAGAGGTTGCCTTCTATATTCGGCTGTTATTATATACGTGGCGCGATGATCTTCTAAAATTTCTATTTTAGTGGGTAAAATTAATGTCAGATGATGTAATTCTTTTTCCATATGGCGTTGGGAAAGCAAGTCCCGAAGGGTTTAATGCAAATGACTATATGGTGCATTTCAATATAAAAAATTGTTGTGGTTGAACATTATAAACACAATTTTTAACTATTCTCACTTCTTCGAGCTATGGAAAACTATTTACATTAATTTTTTTTACATTGACCCTTCTTGCAGAGATACTACAGCTGTTCGTTAAGTCAATTCGATTTGGTATTTATCGTTCGATCTGTTCTGCATACTTCGGGCGAAAAATTATTAAAGCCTGCAACTCCAGTTTTCTTATGCATTGTTTCTTTTCATGATGGCGGAAAGAATTTTTTGTCAGAGCTACTGTCTAGAAAAGCCACTGAGTACAGTGCTTTTTCCAAAGAAGACTAAAAAGTATGTTCCAGCGGTTGATTTGAGATCTCATCAGTAAACCTTTTTTCATACGACGATCTAATATCATATTATTTATTCTATATTTTATATTTAAGTATATATTATAGTTCAATACGATGGGTAAGGGTGTTTGTACGTCATCAAAATTGCCAAAATAAAGGGTAACACTTTAAGTTACATAAAGATCATAAAGATCACTAAATTTATTAAGTAAATGTTTTTATTAAAACGATATTTTAAATATTATTTGATTTGATGAGGAATATATGGTAATTACCTAAATTATAGGTAGTAATGCTTTAACAAAATAAAATTGTTTTGTTTATTTAAAAGAAACGGTTGCCAAGAAATAGTTACCCTCTGCTTGAGAAGGGTAATATAGAGAGGGGAAAAGAGCAGAAAGAGGTTCCTAGAGCTGGGTGGAATAAACCAGTGGGAAGAACTTGCTCAGTATAGTTGACAAGAGAGTACAGAGATTGAGGCTAGACCAGAGTCCTGAGGCCCATAGTACTGACTGCAACTGGACTAGATCCAGCATTAAAAAGATAGAAGGTGCTCGGGGGAGAGTCTGGACGTGATTGCCAGACTCGTGGCTAGGAGGAGAGACCTTTCGAATATATTGTTTTTACAGGTTTTTACAAGTTAACAAATAAACTGAGGTAGCAAGCTCTTTAAAAGATTTATTGCTGAACTATAAATATGATTATGTACAGTAGTCATTATTGTCTGTTTTATAAGCTAATAGATAACTGAGGTAGTAAGTTATCAAAGGAGTCATTGCTGAACTGTAAATATAATCATATACAGTGACTATTAATATCTATAGAATAGATTAACAGAATACTGAATTGTAGTTGTTAACATTTGAATATACAGGTATATGAATAAGGTAGTAGACTAACTACTGAATTAACAACCATGAAGGTTCTAAAATACTCCCTAGAAGACGAACACTCCAATAGCAGAACTGCATAAATTATAAGTATGAAATAAAAGAGAAACTAAAGTCTAGAATAGTGTAAAGTTCTCGAGCATATAATTATCATTACCAAAGAAAAGAAAGTAACCGCCATTTCGATACAATATGCTGATAAACATAATTACCATCGAAACTCAAGAAAAGTAGTAAACAATCATCAGGGTAGAGTAGCTTCAAGAGTCGGCATAATGCATAAACAAAACTGTATATCGAAAACAGAGATAGTACTATACAAGTCTTTCTTTACAAATCTAGCACAGTTTAATAAACTAGTTCGTATTTTATTTTATTTTTAATTTTTTTTTTCAGAGAGAAAAATCTGTATAGTATTATATTGAGACAATATAAAGAGTACATATGAGATACAGCAAGAGCTAAACAATTAGCATCCTTGCAATCATATGGAACCAAAATCTTACAGATATAGAAAGACTATGTACGGAGAATCAAGTGTAAATAGAATAAGCCTGACTCTGTTGTTAGATCACAGAGTAGAGATCGACGAAAGGGAGCCATAACAGATGGCATGAACACCCCAAGGTATTGTCCCTCGGAGCAAATGGTCGCCACGTGGAGCTACAGACAAGGGCCAGCATAGCATAGAAAAGCATAAAGTCATGTGCACATCTACCCAGGAGCATCCCAATTCGGATCTCCATACCTGCTGATTAATGAGTGTTTAATTACATTCAACGATATGTACATGTAATGCTCCTCGTGAAGTGATAATGTTGAGTAAAATAGTAAATTTAACTGTGAACTAAAACTCTGTTTGGTAAATTATAATAACTCTGTTGTTATTGTTGTTAATTATTATGATAATTAATTGTGTCACCACTATTTAATTTGAGTGTATGATTAATTGTGGTTAATAGTTGTTGAGGTAGTTAAATAAAAAAACCTAACTACCTTCATGAGACGGTTGAGACCCCAGGAGGAAAAGGGGGAAATGCCAAGTCTGGTGAGGATCAGATGGCAGGAAGTGGTGAGGTGCTATGTCTGGTAGTGACCAGATAGCATGTGTTGGAAGGAAGAGACTTCCTGAATCCGCTACGTCTGGTTAGGATCAGATAGCGTGACCCTGGCATAGCCAGAGGGTTCGCAGACAAGAAGATCTGCAGAAGTGCTTGGGGGTGGAAGATCGAGGAGGATCTTCCTACGGTCGGGAGGTTGACAAGCATTACGAAAAGGTTTGCTGCTAATCAGGTATGGCTTGCTAAAGCATTTTATCTGTGGAATCCTTTTATGGTCTTTTATAGGCAAGTAAAGATAATGGGAAAACAATTTAATCATTTCTTTTTAAAAATCTAGTCTCTGCGCAACCGGCAGAGACGGAATCTGGATCTTTCAATCAAAGAACAAAAGCAAAAAAAAACATATCGAATTGAAATCTCTGTGGTATAAGTGATAGCAAGAATGTTAAACAGAAAAGATTACTGTGTAAACCCTTCTCTGTAACCCAGATGGGAATGAAAACAAAAAGAATCTAACACTGTGCAGAGGCGATGGGTTCATATTCCGAATCGAGAACAACATTAAAACAACCGAAACTACCCAAACCTTTTACCAAGGGAAAATCGCAGGCCGAACGAATCGTCGGCGGAACAATGCACGAGCTTCGAAGCAACAAAATTCATTAGCAATTATATAACTGAAACATTTGGCAGAATATACATATGCATGCAGGAAGAAACATAAACAGACGGACATATCCCTGTCACCGTGGAACGAAAGAAGAGCCGTAACCATTATGCATGCAAAACACTTATTAACAGATTGTCCCGGCTCTAAAAGAATCGCCGTAGCTGAGCTTGAATATGTGCATAGCCAGCAGGGGCTTCTAATGCCCGAACCATTAATATAGAAGAACTAACCATAGAAGCGAATTTACACTGGAAAAGAAACGATTAGAGACTAGTATTCAAGCCTGTATTCACAGTAAAGCTACAGAGAAGGCGAGTACGCCAGAAAGCATCGAAATACAGAACTAGAGTCAAACAAAGATTCCCGTGTCACAGTAACAATTTCTTAACCAAGATTAAACCGAGAAATAGTATTATATAAACCAAAAACATTGTTCAACAGGAAGCATTCGTCTGCGCTCAGGAGCGTTAGATCATATTATGAAAGACAAGTTATACAATTTAAGTTAGGCGTACAACGCCTCTTAGCGGTGGTTCCCGCCTGAATGTGGGCGGGGAAACCAGACATATTACAACCACAAAATATGAGAGTGAGACATAAAAATTCCCAAAGAGAGGAAACCCCTGTGTATGGCGGAGGGACTCCAAATACAAGAGCAGGCCCCGACATTCCTGTTTAGACGAACAACTGTTCAGCCATTACCATGGAAAAAGCCAAACGAGTCTATGGTAAACGCATAAGCTCTTACCTGGATTTGGGATGGCAGAGAAGCGGAGAAGGCTCCCAACACCGCTGGTTAGCCATCGAGCCATCCTCCTGAGAACATCAACAAAACCATAAACTGAGAGTTCTAAAAAAAAAACGCCGAGAGAAAAAGTATACGAGCTAGCAGAGACTGTAACCATAACCGGAGCTGCGGAGCTCATGCACCTGTGTAAAACACAAGCAGGAAAAAGAGAGAAGCGAAACCTGAATAAGAAGAGTTAATACCTGAATCCGTGAAGGATGGCAGAGGCATTCTGCTGTGCACCAGATCACTTGGAGACGGAAGGTTCAGAGTAAGGCGGAGCGCCACAATGCTGTGAGTGACAGACGGTCGCCCAACATTGAAAACAAGAAACAAGCTAAGAGTTAATCACACCATAAATACTTCAACAGCTTCCTCTGCCTCGTGGCTCAACAACAGCCCTGGATCTGGGCGGGCTTGTTACCATCGTCCGATCAGCAGGAAAAGAACCGGGAAAAGCAACCGAGAATTGGCAAGTTCGAGAGATGTCAGGCCGTATGGCGTTTGGAGCACCGAGCACGCGAAGGCACATGACGATCTGTTGGCTGGCCGTTCATCGTGCCAAATGGACGATGCAAAACAGGCCAGCTAGGTGAGCGCCTGAGCCGGACAGAACCCGCGGCTTCAGCTTCCTCGGGGACATAAACCAGCACACATATATAGTAAATGCCATAAAGAAACATTTAAGAATGAGTACCGTTCATAGCACCCTGTATATACCTTTGAATTGTAATCCGCATGTTAGAATTCGCAACATATCAAGAGTTATCCATTGCATAATCGTTAACGAATCATGGGTATGGAAAGATGTGAATAGTGAGTCATTATTGACCTTTGCATGAACGGGTAGGAGTATACATATAATATATGAATGCTTTTATATTAAGTAATCTTTGTTGTAATGCTCGGCAATCATAATATTTATAATTTGCTTGGCGATGCGAAGAATTCAATGCGACATATATGCATATTTTTATGGTGGTAAAAAAAAAAAAAAATTAGATCTGTAATGGTGCGTGACAGTACAAAAGTCAGGGTGTCATATAACTCTGCGGTTTAGTGCCCATTTTAATACATATATGCATGAGTTCAGTAATTAATGATACCGAATATGTTTATTAAAAAAAATAAAAAAATCCTTTATTATTATTATTAAAATTTTAAGTTTATATATTACATAAAAAAATTTAAAAATCATAAAAAATAAATAACTATACAAAATATTTAAATAATGTCATCAATTGGATCTCTCTCTGCTCATGTTAGATTAGCATTTAAGATATATATATAGGTTATATCACAAAACATTTCCATAATTACTAGCAAAACTGCATATTCAAAAGTGATTTTGGTCATCACAAAAACCAAGTTGGTGAGAGAGAAGGCCATCTCAGTATTAATTCCGTCAATGCTCAATCTTTATTGACACATGCTCTTTTTAAAATAAAAATAAAATAAAATATTTTTTAATTAAAAAAGCAATGTTGTTATATATATATATATATATATATATATATATGTTTTATATATATATATATATATATATATATATATATATATATATATATAAAATAAAAAAATGATATACATATTTAGTTAGTTCCGTCAATGCTCAATCTTTATTGACACATGCTCTTTTTAAAATAAAAATAAATAAAATATTTTTTAATTAAAAAAGCAATGTTGTTATATATATATATATATATATATGTATGTTATATATATATATATATATATATATATATATATATATATATATAAAATAAAAAAATGATATACATATTAGTTAGTTTTATTTAAAAGTATTAAAAAAATAAAAATAAAAAAATTCATTTGAGTGTGATGAAATTATGATTTGTATGATTTTTGAAATATTTCAATACAAGGTATAAATAAACTATTTAAACTATTTGAATATACATGATCACTAATTTATTTCAATATCGACTATATATATTTATAATAGAAAAAGAGGGGAAAAAAAAGTAATGTTAATAATAATAAAATATTTCAATGCTCAAAAAAAATGTGTAATTGAAAAAAAAAAAAACAATTACTTCTTAATAAGAGTAATGTGTAATTCATTTAATTCTTAATTTGAAATTATATGTATCGTTTAAAAATATTATTAATAATAAAAACAATTGGGAAAAATAATTTTGTGTTAGTAAAACATTTCAAGTAGTCTTAGTATTTTATATTTTGCTCATTTTATTTTTTTTTTGGAATATTTTCCATCCATTTTATTTGAAATCAAATAATTATATATTAAAATTATTTTTGAGACATTGAATCTTTTTATACATTCAAAAATGCAATTTAAATAATGAAAAAATATACATGATGTCTCTCTAAATTACATAAATAAAAATAAAATATATAGAGATACAAATTTTTTAAAAATTAATCCCTTTTAACTTTTACTAAATCAATAATAATTATAATGAATCTGTACTAATCATAATAAAACATGGTTGAAAAGAAAATTGTTACTCTTGTGAAAATTCACTTACTATGTCCAAAAAAATTCAAAAATAAAACTTTAAGATTTTCACCTCGAGTATCAAACATAGGACATTAAGATTTTCAGCTCGTGTTTTAAGATCAATATATGCTAGATTTGTGCTATGAACCATCGTTTATTAATGTCATGGAGTATGCAAATCGATTTAGGCAATAAATTGTGCAGATTGATTATATCTATTAGACTTTTTACTTCGTAATTTATTTATTCATGTGGATTATAATAAGTGTTTTTACTAAATATTTTATTAACTTCTTGTTTTTCTAAATGTATTAATATGTATGTTTATTTTAAAATAGGTTTTTTAGAATTTAATTTAATTATTTTTTGTTAAGTTTGGGAGGTTTATTTTACTTTTTATTATATAATACGCAGAGTTACACCACACAAATTAATTGGGTGGTCTTAACTTACCCCGAGGGGAAATCAAGTGTCTGTTGACCACTGGTGAACGTTACAGAATTGTTTCAGTCTTTTTAGCCAGGTTAGATAAGTCTCGATCTCATGTCCATATACTACATAAATATAAACGCTAACATATGCAACATGAAAATTAAAAGCTAATTGCATAAACCAAAATTATGCATGGGGGAATCTAGTCTTTCTGCTACTTAGAGGCAGATGTGATGGGAGCAAGATCTTTACCAGTAGCCCCTGGCATTCCATACAGCTCCAGAATGCAAGGGATATGGTGATCAATCATTTCCATCATGATGTCCTGTTTGTGTAGCTGGAAAAGAATTTACTCCATATCTTTTTTGTAATTTGGCAGTCCCTAGACTGTAACCGCCATCCCCACTGAGATTTGTTCCATCGCCTTACCAAGTAAGCTCTTCACTAGGTAATACAGGCAGAGTGTTTGTTTAAACTGTGTAATTATCCCTCGAGTATTCCCTGGATCTAGGACCAACATCCTCCAATTGTCCAACTCATCCTCAGTCCCGCTTTCTTGCTTAATCTCCTCTTCCCAGTCTTCCATCAACTTCTGAATTCTAGCATCTGTCCCGTCTCGGTATGTCGTTGTTGCCTCTGCGATGAGGTGCTCTAAAGGTTTATGACCCCTGTGAGCTTCCGACGTGATGGGCCCCTTATCTGTCTGGGGGGCGAGCCTCTCCAGCCGCGCCCTTGTCCTCTCGCTGCTCGGGCCATGACCTGTTCGGCAGAGCCCTGTTGACACCCAAACGAAGTTAGATTCGTCAAACTATTCTCAACACCCCACCTTTTCCATTCATGAATTTCCTCTCCTCCATACTTCTCCGTGTGAGTGTAAGAATAACCTAGAGCCCACAGATGCAAGAGGGTGTGGGTTTTAGGCTCCTCCTAAGGCCCACCATAGTACCCCTCCACCTTGCTATGGATTGTATGTCGGTCGTCCCACTGCGTCTCAAGCCGAGCCCGCAGGCCCTTCCAGAGCCTGGCAAGACGCCTGCAGTGATTCCATCTTCTTGCATCCTCAACCAACAGATGAATGTCTTGGCTTTGCTTGCCCCTCCGGCAAGTTTGCCACACAGGGTTCCTAGCTTTGCCTTCAGTGCCATACGGGTTCCAGCTCTCCCAATGGTTTCTCTGCATCCTACTGCCATGGTTGTAGCCCCATCCCCCTGCCCTCAGCTCTTTCCTGCCTCTCTCTACAGCTCCTAGCCCCCCTGGAATTGCAATGGCGCTATCCCTTGTCCCCCTAGCCTTAAAAACTAAGCATAGACCCGCATAGCTTTGCAACCCGCTTTTGCCCACTCTGCATCCATGGTTCTGGCCCAATTGGGAGAGAATAAAAATGCAAAACTAGGCCATGGCATGCCCTTGCCGCCCATAAAATTCTAATCCCCATTGCGTCGGGCGTTTGCCCCTCCCTTCCCCCCAGCAGAACCCCAACCAGATCATAGAATCAACACAGAAATAGGACCAAATTACATACCCGGATTTAGGCTTTTGTCCGCGACCAAGGTACCCATCTTGTTGTCGACCTTCCCAAACTTTGTATCGCCACCCTTCTCCATTGTTGTTCTCACCTGCCCTACATGTTGGATGGCCTTGCCTTTTCCACCACCCTACCTTATTCCCTTCCCCGCCACCTTGCCCACTTACCATCCATGCATTCATTCTGAAGGACACCGCATTCCCTCCTTGAGCATGTGGGGGGCGGCGGTTATTATGGCCCTCGTATTACACATATCGACTCCCAGCCTAGCCTTTCTGACATCGACCCGCATCTTGATCGGGAGTAGAATTTTAACTTAATTATTAAATAGATAATAGAAATTTAAATTTCACGAATTATTTTAAAATATTCATAATAATATATACAAATTAAATATTAAAATTTATCTTTAAAATAATTGTGTCTTTTTTTAAAATTAAATTAATTAATTACAATAAATATCATATAAAACAAGTCCCCCGGGGTAGCTCAAGTGGTGATGGCCATGAAAATGAAGTTAGCTCAAGTGGTGATGGCCATGGAAATGAAGTTTCATTGAACCGGAAATCTTAGGTTTGAATCTTGTGCTACCTACCCTCCCTAACTAGATAAATAATAGACATGTAAACATGAAAATAAAAATCCTACCAAACTTATAAACTATATCACTGAACTATAATAACCTATAATATTGTAACAAATTGGGAAGTAAAAGCATCCATATATATGCAATGTTGAAAGAAATTGGTCAACGCAGAATAGTGGGCACAAGGAGCGTGCTTGTATTTCTATCCTTTTCTCCGAGAGGAGCGTGCTTGTATTTCTATGTATTGACCAGTTGATGTCCATTAAATTTGGAAAAGGAAAAATGGTAGGTTTTATGTTTTATAATTTTTTTAAAAATAAATTAAATCAAAATGGTGGGAATGAATAATATATTTAGATGTTTTGTTTATTTAAATTAATTATATATATATATATATATATATATATATATATATATTTTAAATAATTAAAATTTATATTTAATAATTAACTAAAATCACAATTTCAATAGCAATTAAATAAAACCGTAATTAATATCATAAATCATAATTATGAAAAAAAAAAGAGTTTAAACTTCTCATGATTCGAAAAGATATTCTAATCTTTTAGTCCAATTAAATAATCAATAACAAACAAAGGCTAAAAGACAACATACGCACCTTTCTTGATAACATTGTTGGAGCTCCCGGCCAGCTGGGCTTTATGTACGGAATAATTATAATCATTTAAAAATAAAATAATAATAATAATGATTTAAAAATAAATTATAATTAGTATAGTCCTATAAATGGAGTAGTCTTTAACGGGACTTTTTGAAAGTCTTTCCGGCGATTTTTTCCGGTGAAAATCCGGCAGTAATTTATTGGAATCCAAGTTTGATAGCTAATTTCTGCACAATGAAACCGTCCCAGGGATTTTTCAGGGTGCTGAATCCGAATATGCAGTTAAAAAACCATTTTAACTGCAACAAATCATGATTTCATCTCAATTTCTTCCGCCGGATTCCGTCACCGGAATCTCAAAAAGTCGCATTATAGACAACTCCTATATAAATTAAATAGTTAGTAAAAGTTAATAAATATTAATTAATAATAAATATTTTATATTATTAAAATTAAAAAATAAATTATAAATTTATTTAATGGATAATTTTATTTTTATTATTATTAATTTTAAATCACTATATATATATATTAAAAAACATATAATAAAAATATTTATTGAGATTTATTTTCATTTTACCATGGATATTCTGACTTTTAAATAGATTTTGTTGTAATATTATGAGTAATGTCATAGTTTATTAATACTATATGACAAAAAACCATAACTCATTTCATATGACACTTATTAATTTGACATTTTTAATTAATTAATCAATTTAATTAAAAGAGCAGAAAAAACACAACTACCTTAAAATAAATTTCAACTTTTAATCTATGACTATTGTTAAAAATATTATAAAATATTCTATAAAAGTTAAATATCTATCATATCTAATAATAATTAATAATTAAATTAAATTTCAGAAACTAAAAACTCTACATGATTATTATAATAATATTTTAAATAAAATATTATAAATATATTTTCAAAATAACGTTTAAAATTGGAGAGAAAAATTATTTTTAATTGTAACAATAATGATCCTTGAAGTAAAAAGGGTAAAATTTAAAATTGGTTTATTAAACTAAAAAAAAGTTTATATATATATATATATATAATATTTGTAATTTCTAAATTGGTTGATGTTTGTGAAAATTTAAATCAAAATAAATATATAACACATTTTTAATTGGGAAAGTTAAATCAATTTATTATTAATATTAATTATTTATTTTTTTAAATATCAATTTGATTTTTCACATTTAAAATGATTATAATGTATCTATAGATTTTTTTAAGAAATTTTGTAATTTAAAAAAAATATATTAAATTATATATTGTTAATTTTTTTTAATTATATTTATATAAAAAATGAAATAATTTATAAAATGTTAAACTATTTTTTTTTATAAATATTTATGTGAAATTTTAACCTTAAATCTCATAATTTATATAATACTTCATAATATGGAGATCACTAATTGAGCTATCTCTTGTAAGCAATTTTTTCTTTTAATAATAATAAATTGTAATAATCTTTTATAGAATAAAATAAATATATTTATTTATTTTAAATTCATGTGTGTGTGAATAATGAACTTATCCTTGAAAATTACAAATTCTTACACAAAATCTCCTAATATAACCCTATGTCAAAATTTAAAATATTTTATTACATACCTAAATTATTATAAATAAATATTATTATGTTACAAAATGGTTTATTATTTTTAAAAATGAGTTTATTATTTCTTTAAATTATTTGGTGGCAAGTGTTGTGCAAAGTAAGTTTTAGTTTTTTGTTTTTTGTTTTTTTTTTTTTTTTAGCGGCTAAGTGATTGTACTGGGGACGAGGGATTTTGCAGACAGAGAAACGCAACGGCTCGAGGAGAGGGGATGGACTCTTCAGCTACAGGTGAGGGTAACCTGGTATGTAAATTGCTTCTTCTCCCCCTCCTCCATGCATCCAAGTGTCTGGTTTTGGGATTGGGTTTTGCATGGGGATGAAGTGTTTGCGGGTGGGAGTAAATTGGGATGGTGGAAGCCTATGAAGCCAATAGCTTGGCAGCAATATGTTATCTTAACGGGGATAACCTCTATGCCAATTTGCTATGAAATTATCCTCTCCCGAATGGGGTTATTTGAAATATGGGACAGTGGTGTCAGCCCTAGGGAATGTTGTTGTCTGGCCTAGTTCAAAGACCCTAGGGTCTTGGGTTGGGTCGCCTTCAACTCTACATATAGGGTCTGCTTTACCGTTTTTTATGGGGTTGAAAGGAAACTCGCATCCCTGCATAACTGGTGGAACCGGCATGGTAACGACTTGGCTGGCTAGCTTGCTTGGCTTCGCACCCATGGCCTATGTAAAAGCTTTCGCGGGGTCGAATTGTGGTGTTGCACCATCCTGGGTTTGGTAATTATCATAATGTGTTTGGAGCTGGTTATGATGGGCTCTTAATTTATGTTTTGGGTAGTTATGCAAATGGGCCTGGGGGTAAAGAAATTGAATTCCTGGGTGGGTTGAAGGATCCTAATGGGAAGCACAGAATGTGAGTGGCAGAGAGCCAAAGTTTAATATTAAGGCAATTATGATTTCTTTCTCCCATGGCAGGTGCACGGGGAGGTAGGCTCACCTGGGAGCAAAGGGCTTCTCGGCTCGAACCCCCACCTGCACAGGGATCTAGCAACACCCATTTTCTCACCAAGTACCGGGACCAAATTGGAATGGCAAGGGAAGCGAAGGCAGGGGGTCGTGGTAGGAGGCATTGGGTGGCTGAGAAAGAGGAAAAACCCAGTGCCCTGGGTGGAAGAAGAGGTCGTAAGATAATCACCAACCTCATTAATGAAGCAGCCAATGCATGCCATGAAGGGACTATTGAAGAATTAGGAGATTGATCGAGGAATGGGAAGCTGACCTGAACTGCCAGGTAAGCGCGACAGATATAGAGATGGAGGACTGGCGAGCGATGGTGTCAAACCTTGGGCATACTCACGGGCGGGTGACCCAGTTCAAACAGAGCTTGTACCTATATTGAATTATGAAAAGCCTCCATGGGAAAGCCATAGAGAAAATTTCAGTGAGCATGGCAACAATAGTGCAGGACTTCCAAAAACTGCAATTCCAATTGCAAAATCTGTATGGATGCCTCAGTCGCATCGAGAGTCACTTCCCATGTCTTCTCTCACAGACAGTGCCGCCTGGTTCTAATGTTAAGGACCGGACTCCAGTGGAATCTGTTTCTACTGAGAAACATGAATAGGATGATAGCTAGTTTTCAATTTTTGACTAGTTCATATGCAGATAGCTTTTAATTTTCAGTTTGAAGTTGTATATGTTTATAAGCAAATAGAGTATGGACAATGACATGATATACAAACTTATATATTTTGGGTAGAAAAACATATGACTTTTTGTTATTGGATGGCTTAGCATGTGGTTAGGTGGCCAACAAAATTGGGAAATTTATCATGTTATTAGGTGGCCAACAAACTTGATTTCCCTCTTAATAAATTGAGACATAGTTGTAACTTGCTTATATATTAATGAAAAAAAAACCATCAAACTTACAAAAAAAATTATTCTTTAAATTATTATATTTAAATAAGAATTATTTATTTATTTATTATTATGTTTATAATAGGTAGAATTAGTATGTTATTTAAGAAACAAAAACCTAAATACATTTAAAGTTGTTTGATGATATCTGGTCCACTCCAAATCAACTTTTAAAATTACTAAATTTTAAATATCTTCCCTCAGCGAACACAAAAATTTTAAATATAAATTACAGTCCAAAGCAAAACCTTTCGAAACTAATATTTACCAAATTTAACTTTAAAGAAAAATAAAAGAACCATTTTATCTTGCCGTGCATTACCAACTTCAATTTGAAGAACACAAACAATTGAGTACAAACTCTAAAATAAAATAAAAAACACAGTATGCAAAGTACAAAAACTTACCATAGTTGAGGTAATACTGTACAAAAATTTACAATAAGGCAGTACACTGGAATCCAATCGCTGACATATTTTTGAGCATGTCAGGACACCTAGCTTGGTTTATTAACCTAATTTGAGGACTTTACTGACAGGGAAATAATGAAATATAATGGGTTGTTTTGAATATAATAGTTCATATTATTATGTAAGTTATTTATTTATATTTTTAATAAAAGTGAGGTGGTGATAATGTTACTAATTTTGGTTCTTTTTTTTTTTATACAGATGGTTACTATTTAGTTTTTGTTTATTGTACAATAATGACATAAATTTATGTCAACATAATATTAAAAATAAACAAAAATATTTAAAAGAATGAATAATTATATATAAGATTTGTAATTAAAAAGATTTTTTTTATAAAAAATAGAAATATATAATTGATATTAATAATAATTTTAATTTAAGAAAAGAAAATTTAATGTATGAGATTTTATAGGATAAAATATTTACTTTTGAATTTGTGACCTATTATAATAAAGCACTTGTTCATAATCATTCAAACATTTTAATTGTGTATGATATGTAGGAGGAAGATATATAATTTTTTTCATAATTAATATAGAATTAACGTACTATTTTTATATGTATATATATAGTCAATTTTTGAATCTATAAGTTGAGAAGTTCTACTTTTAAACTCAGACCTTAAATTAATCCTTACTCAAAATCCATTCCATTATAAATATAATTTAATCTTTATTCAAAATTCATTACACAATAAATAATATTATATTGTCACATAATTTATCATAAAATATTAATAAAATTATAATTTATTTAATTGTTCAAGTAAATTAACAAATTTTTACAAGTTTAAATTTAACTTTTACTTTTAATTTTGCTTTCAACAATGGTTAAGAGCAAATCTTAAGGTTGAACTTGCACTTCCTAAGACTTTCATCAGACCTTGAGAAGAAGTTGTGAGTAACAAGAATAGAATTGGTCTCAAATATGACAAAGATGTGTCTTTTCATGTTCTGGAATATTCCAAGGTCGTCTAGTTTTGCAACATTGGATTCCTTCAAGATGATCCATTTTCACTTACTTTTTGTTGCACAACAACCATAGATTATTAGATGCCAACATTGTAATCAAGTTGGCCATTTGAAAGATCAAAGTTTTGATCTTCATCCTTATGAACATTTTGGTAAGCACACTCATCATTCAGATAGATGTTCCAGAAACAAAATTCTACAAGAACGAAGATTCATCTTAGATGGATCACTTCTTGGCAATGGTCTTCAACAACCAAAAAGATATACCAGTCATACCACATAATTTGTTCTCGAGTATTGGTTGATCTTGCAGTGAAGACTTCTTCATGTTTTCACCTTGTATATATACCAGTCATACCACATAATTTGTTCTCGAGTATTGGCTGATCTTGCAGTGAAGACTTCTTCATATTTTCACCTTGTATCTGACACGGGGGAATTGATGGTTGGTTAGTAGCTTTGAAGATTAATGCTTCGAAGATTTATTGAGTGAGCCTAAGCCACAACTTGAACCTGTTTTATGAGCGCACAACTAGAGATGACCATAGCCAAATTCAGACTTGTAGCTAGAGACATAGCAATGCCTCATGAGCATGCTTTTTTTATTGGTTTCCTTCCTTAAACCATCTGCTGCAAAAGGTTTTGGTTTTTGCTAGAGTTTGTGTTAGGGAGCACTTCCACTAGCATAAGACTTCAACTTCTAGCCAGATTAATAATTGTTCCATAAACTGTTTTGATAGTTTCAAAGTTGGTGGTCAGTCTAAAACCACAATTGGTTGAGACCTCGAGTTCTCCCACCTTTTGGTTTGTTTTGTGATTTTCTCTTAAAAATGACCATTTGAAATAGCACATTCAGCCATTGGTTGTCATGCATTTTTCATTTTAGTTATTTTCTTAGACTCTCATATACACCCCTTCATACTAAGAGATAGAATGTTAGCCACTTTATGGACTCAGGGTTTCAATAGACCATTAATACCCATCCCAAAATTGAATCCAATAATTTCATTGTTATATTTATACATATAAAATTTAAATTCATTTTCGAAGATTGTGATTCCAACCAATTAATGTCAAATAATGTAATTATCTTCAAACCCGGGGAGGACAAGTCCTAAAGCGTGTACAGTGCATTTGAATATGAAAAGTCGTGGTTTGAACAATATAGACATAATTATTTAATATTCTGGAATCTTCGAGCTATGAAAAGCTATTTACTTCTTATTTTTTTGACATTGAGCCGGCCCAACCCCAAGTGCTTTACAATTTTGTTTTGACATTGACCCTGGGCAACCCCAAGTGCCTTACTGCCGAAGTGCGGAGATCTGATACAAAGTGCTTTGTTGAGCCCATCCGACTTGGTATTTATCGTAAGATCTATTGTGCATACATAAAGAGAGAAAATTATTGAACTTGGGAGCCTTCACCTTTCTTATCTAGTGTTTGGCAGGAAGTATTTTCTGACAGCTAGTTATAGAAAAAGCCCCTCTACAGTGTGTGTGTAAAATGATCTTTAAGCATGCATCCCTAGGGGTGCCAAATATCAAGCAGAAGAATCAACCTTCATCTTCCACTATTTCCTAATATGATCATGAAGTCATTACAATTGATGACTTACTTGATAAGGGACCTTAATCCCCCATATTAATTTTTAAACCTGCGTCTTTTAGTAGATGGTCTAGTCAATTTCAAGAGGGAAGTTTAGCAAGTAGGAATTCAAAACTGAAACTAACTCTAAAATCAAACCAAGAAAGATAATAACTTCCTCGAAGTTATTTTTTAGCTATGAAAGACTCTAGTATGACTTGTGGGTTTGATCTTCCAAATGCTAGGATATGAAAGACAACGTTGACTAAAATACGAATTACCAGTCCCAAAAATCCTTAAATCATTTATCGAGAAAGTATGTTATGAGGGAGGATTACTATCAACTTTTCAAAAATCGAAAATGCATGCTTCTGCGATGACCTGGAGAGAAATGAATTCCTTATTGGTCCTGGCTCGAAGGACTACAAGGATTACAAGAATGGGTTGGAATTTTGTTACTCACCTTACACAGAAGCCATTTTTTTTTTTTTTTGTGTCAGATGAAAGTTTAAAGAAATTCATTTATTATTTTTTCTTTCGAATTTCATTTTTAATAAAAGTTTTACATTTATCATTTTATTTGGTTTCTTCCTAAAGCAATTGCGTCACATTATATATATATATAAAAGTTCTATTTTTTTCATCCCTATGGGGTGGTATTAGACTCACAATGGAAGCATCGAAGGGAGCACCCGATGGACACTCTGTTCATTCTCAGGGGTGGGTGGAAAATGGTAGTTAATGTGTTTATCTTTGTTAGTGTGTTGAGAGGTGATGCGTGAGGTGTATTTGTGTATTGGGTTACGAAAATGGGAGGTTATAGATTGTACGAGAGGGGAGGCGAGGATACATCCTTGTCTTCCATTGTTGTTTGCACTAGTCATGTTTGTAGGTGGCTTCCTTCATGTAGTGTTTTTATTTTGGTGTTTGAAAGCTAGGACATTGTCTCATCTATTGTGTGGGATCCCTAGTTACTATTCGCAATGGTTAAAGGTGTGAATTCTTTTGCACGACTCTTGGGGTGGTGGTAATTGAGATTTTTGGTGGTACTTGCTTTGTTTTTTGGGATTTGGCATCAAGTGAGTTTTTTGGTACATTCTAGGTCGCGCTGGATTTGGTGGTTATTACTCTCTCTTTTCAAGAATTTGGGTCTATATTTTTGTCTATGCTCCTAGTTTAATGGGACTATATATGTTTATTTGTTGGTCAGTTGGTCTCTAGTATTCTCTATACGTTGGGTCTGGTCAATTCATTACATTTGGGACTATTCTTGTGTGGGTTTGGGAGTTTTTGCTTTAAGGTCTGTAGTTTCTTGTGTTTCGATTGTGGATAAACCCCTGAGTCAATTGGAAGAATGTCTTCTGTTACTAGTTGATTTTGGATGGTTTCTTTTGTTGTTTTTGGAAGACTTTGTGTTCAATTTCTGTTGTAGTTGTTTCCTATTTAGTTTGGGTGACATAAAGTTGGGTTGGTTCTCATTGCGGGTTAGAATTTCATTTGTGGAGAACTGGACAATATTCTAGGTACTAGATCTCTTGTTTGGTCTGTAGGTGACGACCTTTTATTTTTTTGGTTCAGGTTTGAAGGATTTCCATTCAATTCCTCATATAGTTTCATTGGGCATGGGCTATCAAGTCGATGTCCTGTGTGTCTATTTGCTTTAGTACTCATGCCTCCAAGACAGAGAATGAGCAGTCAAAGGGGAGGTATCAATAATTACGGGCATAATTGGGTTTGAACTTTTGCTAATGATATTGTGGCCTCTGCTTTTGATGCGGTCCCCTTGGAAGTACAACGAGAGATTCTCATCCTATAGAACATGGAAGTAAGAGATCATCCTTATTATTTAGATTGAAAATTGGTGAGTGAGGATGATAAATGGTTTCCAGTTGCTGGAAGATTTTGGAAAAGGAGGTGGCAGTTCCTGAGTTCCTTGGCCCTTAACCAAAAGCTAACAATTATGTTGTGCCTTATCTTCAAAGACAAATAGGTCAATAATTACAATGTTTTCTTTGCCTTGGAAGATATGAAGCGAATGCTTCCTAATATGTGATTTTTCTTGGATAATGTTGATTCTCGTATGGCAAATATGGAGGGGTTTTTTCTTAGTGATTATGCTTCTAGAGATTTTTCTGACCTTCCAGCGGATGATCGCCTTCGGACATCTGATATGCTCTCCTCAAACCATGAGTATTAAGATTCTCTTGGTTTTTTGGTCCTCTGGTCTTTTGGGCAGCACTATGGTTTCATGGTTCATGATTTTTGATTTGGTGCATTCCCTTATGCACGATAACTGGATTCTATGGTTTTGGGAAGTCAATGGGGTTATCAAACTGTTACTTTTGGTTATCAATGGTGTTGGACTGTTATCAAGTTGATGCTTTTAGTACATGTTTTTAATGGACAACGTGGTTGTGGCTCTCTTGTGATTATTTCCTTCCCCTCGGTGTAATTAGTGTTGGTTGTCAAATTGTACTATGCGACTTTGGTTCTCATTAAATAGTAATGTTGTGATTTTGATTCTCAACATGCACGTATTGTGCTTAGATGTTGAGGTTTCTCTTCATTCTTATGGGTGCAATTTACTCTTAATTAGGGATGGAACTTTTGATCATGTTTGAAGCTGGTGTGGATGTGTTTTCTTTCTGTTCCTATTTAGGTAATTGGAGATTTAAATCTAGCTTGAGTTCATTTGGATTTTGCACCGAGATACATATATAATTCTTATATTTTGAAATGAAATACAAAATACTTTTATTCAAAAAAAACAAAACTTTTAATTTTTTCAAAGTGAAATAATGCTAACACTAGCAATTGTCCCAAAAGGTACAAAGAGAGGCCGATAGGATTATTAAATTGGAATTGTTGAATTTTTCTAGAAGAGTTAATTGGTTTGTGGAAAACCTTGTTTTCTTGGACTGGATCATTATGCAATTACTTTTCTTTAGATGTTTTGTTTATATCTATATTACAAGGAACACATTGAATGTCTTATTTCATTTTTGCTATCCTTACTAATATCCTTTCCATGCTTTTTCTTGATCAATTTGATGAAATATTTCATTATACTTTGGTAACATTGACTGGCTAGCTGGACCATGTAACTCTCGCATTTTAATGCAGTAAACGATCTTCGAATCCCCTGGAACTTCATTACTTTGCTCATGATTTATGACCAACCTTGGAACTTCATTACTTTGCTCATGATTTATGATCAACTTTCATCGAATAAAATTATGAAATATTGTGTTTTCTTTTATCAAGGTGGAAAAACCTATCATAATTCAGTTGTCAAACCAGCAATGAGGACAATTATCTTTGGCTGTTAACAATTAACGCATCGCTCTTATTCAAGGAAAACCACGCCCCAACTGGAATAACCTGCTAGTGGTCCGTAAGGGGGCAGACTTTCACACCTGCTAGATGTCTCTGGGTCTTGGGCCTTAGACAAGCAGAAACAGTGTTAGGGCATTGAAACATTGTTATGACAACAATGTGAAACATTTCTTTTTTATCAAACAAAAAAGCAATGAACCTGTTGAAACAAATTGAACCTCTTTTATAGTTGAAGGAAAGAGTGAGATTGTTGATATTAACCTTTTCAATTATTATAACAATATTTATTAATATATCAAAGCTCAACATGGTATTTACATAGATCTGAACCACCAACCAGCCCATAGTTATACTCAAGAGTGTTTCTCTGGGGCTGTAAGCCATTATAATAAAATTCATCAAGATACAAAAGCTGAAGATTTGAACCTGGATGAGAAAGATAACAATCATTTCACCCAACCACCGGTCAGCCTACAATTATACTCAAACGCATTATAACAAAAATCATCAAAATATCAAAACTCAACCTGTCATTGGTGGAGACTTAAACCTAGATGGAAAAGATAACAATGATAACAATCATTCCACCGAATTAAATAACCACAATCAAGAAAATCCAAAATATTGTTAATCACGGTATCAAATAAAACTCTGATGAATAGATAAATTGGCTCTGGCCCACATTTAAGTCAACTTTATAATAAAACAAAGATGCTTCAAAGCTCAACATGTCTTTGGTAAAGATTTAAATCCACATGGAAAAATAACAATCATTCCACCCAATTAAATAACGGCAAATATGTAAATTTAATCAGCCTTACATGATTTATTCGATGGATATAACTGTTAACTTAATGTGGATATAACTGTTAACTTAATGTGTGATTAAATACTAAATTAATGCATGGAACATAATAGCTGGGTATTCCATACCATGGCAGCACTAGTGCAGTTAAATTGACAGATACACAGAATTAATTGAACACAAGGAGCCAACCATGGACTGGTGTGGTCACAGGACTCTGGAAATGAGCCAAAGTTTAGAAATGTACTATGGTTTCCACTTAAAAATTTGTAATCCCGATTATGAGCATGTGGTAGCTTTGCCCAAGGCGCTAGGAGACGGACATATTCCCACCCAAATTAAATTAACCCTTAATACCACAATCCAAAACATTGTTAATGACCGTGTTTGCCCAAGGCGCTAGGAGACGGACATATTCCCACCCAAATTAAATTAACCCTTAATACCACAATCCAAAACATTGTTAATGACCGTATCAAATAGAACTCTGATGAATAGATAAATTGGCTGTGGCCCACGCTTTAGTCAACTTTATCGTGAAACAGGGATGCAGAGTTTAGCCAAAGCTCCCCCACCATATTTAAAACAGAAAGGAAATTAAGAATGGAGGAGAGCAAAAGTTGCAGAAAGCCATGTGCAAAAAGGCGGGTGTTGACAAAGCGGTTGACTAAACATAACTTGGTGGCATGTGCCTGTCTTCACCTTATTTCTAACTGCCCATTCATTTCATCTTTATCCGCATTTAGTGCATATATCTACTCTCCCTTTTCTGCCTTTATGCACCCATGCCACCTGGAAAGCCAAGCGACAACGACAACGACAATACTCTTAAAACGAGATTTTTGGCGTTTCGAACACAGGCCAGTGGAATCTTCTGTGTAGTGTCGTCTTTAGTTAGTAGTCGGTCACTTTCGTGGATAAAGCGAACGCACCACCCAGGTATTGTGGTGGTGGTGGGTGCTGCGTAGTAGCAGCGTTATATGCGGCGTCTATGGCTTTTGAAAAATGCACGACTTTATACATTTGAGATGCTGAAAGGTAAGGCTGTCCCCTATCCAACCAGAAACAAATGCATGTGTCATCTATATGATTAAAGTTTTTGTCTCATCCTTTGTCAATGAAAAACACAATTGCCTAATAAACAGACAGTGCTCTGTGTTTCCCAAGTCTAGAATCAAACATAGGTACCTAAAAAGCAGAGAGTCTATATCAAAAACATCGTCTACCAACTTCAATCGATTTGCCAAGTAGTGAACTGCAAATTATAAAATCAACTTGATCATAAAAACAGAAACAGAAAATCATTCTGTAAATTTGAAACCAGAGTTATTAAACACTTTGATTATGAGAAAAGGCTGTTCCAGTGTAAATAGATATAAGTAAAGATAGATATTTATGACATTGCATGCATAGGATCAAACCTACTCTTCATATTTTGTTATTTACGTACCAGTGTATGTAATTATTTAGGTTTCTATTCAACTGAAAAGATGTTCGACTGTGTTTTCTGATCTATATAAAATTTCCTTAATTTAATGAAAGATAAAAAGCTTGGATGATATAACAGACTGAATGAAAATGCCACATTTCTTTTAACTATTGAAATACAACATAATGCGCTGTTGTTGTGGCTTGTCACTCCAGAATGTAGGTCTAAATATGTTAATGATAAATATGCAATTCAATGCCAAAATACCTTAACCTGTTAGTGAATCCTGATTGTTGGTGTATACACGGTGGATGATGAACAATAGAGAGTCTATTCTCGCTGTGTGTTTGGAAATAGAACCATGAGAGAAACAGCATAGTCACTGCATTGGTGGTTTGAGGAATAGATTAAATTAATACATTATATAGTTTATTTCAGTATAGGTAAAGAAGCATCTGAGACAATAAAGCTTATGTAGTCACCAGTGCCACTGATACTAGGAACAAAATTGGTCCAAAAACCATGGACGGGAACAATACAAAGAAACACAGGCATGGCATTTGCGCTTAACAAATCAGATTAAATTATTACATTGTATTGTTTATTTCAATATCGGTAAAAGAGGAATCCGAGACACAGTACACCCCTTGTAGCCACAGCTGATACTATGAACAAAATTGGTCCGAAAACCTTGTACAGATTATTTGATCTTTGAAGTGATTGCACAGATATGCTAGAACTACTAAACACACTGAAGCATAATGCTTATCACGTTAGTAAAAAATGTGTTAACTACTGAATTAGCTACCCATCCAATCATATCAGGTATAATATTTTGGCAAAATATATGATATGAAAGGGAAACGAATCAGGGAAAATATAGAGGGGAGAGGAGAATTTTATGCTATAAATTCTCTAGTGATGGATTGCTTCAATCGAGTTAATTAATAAAGCGATTTTTTATGTATTTATGAATTAAAAACCGAGGGATTTTTTTTTTTATTTTTTTTTTCAGGATGAAAAAACAAACCTACTTTCATCATTAATAATAAAACAAATATATTTTCATCATTTGTAATAGCCAAATATATTTTCATCATTTGTAATAGCCATACCTTTTATGGATGCCAATCCAATCTCCACCTTCGTCCCCAAGCCTACCTCCCACCTCAAATTTCCCAATAGCCAATGCTTTAGCTTCATCATACTAGTCCAAATATGTGTATTTTCCTTCTTTTCCAGAGCCCCTGCATTATGCCAACTAATCATTTAGTCAGTTTTTAGATATTTGGCTCTAATAATAAGTTGCCAAATTCCTTCATCGTTTAAATCCTTCCATAGATTTTTCACTAGCAGAGCCCCTGCATTATGCCAACTAATCATTTAGTCAGTTTTTAGATATTTGGCTCTAATAATAAGTTGCCAAATTCCTTCATCGTTTAAATCCTTCCATAGATTTTTCACTAGCAGAGCCACATTGATATGTTTTGGGACTTTGATATCCCAACCGCCATCTTCTATATGTCTTGTCAGCACCTCGAAATGGACCAAGTGAAATTTCTGAGTAATACCATGACCAACCCAATTTTTTTTGTTTATGTATTTATGAATTAAAAACTGAGGGATTTATTTATTTATTTTTTTTCAGGATGAAAAAACAACCTACTTTCATCATTAATAATAAAACAAATATATTTTCATCATTTGTAATAGCCAAATATATTTTCATCATTTGTAATAGCCATACCTTTTATGGATGCCAATCCAATCTCCACCTTCGTCCCCAAGCCTACCTCCCACCTCAAATTTCCCAATAGCCAATGCTTTAGCTTCATCATACTAGTCCAAATATGTGTATTTTCCTTCTTTTCCAGAGCCCCTGCATTATGCCAACTAATCATTTAGTCAGTTTTTAGATATTTGGCTCTAATAATAAGTTGCCAAATTCCTTCATCGTTTAAATCCTTCCATAGATTTTTCACTAGCAGAGCCACATTGAAATGTTTTGGGACTTTGATATCCCAACCGCCATCTTCTATATGTCTTGTCAGCACCTCGAAATGGACCAAGTGAAATTTCTGAGTAATACCATGACCAACCCAATTTTTTTTGGGGCTATTATTGACTAAATATTGTTGATGATCTTTTTGGGAAACTTGAATAAATGCATCCAGTATATGGAGATGTTTAGCGTGACCTCTTTAATCAAGATTAGTCTCCCACCCTTCGACAACCACTTGTGAGATCAATGATCTTCTCAAATTTCTTGGTAATCCATAACGAGTCTTTACCTCATAACTGTTTGGCTTCAGAAAGAAGCCCAAATAATGAAAGCCATCATCCATATTTATTGATTTGACAGCAAAGATTTTAACAATCTCCAATATCAGTTCATCCTCATGTTTCATAGAAATTAAAGTAGATTTTCCCTTGCTTAATAACAGACCTGATGCCTCCCCGAATCTACTTATAATCTGATAGAAGACTCGCCATTCAGACAATTTAGCCACCCCAACAACTAGAACATCATCAATGAACATAATGTGAGATAATGTGACATTCTGAGATAGTTTGCAGCCTAAAATGTTAGGCCTGGAACATGCCTCCAAGATCCTTCTGCTCAAACTTTCAATAACAAGCAAAACTAAAAGGAGAGAAAGTGTGTATCCATGTTTGAGCCCTGTAGAATCCTTAAAAAAATTAGTAGGAATCTCGTTAATAATTACTGCAAAATTCAATGAAGTCACACATGTCATGATCTAATGTACAAGATTGACACCAAATCCTATCCTGTGTCGGATCATCTTCAATAGTTCCCAATCAACACCGTCGTAGGCTTTGATCAAGTCTATCTTCATGATGCTTGCCTCCAATTGAAAAGATTTGATAATGTGGATACACTCTTGAGTGATTGTAGCCACATCATGTATCTGTCAGTTGTCCAAAAAGCCAAATTGTTCTAGAGTCACATGCCTTGATAGAGTTTCTTTGAGCCTGCTGGCAATGATTTTAGAAATCATTTTGTAGGTTGTGTTACATAATGATATGAGTCGAAAGTCAAAAAAGGTTGAGGGTTTCTCAGTATTTGGGATGAGTGCTACGAACATAACATTGGTCACCCCGATATTTTGCATTTTGACCTAGATTCCTCTACCAATTCTATGAGCTCCCTTGACATAATGTCTTGAAAATGTAAGAAGAGCTCCGCCAACCAACCACTTGGTCATGGACTCTTCTACTTTGTCATTGATTTCAGAGTGCCCAACACCTCCTATTCAGTTATTGTCCTCTCCAAATGTGCATTCTCCTCTGCATTTACCATGGAAAAAAATAAATTTATAAACTCTTTCTGGCAATAAAAACAAACTCCTTCTCTGGCCTTATATAAACTACTAAAATAGTGGATCGCTTCCCCTTGAATATCATTTTGTGAAGAAGGTATGCTACCTTCTTCGTCTTTGATGGGCAATATGACATTTTGTTTTTTTCATGTGAGAAACAAATGCATGTGTCATCTATTATTAAAGTTTTTGTCTCATCCTTTGTCAATGAAAAACACAATTGCCTAATAAACAGACAGTACTCTGTGTTTCCCAGGTCTAGAATCAAACATAGGTACCTAAAAAGCAGAGAGTTATAGCTCTGTGTTTCTCTTGCCCTATATCAAAAACATCGTCTACCAACTTCAATCGATTTGCCAAGTAGTGAACTGCAAATTATAAAATCAACTTGATCATAAAAACAGAAACAGAAAATCATTCTGTAAATTTGAAACCAGAGTTATTAAACACTTTGATTATGAGAAAAGGCTGTTCCAGTGTAAATAGATATAAGTAAAGATAGATATTTATGCCATTGCATGCATAGGATCAAACCTACTCTTCATATTTTGTTATTTACGTACCAATGTATGTAATTATTTAGGTTTCTATTCAACTGAAAAGATGTTCGACTGTGTTTTCTGATCTATATAAAATTTCCTTAAGCCACATTTCTTTTAACTATTGAAATACAACATAATGTGTTGTTGTTGTGGCCTGTCACTCCAGAATGTAGGTCTAAATATGTTAATGATAAATATGCAATTCAATGCCAAAATACTCTTGATTTATACCTTAACCTGTTAGTGAATCCTGATTCTTGGTGTATACACGGTGGATGATGAACAATAGAGAGTCTCTTCTCGCTGTGTGTTTGGAAATAGAACCATGAGAGAAACAGTATAGTCACTGCATTGGTGCTTTGAGGAATCAGATTAAATTAATACATTATATAGTTTATTTCAGTATAGGTAAAGAAGCATTTGAGACAATAAAGCTTATGTAGTCACCAGTAGCACTGATACTAGGAACAAAATTGGTCCAAAAACCATGGACAGGAACAATAGAAAGAAACACAGGCATGGCATTTGTGCTTGACAAATCAGATTAAATTATTACATTGTATTGTTTATTTCAATATCAGTAAAAGAGGAATCCGAGACACAGTACACCCCTTGTAGCCACCGCTGATACTATGAACAAAATTGGTCCGAAAACCTTGTACAGATTATTTGATCTTTGAAGTGATTGCACAGATATGCTAGAACTACTAAACACACTGAAGCATAATGCTTATCACGTTAGTAAAAAATGTGTTAACTACTGAATTAGCTACCCATCCAATCATATCAGGTATAATATTTTGGCAATATATATGATATGAGTTCAGAGGATTGCATTCCTCTCCCAACTGTGTCAACCCATACCAGAATATGCACAAACAACAGAACGGCTGGCACCTGGATCAAGAGTTCTTGATCACAAGACAAATTCTCAATAAATAAATTATATAAGCCCGAAAACACTGGGACAATCCTTGCCTTCTGAAATAAATGGCACGGACCTAAACAAACCTTAGTAATTAACACCCTTCTGCATCTGATTTTAGGGTAATTTCATGACCCAGTGGTGATTATGAAACAAGGCCTAAAAGTCGAATAATTAGAATTTAGAGATATAAAACATGGTAACTGTAGAGGGCAAGGAGCAAAACCCGCATGCTGGATACTATAAATTTTTATGCAATGGCAGCTGATGATGTTAGCACCAATTATGGTGATAAGGAGAGGGACTGGATTTAGGAGAAGGGAGAGCCAGAGCAGATATTGAAATAAGAGAGCATTAAAGTTTATAATTGATAGCAATAGGGTTTGTGGTTTAGGTGTAGATGTTGGGTTTTCTGTACCTGTTGGATCAGTTATTCTCTCCATCTCCTGCTGAAGATGTTGCGGAGCCGGCTTCCTGCGAGTCTTTGAAGAATCTTCTTGGCACCTGCAACCTCCATCTCTGCGAGCTTTTGCAGATGTTGACATGCTCCAGCTGTGGCAATCTTCTTCCTGCAGGTTTTGCTGGTTGAGAGAGCCAACAATGCAGAAAGGGGGAACTTTTTAGCCACAGTCTGGTTTCTGGGATCCAGCAATTGCACCAGACGGGCCACGCTCTTGTCATCCTTGATGAATTCCTTCCTGTTGGTCTGCACAACGAGCAATGCAGAAAGTGCCTGAGCAGCCGCCTCCTGAGATGTGCTTGGCTTGGCTTCCAACATCTTCACCAGAGGGGGAATACACCCTGCTTCACCCAATGCCTTCTTGGTTATCATTGCTGAATGAAAGATTGCAGATAGAGGAAGCAGCCAGTTGCTGGACAGTCGAATGCCCATTTTTCAGAATAGAAGCCAACTGCTTCAGAAACCCTGAAGAAGAAACCAAGGCCTTAGCAGTGCTGACAGAAGCAGAAAGACTATTTATCGCTCTGATGACGAGCTCCTGCGATTTGGGCGTAGTGGGTTCTTCTAAAAGACGTAACAAGGTTTGAATTCTGCCTTCTTTGGCAATCAACTGACACATTTTCTCATCTTGGGAAGCCATTGCATGCAGGCACTCTATTGCATTTTCTTGCGTAGACGGCATACCAGAAGAAACCAGATTGAGCAGAACAGTAATCGCCCCTTCTTCCGCCATCGTTTTCCCTATCTCTTCCACAGCGGCCACATTCCTCAGCGCCCTTGCAGCCATGGCCTGTGCAGCCGGGGTTCCCGATTTGCAAATATGAATCAGAACTCAAACCCCACCATAAGCTGCAATTCCCCAAGCATTTTCTGCATTGCTCGTCAGCCCTCCAATGGCCGTCGCAGCCTTTTCTTTACACAACGAGCTCCCGGATTCCAGGAGCCGAACCAATGGACCTAAAGCGCCCTCCACAACGAGGATATTCTTGCACCCATCGGTCAAAGAAAGAACAGACACAGCCATGGCCGCAAGCTCCCGAATAACAGCTATATTCGAATCCAACCAATGCACCAAGTAGCCAATATCGCCTTCCCCGGCCACAATAACTGCATTTTTATCATCCTCAGCCAAGAGCTGAACCAGAGATTGCAAAGCATTTCGTTTGAAAAGTATGTTTCAAATAGGCCTAAAAATCTGCGTTGCCAATCTAGAATCTAGCAAAAAGATCCTTGATAAAAAAACACCACATCTTCTCGCCCAGCACCCCGTCCGGGCATCGAAAGCACTATTGCATTTGAGGATCTCAATACCCCACTCTTTGTCAAAAGATCCAGGTCATGCAAATGCAAGTTCAGTTTAGCGGCCACCATGTCCAGAGCCCTCTGCATCAGAAGCTTCCTGCTGTATGACATCTCGTTGCATTGCTTGGCCAAATCTCTAGCCTGGTCGAGACTCGAACGCACGTTGGGCGGTTCCTTGATGAAATCATTTTCTGTCCAGTGAGGAGACAATTCCCTATGGACGCACGCCACATCTCGAGGTCAAGACCTACTGCAAATCGGGTTGAACAACACCATATATTAACCGTTTAAGATTTGGAAAATGATATTAAAGGGACAGCTAATTCAAACATCCATAGTGTTTTGTGATAAAAACAAAGAACATCGATTCATCCCGTAATGATTTTAAAACGAGAAGTACTTTTAATGATTTGCCATGGCCAGTTTACATACTACGCAGTCTGGCTTTGGGTTACCTATAAAATGTTGAAGGGGTGTGAGTGGAAACACCACATCCCCACAGGATATGCAGATTTGAGACAACTCAAGTCCATCAGACCCCAGCCAGCAAGAGCACCCTTGATGGGCCACAACAAGTCAGCAATGGCATGGGAGTGGCAGAAAAGGTTTATTTTCCTATGCCTTGCAAACAGCATCACATGCACCAGTAGGCAAATTGAAACTGAGAAATGCTTCAGCAGTAAAGAAACTGTGCTGTGGCTGGAAATAAAGGGCATCATGGCAGCAGCAAACTGATATCAGCTCTGCCATATGAGGATAGGACAGATAAGGTCAATTAAAATGATTATAAAATGCAAACCAATCCTCCAAGGCCTACTAATTTGCACATACCAATTCGAAATCATAGGTCAACCTTACCAAATTCATCATATTACTGTCCAGTAAGTAGTTGACTACGTCATAATTTTATGTTCATTGAAAGAGAAGGCTTAATGACATACGCATTTGTGTGTTGATATCTGGGTGTAAGTAATGCATTAGCATATGTGTTACCATTTAACTTAATATCTGTAGTAACCATTCAATTGGTTTTATTTACAATTCTTGCAGGCTTGAAAGAAAAATATGACAAAGCAATGAGGAGAAATGATGTGAAGGCCATTGTTGTCACTGGTATGCAACTTTGCAGAAGGGATGGAAACTGTACTAAATGTTCAATGGTGTTATAAATCTTTATATATATTCATATATATAGAGAGAGATGTAAATGCTTCTGTTCAAGCATAGAAAAAAAATTGCAACTAAATATTACAAATGAAATAACATAAATTATTCGAGTGAATCTAAAGGAGATCTCAAGAAAAATTTAGAGATTGGGCCCTAGCAACAAAACTTCAATTTTAATTTTTAATCTCAACCAATTTCAACCTATGGTGGTGGAAATCTAAGGTTGCAAAGTGTCTTAAGGGAAAATTGGGTGAAAGCCCCAAATTTTAGGGTTAAATTGACTTAATTGGTGCTCAAGGAGCATCACATAGATTGAATTCTTAGTACAAGGGTGAGCTTGGAGCAAACATGGAAAAAATGAACTCAAGCAAGTCAATTTCGAAAAAGGGGTAATTTTGGAAAAATGGGAGAATGTTAAACTTGAGAAAAAATCATTTCTTTAAAGGAAATTTAGAAATTTCCTAACCTATTAACATGGCAAGGTGGTGGAGTCCATGTAGACAACATGTTTTAGGTGATGTGGCAATTCCATGGTGGCGAGACCATGTGGCAAGGCCACTGTGGCAAATTTTTAGACCATACAAAGGTAAGTTATGCATAATGTTTTCTTTGCCTCTGCATAAAATCAAGAGTGTCAAAAAATCGATTAAGTCTAAAACTCATTATGCAAAGGTTTGGACTATGCAACAATTTCAACCATGCAGAAGTTTAAACCATGCAACAGAAAACTATTCAGAGATAAACTTTGCATGATGTTTTTTGCGTTTGTGTAAAATCAAAGGAGTATTGAAAAATCGACTATATCAAAAACGAATGTATGCAAAGTTTTGAACCGTGCTCTTAGAATCACTTGAACTCTTTGATCTGAGCTTTTGTTTGTTACAGAAATTTGTTTCTTAAATTAAGTTTTAATACAACACAACATGTCGGAAACCATCTCCGGAGATCACAAGTTGTTGGCCCAAAGCTAATGTATGTTACAGAGAATTTGAAGTGAAATCGGACAAACCGGAATTGCATTTGGGTGGCAGCCATCCCTCGCAGAGATAAATCTCAACACTCCCAAATCAGATATAAAGATTGTCAAGCTCACTCTGCAGCTAGCAAAAATGTTGGCAAGCAATCCAAGCTTCACGGGGAAGGCATCTAAGGCAGTAAAGATTATGCCAGGGAATTTTGCTAGGGATCAAAAGATTATGGCAGGGAATTTTGCAATAGATCTATCTAAACTTTGGAGCAATAGTACAAAACTTAAAAAGTCGAAAACACATTATTGCCAACTTTCTCCTAGTCTCAGAGATAACCTTTGCTGAATGTTCATATGAGATTTCTGAGCTCTTCTCGCAGCAATTCTCTCTTTTAAGATCTCTGCTTTGCCCTTAGAAGATGTTTTTTCTTTTTCTTATTTAATTGACTATTGTTAAATTCATTGCAGCTGTAGCCAGACTTAGCTTTTTTAATAACAAGCGATTTTAATATTTTTGTCTTTTTTTGTAAATTATAAATTGCTGGTTCCAACATCAACGATCTCCTTGTCTTGAAAAGAAGAGCAGTAAAGGGAAGTTCCTTCCCTTATTTTCCCAGTTTTGAGGGTTCAGAGCAATATTACTGTTACATAAATCGTTTTCATTGACATTTTTAGTGTTTTTCAAATCCAATTGCATATATCTCATCATCTTTGCAGGCAGTGTGGTGTTGATTTATAACTATTGGCCATTGCACTATAAATTTTGTTCTCCAAATATCGGTTGAGTTGCCTTCTTTTCACTTACCGCTTTTTCTCATTCTTTTATGTCACTCTTGAAGATATTCTTTGGTCTGCGAGTTGTTGTTGCGGTTCTTTTTCCCTGGCTTTTGGCAAGCACTGTTCTTGTTGCTGTTCTTCTTCCCTGGCTTTTGGCAAGCACTGTTCTTCTTCCACAGTAGACAGGTTTTTATTTTGGCACATGTAACTACCGTTGAATGAGACAGGTTGATTAAGCTTGCGTAGATTTTAATTCTCCAGTTTCTATAACTTCTCTGCATATTCAATGTGATTTTCAGAATCTCAGAGCAAACATCAATTGCCTCTCTTTTCTTCCAGTTTTGTTAAAATCAAGATCTCTGTATTTAGGAATTTTGTTATATGAATACCATGGAACTCTCAACCACTCAATTCGATTGTCTGCTCTTCGGAATGCGTGGCGTGAATGCAGAAGAAATCGTGGATTCTGTTTCAATTTTAAAGTTTTCCGCATAGCTTTAATTGGATTTATCATGAACATTTTGCCAGCAATTCCAAAATTAATTAGACACTGTTTTTTTTGTCACAGATTTGGATGATACTCTGTATCCTTCCAGTACAGGCATTGCTACAGCCTGCCGCAAGAATATTGATGGTATGCTGTGAATTAAGTTTTAGATACAGATTAATTTTGCCTTCCTCTATTAGAATTCAATTGGTTTTTTTTTTCCCTGGATGCTGTGTCATGGATTTGATTAATGTTGTTGCAGAGTTTCTTGCACAAGTTTTCGGATTCAGCAGAGAAATTGTTTCCAGCCTCCGTACAGAGTTTTATAAAACCAATGGGAGCACTCTGGCTGGGCTGAGAGTAAGTTCGTGCCCCGCCCCCCTTCCATTTTCAACCTGCAAGAAAAATTAATTCTTATTCACTCCCCTTTAAGCATCACCATGTGACAACTTCTTGGAGCAGAATAGAGGTATCATTGATTGGAGGATTTAGGCTGTTTGATTGTGACTAATAACTGTTGTTTAAAATTGCAGAAACTGGGCTATGAGGTTGATGCAGATGAATATCACAGGTACAAAACAAGTACTCAAGAAATACACAATATAGTTCATTTCAGAATAAAACTCACTACTCATTTCATAAAGTTCAAACTTTTCAGTCAGATATGCCAGTAAAGCTCTGGCAGAAATCAGAAACAATAGAGAACTCAATGAGTGTGTTCTAGCAACATGATTTGATCCAAAACATTTGAAGAATCACATCTAAAGGTTCTTTGCTGTAATCAGAAGGGTAAAAGAATGTTTTGATATGCCTGTCAGAATGGACATGATATAGTGTCTTATTTATAATCTTGCACAACCCAGTTTGACGACAGTCATCAACTGGAAAATAAGTCCTCCACCAAGGCCATGTTTCACTTCATGCCTAGTATTTCATATAGTCAAGGAACTGGGCTCTAATGTTTGTATAAACGAATTCTACGTCTATTTAGTGGAGAAGGTCTGTGAAACTGAAATATCAATTTCATTAGTTTCTTTGTACTACCTCTTTCACCTGAGACCTCTGTTACTAATTTTCTAGTTTAATAAAGTTTGCAACTCTTGAAGCATGAAATTACTGGCCTAAAATAAGAGGGGCCTAAAGAAATGATTTATTTAATCTCCAAAAGATTTAAAAAAAAAAAAACAGTATATATTTAGTGCAAAAGTCATAACCATCTGATAAGGAACACTATGAAGAATCCTAAAAACATGGGTGTGGCTCATTCCTTTGGACAGCTAGATGGTGCCCAATTTAGGGTATGGATGCTAATGCTGCATGTAAAGCAATAGTGCAATAGGGTATGGATCATTCCTTTAGACAGATAAGTGGTGCCCAAAAAGGGATGTGAGTGCCAGCATTGCACATGTCAGGAACAGTGCCACCGAGAGTATAATTCCCCAAGATGTGCATAAATTTTGTAAGTAACGATTTCTAAATCCATGACTTTCATTTTCACATTGATGCATAAAAGAAGCAAAGCATGCCTTAGACAAGGAATGTGTACTATAAACGGCATATTGACATAAAACCAAATAGGAAAAATCTAAATTGATGAGCTTACTAATTTCAAGCATACAGATCAATTATCCACTGCCTAAGGTTATGTAAGCATAATAGTTTCAGGCATGGAGACCAACTACCTACAGCCTAAAATTCAAGCTAAATCTAAGTGTACTCTCTCTGACTTCTCAAACAATTTCCTGGGACATGAAAACTGAGAAAGTTACATATTTTATTCGTGAACAATCTGTAGGTGTAATACTTGCCCACAACACTCATTCATTTGGCAAGCTCCACTAAGACAATCATGTTATGAGGCAAATACGGTTAATCAAACAGCATAAATTATTTAGAAGTATCGGAACCCTACAGATTGTTCATGCAGTTTACAAGACTTGATGTCCTAGCCTTCCGGAATATTTCAATCTAACACCACTCTCATTTGTGAGGCTGGGAAACAAACAAAGCCACAATGATTTCCAGAATGTAACTCAATATGCTAGCTAGCACAGTACCACTCATACAATGCATTGAATCTTCCGACAAGAGTGCTCTGTAGTCAGATTATCAGAACTGAATCTATTTGTGTGAATTCCGGCATATAGCTGCAGAAGTGCTAATAACTACCAATGACATCACATGCAAGATATGCTAAGACCTGACACAATTTTCCCTCTGACGTTACAGAAATTGGGCACTGGAGTACAAAAGTTATTCAAATCCCTTAATATAGAAGACAATTAAACAGCAATATCCCTAGATTTCAAAAACCGAGCTTATATTTTACTAACTTTAAATGTTATCTGCTCTAAAAAAATAGGACAGAAACTGTAGAAAGCAGAATCTGCTTGAAAAATACTCTATGGTCTTCCGGCCAAACAGGTGGCATCCAATGTCAGACCTTTATTTAACAAGATGAACAATGAAAGATCGGTAAGCAGGCAAAATTTTGTAGAATGCATACTGATAAGAATGCCTCAGACATCAACACCAATCCACCAATCCAATAGCACAACAACCACCAATCCAATAGCACAACACTCTCATATAACTAATCCTAGTATTTCATATAGTCAAGGAACTGGACTCTAATCGAACAATCAAAACAAAGTCCAAACATAAATTATGACGCTATAAACTCAAACCAGGGCTGAGAGGCTCGAACTTGAGAGAGGCAAATATACATGTTCATACAATAAAGTAGGTTGAGGGCCTTGAAACTCCAAAAAAACCCATAACAGTTATGCACAGCTCCCACAGCCAATAATTAAAACATTATATAGTGGGAGGAATTCCCTATTTCCTAAACAATCCCAGCTATCTAAAACCGGGAAAAAAATCCATTAGACAGTGAGAATCAGAGACACTTAGAATTCCAACCTGGAAAAGAAGTAAAAGCAAGACGAAGTGTATCCTTGAACAATTGTCGTGCAAGTCAGAAAGCAAGGTGGGAAGAATATCAGTTTTAATACATACCTTGGATACCGATAGGATTATTAAATTGGAATTGTCAAATTTTTCTAGAAGAGTTAATTGGTTTGTGGAAAACCTTGTTTTCTTGGACTGAATCATTGTACAATTACTTTTCTTTAGATGTTTTGTTTATATCTATATTACAAGGAACACATTGAATGTCTTATTTCATTTTAGAGTAAGTTAATTACCCAAAATCAAGAAACCTCTATAAATAGCCAAGCATATACAAAGCTTGCTAGTAACCAAGGCAATAACCACCATGACTATCCCCTACCAATATATTTCATTGAAAACCATAATTGTATATTGCATTTAGAAAGTCAAAACATAATATTAGAAAACATGTTGATATATTGCTATTAAAAATTTAATTCCATTAGAAATATTTTATAAAGAATAATATACATATATAGAATGATACTACATTGAAATCCACCAAGAAACAAAGTATTCCGATTAAATAATCAAAAGTTTGAAGAAGATCGATCAAAAATCTCATATCGAGAAAACCTAAGGGTTTATGGACAATTAACAGAAAAACCTTCACCAACGAACAGACAAAGTGCAATGAAATGCAAAATCCTTACCGCCCGGGCAAATTCGATTTTGAGAGAGAACTGTATGATGGAAATAGTCCTTTTACTTTTCTGCTAAGTACAAGGGAAATAATTAAAGAATATTTATTGTGCAGAAACAAATCTTGCATAAGAAAAATTTTAGAGACAGAAGTTAGGGTTTGTAGTATTAAACAAATAAACACTACAGAGATAGTGAAAATAGCCATAGGACGCAAACCGAAAATCTTATTGCTACAGACAACTTGACAAACAGAAAAGATAAGAGCATATTCGAAAACTACGAAACGACAAACGTAGGTAAATAATGCTTGAAACGAAACCTGCGCAAACAATATTTTACCCTGCTATGAAATACTTGTTTAGACTGAAAGAAATGCCGCCATGCTGTTAAGAAGAAAGTAATAAAACTTGAACAAAATACCAGTATGGGGTCGATACTCAAACCCTGGAATCGTTACAGATTCTAGCTGCGTATAAATCAAGGTCAAAGACCGGATTGAGTTATATTAAACTATTAGCAAGCATAACCTCATGACAGAGTCGCATGAGAGAGGTAAAACCAAGACGATGGAGGTTTTCTTCGTAGTCTGCGGGTCCAGGAGTACGAGAGGACATTGGGTCTCCAAGTGCATTATGAGAGAGGAGAGCACGGTAATTGGAAGACTTTCCAAAATGAAGTTCTCCTGTTATCGTTATATAGGAGGAAACCCTATAGGGTATGGCCGGAACCCTACAGTATTATAGGATAAAACCCTAAGGAAGTACCAAAAGAAACCCTAAAAGGGGTTTCGGCGGCCGATATTTTAATCCAGACAAAGGAGTGACTCGTTACAGCGACTGGGAAAAGCCAAGAGTACTAATGACATACAAGAAGAAACCCAGAAACTCAAAGATATAAATGACTCTTTTCTACAGATTTTGTTGGCATTCATATAAACCCTGAATCTATTGCTTCCCATATAAAACAGGCGTATAGAATGCTGTACAGACAAAGAAAAAGGAGCGGAAATACAGTACGCAAGTGATATTTCAGTACTGAGAACATAAAATATCCAATAAATTTATCATTTGGGGAAAACCATTATACAACCCAGAATTTAGTTCCAAAAACATTCATACTGAAAATCTTACGGACTCGGCTTAAGACCGAGCACAAGATTAATTAACCAGCAATTAGTCCAGCACAAGGACTCCTGATCTGTTAACAAGAAAACCTGACCAACGTTCACATTTTCTCATCTTGGGAAGCCATTGCATGCAGGCACTCTATTGCATTTTCTTGCGTAGACGGCATACCAGAAGAAACCAGATTGAGCAGAACAGTAATCGCCCCTTCTTCCGCCATCGTTTTCCCTATCTCTTCCACAGCGGCCACATTCCTCAGCGCCCCTGCAGCCATGGCCTGTGCAGCCGGGGTTCCCGATTTGCAAATATGAATCAGAACTGAAACCCCACCATAAGCCGCAATTCCCCAAGCATTTTCTGCATTGCTCGTCAGCCCTCCAATGGCCGCCGCAGCCTTTTCTTTACACAACGAGCTCCCGGATTCCAGGAGCCGAACCAATGGACCTAAAGCGCCCTCCACAACGAGGATATGCTTGCACCCATCGATCAAAGAAAGAACAGACACAGCCATGGCCGCAAGCTCCCGAATAACAGCTATATTCGAATCCAACCAATGCACCAAGTAGCCAATATCGCCTTCCCCGGCCACAATAACTGCATTTTTATCATCCTCAGCCAAGAGCTGAACCAGAGATTCCAAAGCATTTCGTTTGAAAAGTCTGTTTCAAAGGAAGGCCTATCGGCCTAAAAATCTGCGTTGCCAATCTAGAATCTAGCAAAAAGATCCTTGATAAAAAAACACCACATCTTCTCGCCCAGCACCCCGTCCGGGCATCGAAAGCACTATTGCATTTGAGGATCTCAATACCCCACTCTTTGTCAAAAGATCCAGGTCATGCAAATGCAAGTTCAGTTTAGCGGCCACCATGTCCAGAGCCCTCTGCATCAGAAGCTTCCTGCTGTATGACATCTCGCTGCATTGCTTGGCCAAATCTCTAGCCTGGTCGAGACTCGAACGCACGTTGGGCGGTTCCTTGATGAAATCATTTTCTGTCCAGTGAGGAGACAATTCCCTATGGACGCACGCCACATCTCGAGGTCAAGACCTACTGCAAATCGGGTTTCGCGGGATCTTCACGCCACGTGTCAACTTGAAAATGTACCCAAATTTTAGGCCATGTGTCAACCTGAGAATAAACCTAAATTTCACGCTACGTGTCAATCTGAGAATGAAAAGGACGACGAAAAGTCCCTTTCACAGGAAAGGCCTATCGGCCTAATTACTATACTACTTTATATTTAATGTTTATTTTTAATGCAAGTTTATTATGATTAAAAAAAAAAAAGACCTAACATAACGACCAACATAACTGGATACTCAAACGTGATTTTGGTCTTCAATGAAAATCAAATTGTCACAATAAAATTTCGGCTACACTTTTTGCTGAGCAACTTTTCGAGCAAAAAATAGCAGAAGGGCTTTCGTATGTTTGTGTTACGATTCAAGATCACACAAACCTTTGTAGTTTATAGAGCAATCTAAGTACAGTTCAACGGTTAGCTCATAACTGCTGTATATGTCCATCACAAAAATAAAAAATGATTAAATCAGACATGTAACAACTCTCTGTTTGGAATAGAAAATTCAAGCTACGAAGGAAATCTTGTTGCTTGGTGTTACACATTGTGCGTATATTGTTTAAAATGAAGCTTGAGGTTCTCTTAAGTTCTTCTAATTGTGGACGTTCTGAGGTTTTTTTCAGTATTTCGCTATTAACATTTTATTCATTGTAAAATTGCTTAAAATATTTTAATGGTAAAAAAATATCTTTTTTAATTATTTTATTTCTCTATAAATTTGATATAAGATATTGTTTTATATAGACATCCAAATATTTGATTTAGAGTTGAGAGTGAGAATGAAATATTTTCACCACTTCTCTTTAGTATGGGGTGGTTGACGTGCACATGACAGTGCACATGAAGTGCATGATAGGACGGCTGGGGCGGTTGGCTTTCGCACCCCCAGCCATGATCGAGTCCTGCGGCGGCCCCTCGCTGGGCGATTTCTATCGGCTATGCCGTATTCTGCTGGCTTTGGCCATTAATTCTGCTGGCTTCGGCCACATTGATTGTAAAAAATATCTGTAGGCTTCGGCCATATGTGGATTTTCTCTCTGGAAAATGGGCACTGACAGTGGAATATTTTCACCACTTCTCCTTAGTATGGGCACTGATAGTGTGAAAGAGAGTGAAATATTTTCACGACTTCTCCTTGGTATGGGCATTGATAGCGATAGAGTGAGATTAATGATGTTTTATTCATTTTTATTTTTTTTGTTATATTTCACGTTCTTTTAGGGGACACTTGTCAACTCCAAGTTGAACAGAGACATACTTACACATCTCTCTCATATTGAATTGTAAAATAAGTCTCTAGGCTCAATAAAGTCAATATTAATTTTTTTGTTATTATTATTTTTGCTATTTTTTTCAACATTATCCTTAAAATCTAAGGGGTTAACTGAAATCCAATCACTAACAGGGAACCCATTTCATTTGTTTTTGAACATAACTCATAAACATTTCTTTTAGAGGAAATCATAAAACATAATTGGTTGCTTTGAATCAAATAGTTACTGTTATTTTGTAAAGAGTAGTTTAACAAGGCTACAATTTTTTGTTTAACAAAATTACAATTTTTTTTTTGGAAAATAGAGGAAATTTTTGCAAGATTTTGACCAAACTTTAATAGAATTTTGGGGATATCTGTATTACAATTGTCAACCTTCAAGATTTTGAATGTCCCAAGTGTTTTATAATGATAAACCTTTTCCACCATTAAAAACAAATTAAATACTCTTATAATTAATTAGATTTAAAAAAATATATAAATATATAAATTAATTAATTAATTTCAATGAAAAATAACTTTTCAACTCGATCAGGAAAACTATTCTGTAATACAAACCTGCCAAAGAAATTAGAGCTTTCCAACATTAATGAAGGACGTTCCCTTCTAGTCTTTCATACTTTGACGTGATGATCTTTGGTGCGTAAAATTAATGTGAAGTCATGTAATTCTCTTCAAGATACTCGCCCTCGCAAACTAAAGCACTCGAAGAGTTTAATGTTTAATGCAACTGACTGCACACTGCATTTTACCATGAAAGCCTGTGGTTGAACAGTTTAAACACAATTATTTCACTGAGTGGTTAGATGGTTATTATTTTATTTAGCGTTTAGATAGTTATTATTTTAGAATGGTTTAATTGAATTTATAGATAAATTAATTTTTTTTAAAGGAAGAATATAAATTTTTTGTTTATTAAAATATTTTTTAAATATATAAATAAATTTAACATCTTCAAAAACCCACTAAAACAATTCTAATTATCCCTATCAATAACTTAAACTTAAATTTTAAAATATTTCTTATTAAATTAACAAAAAAAAATATCATAACAAACCTTTCCGTCTATAATTTAAACTAAACCTTCTGGAATTTTCCAAATTAAAAAACTATTTACTTCTATTTTTTATATATTTAAATTTTAAACCACTATGGAAATTCCACTATTTGATGTAATTAAAATCCTATTTTTCTCTAATAATCTAAGCCAGCAACAATAATTACTTGAAAAATAATATTTGAAGTTATCAAAATATACTTCGATAAGAAACTATGACACACTCATTTCTTGTAATGTGAGTAAATAATCAATCACAACATTTCCGACCACCGAACACCAACCAGCCGACAACCTTGTCAGAGCTGCCGGCCAGCTGCCTCCAATCTTCCCATCTATCAACGGTCACTTTCCATCCACCCTCCCGCCGGCGATATGCGGTGACCGCCTCTGCGTCGTCCCTCTGGCCAGCGCGTTCCTTCAAATAAGCCAGCGGTCAACTTTTCCGGCAACAGCCATGTTCTGAAAAACATGTGGCCCATCTCCCGGTGGTAACTCCTCCCGGCAGAGCATACTTCCCGAGGGCGTCTTCAACAAGATTAACACCATTATGCACTGTTAACAACGATGGCCCATTAAGTCTTCGAACATCGACTGTACAACATTCTCAAACTTCACATTTTTCCGGGCTCCAATGTCAATGACAAGTGGGTGTTTTTTTCACATGTTCAATTTTGAGTCACAGCATGGTCGATAATTAGTTATAATTATTTTTCCATCTTTAAAATTTAAATATTAATTTTCATAATAAAAAAATAAATATTTATAATAAATTATTAAAATGTAATAGGCAATAGTATGCGGTTATACCTACTAAATATTCCTCTTATTTAAAGAATTTTTAAAACCACTATAAATTCATTTAAATTTATAAAATTATCTAGTTTTAAAATAAACTATTATTATTATTATTATAAATAAAATATTATTAATTTGTTTTTAAAGTAAAATTTTAAATTGAAAAGAAATTTTTTTGGACAGTTCAATTGGGGATGGTCATGTAAATGAAATATTATGTGTATGGAAGGGCCATACGTATTTAGAGCTTATCCTTGTAGATGAGGAGACTTGTCCAGTTGTCTATTCCTCTATATACAAAAAAATTGTTTAAAATTTAAAAGGGGAAGATGATTCAATCTAACTAATAAACAAAATGGTTTTTTGTGATGTCCCAATAAAACTGTAATTATTTTTATTTTACCGTAGTAAAAACAAACTAGATTTTATAGTTAATGTTTGAATTAAGTATTAAATTTGATAATTATAAAGAAAACTATTTTTGGTGTGTTAACAAATCTTGTAACTTTTCATATCAAGAAAGTTAAGGTAGGGAGTTGCCTAACCCTAATTACCTCCCTGATTATGAATTCTCCAAGGAAAGGACTCAAGAGGCAGGAAACTTGAGAGGAAAAGGGAGAGGATCCGACAGGTCAGGCGAAAAAGAAGCTAACTTTGGTGGTGACCAGATAGTTGTGGCACTATGTGAGAAGCCTTGCAAGAAGATATTGATCTTGTAAGCAAGCTCGGGGGAGACTTAGACGTGAAAGCAAGCTCGGGGGAGACTTGGACTTGAAAGCAAGTCTCAAAGTTGGGAGGATTAGAATCTGTTAAAATACAGAGGTGACTTCTACAGTTGGATTTTTCCCAGGTAAGTAAAACAACTTGGAGAAACTTTATTAATTATAAAATAATAGAGTAAATGTTCAGTTCTGGAAAAATAACAGGAAAACTTGGAAATTTAAAATTTTGTATAGTCTTATCCTGAAATAGGAGAGTATCTATTTTCATAAGTTACAGAAGGATAACTTTTCTAGTTCAGGGATAAACTAAGAATGTAGTACAAACTTAGAAAAAGAAACTTACTTAGAAAGGAAAGAAATTTACTAAGCAAAACTAGAATTATGGAGAGAATCTTGGTCTGACAAAAAAAACAATATGTAATATTTTCCTTGATATAACCAAAACCACATATTAATTATAAAGGAAAACCTGGACCGAGGCCTGTTTTACTACCAACTTTAAAAGATATATATATATATATGTGTGTGTGTGTGTGTTAAGCCAATGTTAGGAAGTCTGAGAACATATATCGATGCAGTACAGTATAGCATCAAAGAAAACTTAAGGAGTTTCGTAATACAAAAAGGGCCAATAAAGAATCTGGAAAGACAACCTCGACCCGCAGGACCTGATACATCCATAGGCTAGGGAAGGCTCCCAGTTCTAAGCCTTCATGTCCGCAAGCAATAACCTAAATTATGCATAAAGTATTTAAACAGAAAAATAACGGATTGAAAGCTTTCAAACTCAGACAAGAAAAATTTGGAAAGACTGGAAAGCGACATAACGAGAAAGGAATAAGTCGCTGAGAGACCATATATACAAAACATAGCTCGAATATTGCAATATCTAGCAAAACAGAGAGATGTGAGAGTTACAGGAGTTCCCTATTAAACATGAGTATTAACCAGTTTAAACTAATAATTCATTGGCATTATATAACGAGTCAGGCTAGCCTTAAAAGACATCTTTGAAAGCATTCATTATTATGAAAAAGATTCTATAGTAAATGAAATTATTAAACAAGCGCTAGATGAAAATTCTAGAGAAAATAAGACATGTAATTCGAGCATTGTCAATAATACAATAGACTTCCAGTTTGATTTGCAAGCGGTTACTAGATAAACCCCAAAGTCTGGAACCATCACCCGAAGGGACGAAAAGGGTTCCCTTAAAATAAAAAATACACATACAGCGTAAATACAAAATTACAGTAGCTAGTATTTTGGAGTAGAGCCCCTTTGTGCAGATAATAAGCATACACTCGAAGTACTAGATTAACTCAGTAGGAATCTAGAAACCCTTCCGAGGAAATCCATCATGGCAAGCCTAAATGCCTCTCTACCCGGCCAATAGATGCTGCAAGAAAAAACATTGAACATACTCGAGAACCCATTGAAGAGCTGAGTGTGTAGGCCTCATAAAATTGGTGGAAACCACCTCAGAAATCCTTTGACACACTGAGACCTCACCTGAAGAACCTGCACACTCCAACATCAAGAAAATCTGTTAGGAGGTAACAATACAACTGCAAATCAGGTAGCTTAAGCAAGACACAACAAAGAATAAGAAATTACCTGAAGGGGATGCATATGGGTGGAGGCTCCACCTGTTTTGAAACCTCTGCAGAAGCCAAACCAAAGTCTTCACAACTCAAACCACTCAGGGATGAAACCCTGGTCTCAGAACCCAAAAACCAGAGAGCCGAAGACTGAAACAATAAAAATGAAACAAGACCTCCGTAAAACCCCAATGAAGTTTTCAAATGAGTCGTTGTCCGTCATATTAGAGCGATGGTCAGATCACCGTCGAAGCAACGAGGAGAACGAGGCAGGAGGGACAACTGGAGGGCGCACGAAGGAGACGAGTCCTGCTCCTGCCACATCTCGTGGCAGAGCAAATTGATATTATTAAATCCGTAATGAGCATATAAAACCATGTGTATAGTAAATATTTAGTACCCAGACTTAATTGCAAATGCATCGAAATATATGCATTGTACTGTACAACAATAAATCGCTTTGTAAATAATATTTGATTGATATAATATGCATGTTTGATATTATGTTCAAAGGGTAAGTGCCTTTACAATCTTCATATAAGAACTATGGTAATATGTAACAATTTTTTTTATAATATGGTTTATGTTAAAATACATGGAGATGTGGCAAGTGGTATCAGAGCCAAGGTTACCAAATTGAGGCTTCTGGAAAACTAATGACTGATAGTGTTGTCTATACTCAGCAAAAGAAGCAGGAGCAGCTACCATGAGAAGGACAGATAGTGCTCCCCACATAAGCATAACAGGCTTAGGACCTGCAAATTTCCCGGAGACCAACCCAGAAGTATGGGTGCAAATGGGAGAAGAACTTCTTAGTGCCAATCCTACAATATTGGAGACCGTGCAAGAATTAAAAAGTGAGATGGCCTGATTTCGAGCTGATAATGAAAGGTTAATGTTAGAATAGGAAAAGATTATGAAAAGTCTATCAGATAAGAAAAATTAGCATCAATTGATTCCCAGCCCAGAACACGGGCACATGTCTGGAGAGCAAGAATATCAGACAAAGTATGGGGAAAAAGAAGAAGGGGAAGAAAATCAAGAGGAAAAGTCAGATAATGCCTCAAAGCATAAAATGAAAAAGAGGCAAAGGACAGAGCTACAATGAGAGTTCAGGAAAACAAAGCCGCCCTCTTTGATGGTGAACAAGAAGAGGCAGTTGAAGCCTGGCTCATTAATATGAATAAATACTTTCAGCTATATGAATATGATCACAATTTAAAGGCTCGCTTGGGCATTTTCCAGCTGCAAGGAAAAGCCATCCTATAGTGGAAAAAGGTAAATACTTTGCGAAGGGTGAACGAACAGAGCATAACATGGGAAACGTTTCAAAGATATTTTAAAGAGATATATTGAACTGAACGTTTCTAAGACAAGAAAGCAAAATAATTTCACGACCTATGATTAGGACAACTAACAACGGATGAGTTCATTACCAAATTTGCCTCCTTACTTCGGTATGTTACTTACATACGATAAGAGAAGGCAAAAGTGCAGTGATTTATCAGTATTTTATCGCTATTCATGAAAGAATGTATTGAGTTCGACAATCTGAAAACAATGGACGAGGTCATCCGGAAGGCCCGGATATGTTATTAGCAAAGTAAAAAGAAAGGAGAAGTGTTGGAAAAGAAATGGATTGATAAAAAGGGCAATAAGTTTTCTATTGGTAATAAAGGGAACAAAAGCAATATCAATAGAGGACCTCCCAAAGGTCAAATAAACAGAAATCTACAGAAAAATCAGTCCAAATTTCGACCTCCCAATGAACCCAAATCCAATGAGCAATCAGGGAGAATTGAAGTTGAAACAGCAGCAAGACCCCCAGTACAATGTTCGGGGTGTGGAGGGCCTCATTACGTTAAGAATTGTCCTAATCGTAAGGGTGTTGAACAAATTTCAAAGATTCAGCAGGCATCCATAGTAGGAGATGTAGCCAGGAGTATTCCAAAGAACAATGCCGCCCTTGAAGATCATCAGGCAGAATACCAGCCAACTATGGTGGAATTCGAAGGTAAAATATTTGATCATGTTATATCTGTTTTAATTGACCTAGGAGCTACATTAAGTTATGTTAGTCCTAAAATAGTTGATCAGTGTGGTTTACGAGTTTTCAAGTTCAAAAATCCCTGGTTAGTACAGCTAGCAACAGGGGCAAACAGATGCGTGTTGGCTAAATTCAACAATTGTCCCTTAGAAATAGCAAGACAACCTCTGGTGGTAGATCTAAACATATTACCCCTAGGGTCATATGATGTTCTGATAGGCATGGACTGGCTAGAAAAGCATTGGTCCCTTATAAACTGTAAAACAAAAGCTATCTGCTATATGGATGAGCAGGGAAATAAGATTCAAGGCATTTTGAGACCACTAAAATTATGACCAATAACCACCTCTCAACTAGCAAAATACATCAGAAAAGGATGCCAAATTTACACGATTCAGGTGGGATACGCCAACTCAAAAGATAAGTTTGCGTCCTTGGAAAGTATCCCTGTGATACAGAATTTTCCAGATGTATTTCCTGAAGAAATTCCAGGGTTACCTCCAAAAAGAGACATAGATTTCACCATTGAACTAATACCAAGAGCAGCCTCGGTGTCCCGAGCTCCTTATCATATGAGTATACCAGAACTGACAGAATTAAAAATTCAATTACATGAGTTATTGGATAAAAATTATATTCGTCCAAGTGTCTCGCCTTGGGGAGCTCCCGTACTGTTTGTCAAAAATAAGGACGGGACCCTACGAATGTGTATGGATTATCGTCAGCTAAACAAGTTGACCATTAAAAACAAGTACCCTTTACCTCGCATAGATGAACTATTTGATCAAGTGAAGGGTACAACGATGTTTTCAAAGATTGATCTACGGCCATGATACAATCAGATCAGAATCAAGGAGGAAGACATAGCAAAAAAGACCTTTAGGACCGGAAATGGGCATTACGACTGCATGGTGTTACCTTTCGGGCTCACTAATGCGCCCACAACTTTTATGTGTCTAATGAACAGTATATTTCATCAATGTGTCTAATGAACAGTATTTTATTGATAATATACTAATTTATTCCCAAAATGTTGAGGAACATAAAGAGCACCTCAGGATAGTGCCGCAGACTCTCATGGAACACCAATTGTATGCAAAATTTAGCAAGTGTGATTTCTTTAAAGAGAAGATTCAGTATTTAGGCCACGTCATTACCAAAAATGGAATCATTGTAGACCCAGAAAAGATAAATACCATAATGGAATGGCTAGTACTAAAAGACATGGCGGATATAAGATCTTTCATGGGACTGACAAGGTATTACAGACGATTTGTTGAAGGATTCTCCAAGGTGGCCTATCCTATTACCTCCCTATAGAAGAAGGGAAAAATATTTAAATGGACAGTCAAATGCCAGCAAAGCTTTGAATAGCGCAAGCATTTACTAACCACTGCACCAATTTTAAGCATAGCAGATCCAGGTAAGGACTATGTGGTGTGTACAAACACTAGCAAGGAAGGGGTAGGTGGTGTTTTAATGCAAGAAGGTAGAGTAATCGCCTAAGAATCTAGGAAGTTGAAGGAGCACGAACAAAAATACTCAGCTTATGACTTAGAATTAGCAGTTGTTATTCATGCACTAAAAATGTGGCGGCACTACTTGATGGGTAAGAAATTCCTTCTAATGACTGACCATCACAACCTGACTAATTATTTTAAGCAACCCACTTTGAATGCCAAGCAAGCCAGGTGGGTAGAATTTTTAAGCAGATTTGATTTTGAAATCAAACACTTGAAAGGAAAGGAGAACCGGGTAGCTGATGCCTTAAGTTGAAAGGTACATTGTCTTTATGAAATTTCTTACAGTGAGGTGCGGACCACTTTCAATGAACTAATTAAAGAAGCAGCTGAGCGGGATCCAATTTTTAGGACAACAAGCTCAAATTACAAACAAACATGAACATCAACTAGGATATGAAATGAATCATGCAGGTATGTTGATTAATAAGAAGAGATTATATGTGCCTAACCAAAACATCATTAAGGATTTGATTTTAGATGAATATCATAAGAGTCCCTATGCAGGACACCCGGGATACCAAAAATTAATTACTGCACTCCGCAAGGAATACTATTATCCAGGTATGAAAAAGAATGACTCGTTTCCTGGAATGTCAACAAGTAAAAATAGAACACCAACATCTTGTTGGATTATTGCATCCATTACCAATTCCGGAATGGAAATGGGAGACCATCTCCCTCGAATTCATCACGGTATTACCTAGATCTAAAATGAAAAATGATTCCATAATGGTAGTAGTGGACAAACTAAGCAAATCAGCTCATTCCCTACCAGTACAAGCCACATACAGGGCAGTACAGATTGCCAACATATTCATGCAGAATATTTTCAGATTACATGGGCTACCAAAGACTATAATTTCATATCGAGATGTAAAATTTACATCAGCCTTTTGGAAAGCTTTGTTTGAAGGTTTAGGTACGCAGTTAAACTTCGGCATTTCCTATCACCGACAGACGGATGGTAGACAGAGCAAGTGAATCAGGTGGTAGAAGACATCCTACGAACTTATATTATGCAACAACCCTACAAATGGGAAGATTACTTACATCTGGTCAAATTTGCTTACAACAACGGCTATCATACCTCCTTACAAATGAGCCCGTTTGAAGTTTTGTACGGATGTAAGTGCCGCACACCATCCAGTTGGGGAGGACCTAAGGACAAGTTAATTCCGGGGCCCGAAATGTTACAAGAAATGGAAGAAATAATTAAGAAGGTTCGTTCCAATTTAAGGGCCACTCAAGATCGACAAAAGAACTTCGTCGATCGAAAAAGGAATTTTAGAGAATTCCAAGTAGGGGATCATGTGTATGTAAGGGTACACGCCAAAAGGAGTACCTTACAATGGAGTGGTTGTGCTAAATTAGCACCTTGATTTTGTGGTCCTTTCCAAATTTTGGCACAGGTGGGGCCAGTGGCTTACCAACTAGCCTTGCCCAACCATATTCGAATACACAATGTTTTCCATGTATCCGTACTAAAAAGATATTTTTATGATCCTAAATATATAATCAATTGGCAAGATATACAGGTAACAGAATTTTCTCTAAGCAAGTCAAATAAGAAATTAATGATAATAAAAACTGACAAAAAATTTCTACTTATGTAGGTCGAACCGAAAGGAGAATTCTTGGTCGAACCTCTGGTTATACTCGATCAGAGAGAAGTAACGCTACGGAAATAAGTTATCACCCAAGTTAAAGTGCAATGGCAGCACTATGGGCCGGATGAGGCCACCTGGGAGGATGAGTAGCTCATGAAAGAGCCTTTTTCGGGTCTGTTTTCAGTAGAAAAACATCGAGACGATGTTTGATTTTGGGGGGGAAGATGTGATGTCCCCAAAAAACTGTAATTATTTTTATTTTACCGCCGTAAAAACAAACTGGATTTTATGGTTACTATTTGAATTAAGTATTAAATTTGATAATTATAAAGAAAACTATTTTTGGAGTGTTAACAAATTTTGTAACTTTTCATATCAAGAAAGTTAAGGTAGGCAGTTGCCTAACCCTAAATACCTCCCTGATTATGAATTCTCCAAGGAAAGGACTCAAGAGGGTAGACAGGAAACCTGAGAGGAACAGAGGAGAAAAGGGAGAGGATCTGTGCTGAGAGGTCAGGCGGAAAAGAGGCTAAGTCTGGTGGTGACCAGATAGTTGTGGCACTGTGTGAGAAGCCTTGCAAGAAGATATTGATCTTGTAAGCAAGCTCGAGGGGAGACTTGGACCTGAAAGCAAGTCTCAAGGTTGGGAGGATTGGAATCTGTTAAAATACAGAGGTGATTTCTACAGTTGGATTTTTCCTTTATTTACTGATCTCAGGTAAGTAAAACAACTTGGAGAAACTTTATTAATTATAAAATAATAGAGTAAATGTTCAGTTCTGGAAAAATATTGTTACTACAAGAAAACTTGGAAATTTAAAATGTTGTACAGTCTTATCCTGAAATAGGAGAGTAGTTATTTTCATAAATTACAGAAGGAGAATTTTTCTATTTCAGGAATAACTAAGAATGTAGTACAAACTTAGAAAAACAAACTTCTTTATAAAGAAAAGAAATTTACTAAGAAAAACCAGGATTATGGAGAGAATCTGGGTATATCTTTCTGACAAAAAAAGAACAGTATGTAGTATTTTCCTTGATATAACCAAAACCACATATTAATTATAGAGGAAAACTCGGGTCAAGCCCTGTTTTACTGCCAACTTTAAAAGATATATATATATATATATATATATATATATATATATATAGAGAGAGAGAGAGAGAGAGAGAGAGAGAGAGAGAGAGATGTTAAGCCACTATTAGGAAGTCTGAGAACATATAGCGATGCAGTGCAGTATAACATCAAAGAAAACTTAAGGAGTTTCGTAATACAGAAAGGGCCAATAAAGAATCCGGAAAGACAACCCTGACCGCAGGACCTTATATGTCTATAGGCTAGGGAAGGCTCCTAGTTCTAAGCCTTCATGTCCACAAGCAATAACCTAAATTACGCATAAATTATTTAAATAGAAAAATAGCGGATTGAAAGCTTTCAAACTCAGACAAGCAACATTCGGAAAGACTCGAAAGCGACATAACCAAAAAGGAATAAGTCGCTGAGAGACCATATATACAAAACAAAGCCCGAATATTACAATATCTAGAAAATCAGAGAGATGCGAGAGCTACAGGAGTTGCTTGTTAAACATGAGTATTAACCAATTTAAACTAATAATTCATTGCCATTATATAAAGAGTCGGGCTAGCCCTGAAATACATCTTTGAAAGCATTCATTATTATGAAAAAGATTCCAGAGTAAATGAAATAATTAAATAAGCGCTGGATGAAAATTCCAGAGCAAATAAGACATATAATTCGAGCACTGTCAATAATACTATAGACTTCCAGTTTGATTCCCAAGGGGTTGCTGGATAAACCCCGAAGTCCGGAACCGTCACCCGAAGAGTCGACAAGGGTTCCCTTAAAATAAAAAATACACATACAGCATAAATACAAAATTACAGTAGCTAGTATTCAGGAGCAGAGCCCCTTCGTGCAGATAATAAGCATACACCCGAAGTACCAGATTAACTCAATAGGAATCTAGAAACCCTTTCGAGGAAATCCATCAGGGCAAGCCTGAATGCCTCTCTACCCGGCCAATAGATGTCGCAACCAAAAACATTGAACATACCCGAGAACCCATTGAATATCTGAGTGTGTAGGTCTCAGAAAATCGGTGGAAACCACCTCAGAAATCCTTTGACACGCTGAGACCTCACCTGAATAACCTGCACACTCCAACATCAATAAAATCTGTTAGAACGTAACATTACAACCACAAATAAAGTAGCTTAAGACCTAAGAAAGAATAAGTGATTAGCTGAAGGGGCCGCGTATGGGTGGAGGCTCCACCTATTTTGAAACCTCCGCAGAAGCCAAACCGAAGTCTTCATAGCTCAAGCAACTCAGGGACGAAACCCTAGTCTCAGAACCCAAAAACCAGAGAGTCGAAGACTGAAACAATAAAAATGAAACAAGACCTTCGTAAAACCCCAATGAAGTTTTCAAATGAGTCGTCGTTCATCGAATTAGAGCGATGGTGAGATCACCGTCGAAGCAATGAGGAGAACGAGGCAGGAGGGACAACTAGAGGGTGCACGACAAAGGAGACGAGTCCTGCTCCTGCCACATCTGGTGGCAGAGAAAATTGATATTATTAAATCTGTAATGAGCATATAAAACCATGTGTATAGTAAATCTTTAGTACCCAGACTTAATTGCAAATGCATTGAAATATATGCATTGTACTGTATAGTAATAAACCGCTTTGTAAATGATATTTGATTGATATAATATGCATGTTTGATATTATGTTCAAAGGGTAAGTGCCTTTACAATCGTCATATAAGAACTGTGGTAATATGTAACAATTTTTTTTTTTATTTTTTATTTTTTACTATGGTTTATGTTAAAGTACATCGAGATGTGACATTTTTCCCTCTGAAATTGAGTTATACAATTTCAAGTGAGATTGTGATTTCTTCTTGTTTAAAATGTGTTATTGAATGTAAAAATGATTCAACACCCTCAATCTAGAAATTTGCAAATTAAATAACTTAAATTTATAATTTTTTTTTTTTTTGTAAGCTGAGGTGGGACTCTTTCTATTACTGAATAGAAAATAAAACAGAACATAGTATCAAAACATATTAACTCGCCCTCATGGGGAAACCGAGTAATTAAGCCATCTAAAGTTTTTAATGGCCGACCAAAAATAGAAAGCCCAAAGTCTGATTATCCTTGCAAGATGGACTAAACAGTCCTGAGAACTCCTAATCCTACTGGTCTGCATAAAATATATTCCCTTATCTAGAACATGCAAAAAACTATATTTAACTAGACTATGAACTTTCCTATACATATCTTTTCTCAGACATCTTCAGTTGCAGGTTGCTGGTTTGCTCCTCCGTCTGCTCCCTGATGTTCTCCCTTCAATAGCTGTTGTAATTCATCCAGTTTCTTCTCTTGCCTCTCTAAAGCAATGTGTATGAACCTCAGTTCCCTACGCAATTCAGGGCCTCCCTGCGCTATTTCCACCATCTCAGTAGCAACTTGCTCTAATGCTTTTGCCAATAACCTTTTCATTACCCAGTAAATGTGGAGAGATTGCTTGAACAGAGACATTCTGCCCCTGGTGTTGCCTGGGTCATGCAGTAAGAATTCCCAGTCCTCCATTTCTGCATCAGATTGGCCTTGTAAAGACTCCTCCTCCAAATGCTGCATAATTCTTCTAACCTCTGGATTTGTATTTTGCTGATAGGCCCTCTCAGCCTGGTGAATTCTCTGTTCCATCGACCTCCTCGTTTTTTTGGCGGGTCCCGCTTCCTGCTTGGAGTTCTCGCCTTTTTCGCCTTTATTCCTGCTCTGCCCCCGACCTCTCTTGCCGCTCGTATCCACCCTGCTTCCCGCTCCCCTATCACTTCTTCTCATGCCGTATCTTCTTACGCGCTCCATCTGTGGTGCTGGCTGATCCTCTTTCGACTGCTGGTTCCAACCGCCTGTTGATCTGCCCTGTGCTTTATACTTCCTGTTAGCTTCGCGGCGGGGTTCTTCCTCCTCAGACTCGTCCGCAATCTCAAAAATTTCGGCCGGGAGCTCCTCTTTCGCAGCAGCCTTGCCTTTCCTGTCCCTGCTCTTGTCAGCTGCAATATTCAGCTCCTCCGCCACCCTGGACTTCATCCTGGTTTCCATGCTATCTCCAATTATGCCACGGAGTATGCTCTGGTGCCGGCTAAAAATTTTCCTGTCTCGCTGTCTCACTACTGTTCTGACCTCTGGACGCTGAATTGGGGAGAAACTAATCTGCTGCCTTCCGTTACCCGTCTGGGTACTTATTATCTTTCTGCCCCCGAAGTATGCCACTATATCGGCGCTGCATTGCCACCATTTATTATCCGGGATGTTGCCTCTCCTGGCCATCATTCCTAGATTATCATTTACCGTCTGAAGTTCTGACATGCCACTCCACCATCCTCTCCGATCGCGCACATTAATTATTTCGCGGTGGGGGTGATCCTGAGATGCCTTCCACGCACGCCGCCGGTGTACTGCATTGTGCATTACCATCATATCATTCCTCTGTCCACACTGACCTGCAATCATTAACCGAGATCTCCAGTCCCGTTCACCTATCCAGCTCATTAATCCTGGCATTCTCGCTCGTTGCCTGATCATGATCTTCATTTATAATCTTTGCCAAGTCTACCCAATCTCTGCTGGCACACACCACTTTCCATTGGCTGTCTACAATGCTGCCTCGTCCTTTACAACCCCAGTTCACCAGGAAGTCAGCCGCGCGGTTCCCATTCCTCCTTACATGGTTAACTAATTTGTATTCTATCCTTTTTAGCAGACCCGCTATCTCTTGGACAATTCCGGCAGTTCTCCAACTGCTTGTAATTCGTTCCCAATCTCTTCCATTGCTAAGTTTCTTCAATATTTCAATCGCGATCTGGGAGTCACCAACTATTTCCAAGTTTGTATAACCATTTCGGATTGCGATTCTCAGCCCCTGGTGGATCGCCCAAAATTCAGCCTCATTATTCGTCATTTCCCCGCCCCATTCAGCGTAAATCCACCTTACCTGCTTCTGACTATCGCGAAATATGCCTCCGAAACCAGCATTGCCAGGATTCCCTTTCGATGCTCCATCAAAGTTTAATTTGATGAAGTTATCTCTGGGATGACTAAATTTATCTGAATTTTGGATTCGCGCACTATGCCTGATGTCCTGCTTATGATACACCATCTCATATTTTAAGTTTAAACTGTTCAGGATCATCTCCTCTGTTTGATTAGCCTTCTAGTCCTTCACGTCCCATTTCTCGCGTCCAGAGGTCAGATTAGTTTCTCCCCAATTCAGCGTCCAGAGGTCAGAACAGTAGTGAGACAGCGAGACAGGAAAATTTTTAGCCGGCACCAGAGCATACTCCGTGGCATAATTGGAGATAGCATGGAAACCAGGATGAAGTCCAGGGTGGCGGAGGAGCTGAATATTGCAGCTGACAAGAGCAGGGACAGGAAAGGCAAGGCTGCTGCGAAAGAGGAGCTCCCGGCCGAAATTTTTGAGATTGCGGACGAGTCTGAGGAGGAAGAACCCCGCCGCGAAGCTAACAGGAAGTATAACGCACAGGGCAGATCAGCAGGCGGTGGGAACCAGCAGTCGAAAGAGGATCAGCCAGCACCGCAGATGGAGCGCGTAAGAAGATACGGCATGAGAAGAAGTGATAGGGGAGCGGGAAGCAGGGTGGATACGGGCGGCAAGAGAGGTCGGGGGCAGAGCAGGAATGAAGGCGAAAAAGGCGAGAACTCCAAGCAGGAAGCGGGACCAGCCAAAAAAACGAGGAGGTCGATGGAACAGAGAATTCACCAGGCTGAGAGGGCCTATCAGCAGAATACAAATCCAGAGGTTAGAAGAATTATGCAGCATTTGGAGGAGGAGTCTCTACAAGGCCAATCTGATGCAGAAATGGAGGACTGGGAATTCTTACTGCATGACCCAGGCAACACCAGGGGCAGAATGTCTCTGTTCAAGCAATCTCTCCACATTTACTGGGTAATGAAAAGGTTATTGGCAAAAGCATTAGAGCAAGTTGCTACTAAGATGGTGGAAATAACGCAGGGAGGCCCTGAATTGCGTAGGGAACTGAGGTTCATACACATTGCTTTAGAGAGGCAAGAGAAGAAACTGGATGAGTTACAACAGCTATTGAAGGGAGAACATCAGGGAGCAGACGGAGGAGCAAACCAGCAACCTGCAACTGAAGATGTCTGAGAAAAGATATGTATAGGAAAGTTCATAGTCTAGTTAAATATAGTTTTTTGCATGTTCTAGATAAAGGAATATATATTATGCAGACCAGTAGGATTAGGAGTTCTCACGACTGTTTAGTCCATCTTGCAAGGATAATCAGACTTTGGGCTTTCTATTTTTGGTCGGCCATTAAAAACTTTAGATGGCTTAATTACTCGGTTTCCCCATGAAGGCGAGTTAATATGTTTTGATACTATGTTCTGTTTTATTTTCTATTCAGTAATAGAAAGAGTCCCACCTCAGCTTACAAAAAAAAAATAATAATAATATTATTATTATTATTTTATTTGTAACATATATTTGAGTTTCTCTAATAATATATATTTAAAGTATATAAAACTTTTGTTTATTTTTCAAAAACTATCCCAAGTAAATTATAAATTTTTTAAATTTATTAAAAAATATATATATAAATAAAGAAATATTTTTATAAATTATTCTATTTTAAAATTTAATTTAATGGAGGGAAAATTATTCTTATAAAAATCTTGTAATAAAATAAGATGAAAAAAATCTGAAAAAAAATCAACTTTTATAATTATATGTGATTTATATATCTTCTTGAAAAATTAAATTTAAAATTTAAAATTTAATTATCAAATATATATATTTTTTTAATTTCATCATACAAATATATTTAAACTTAAAAAAAAAATATTTCATAAATAATTAATTTTTATTTAATTGGTTTAATTTTTTATTTTTTAATATAATGTTAATAGTTTTATGTGGATTGTTTGATTAAGAGAATATTAAACTTAAAAAAAAAAAATAGTTACTATCAACTATGTTATTGAAGAGAAGTTTATTAATTTATTAAGTTAAATAATAATAATGATTATTATAATGATTGAATTTAAATATAATAATAATATTAATTTTATTTCAATTTTATTTTATTAATAAATTATAATTCTTTTTTTTCTAAAATCCATAATATATGTATTATATTAAAAATAATATGAGTAAAAGAAAATTTTCATGGACATAATTATATTTATTAGGATAATTTTAACACAATTTAAATAAAAATTATTTTGTTTATAGAGATGTAAATTTATCTAATATAAATTGGGCTCAACCATCGCCCCCCTACCCAATAAGTAAATTGAAACTTTAGTTGCTCGACCACCGGGAGAGGACCGGAGGGACGGAGTCACTCACTATTCCGATGGTGAGGGGCTCGACCATCGCCCCCCCACCCAATAAGTAAATTGAAACTTTAATTGCTTGACCACCGGGAGAGGACCAGAGGGATGGAGTCACTCACTATTCCGATGGTGAGGGTGCGTAAGCACACTCGAGTGTCAAGGCCACCATTGACGGAGTCACTTACTCAGTCCGATGGGTGAGAGGCTCGACTGATAAGGACCGGCAACGGGGCTCGACTGATAAGGAGAAGAGAGGAACTTTAGTTGCTCGACCATCGGGAGAGGACCGGAGGGACGGAGTCACTCACTATTCCGATGGTGAGGGGCTCGACCACCGCCCCCCCACCCAATAAGTAAATTGAAACTTTAGTTGCTCGACCACCGGGATAGGACCGGAGGGACGGAGTCACTCACTATTCCGATGGTGAGGGTGCGTAAGCACACTCGACTGTCAAGGCCGCCATCGACGGAGTCACTTACTCATTCCGATGGGTGAGGGGCTCAACTGATAAGGACCGGAAACGGGGCTCAACTAAGGAGAGGAGAGGAACTTTAGTTGCTCGACCACCGGGAGAGGACCGGAGGGACGGAGTCACTCACTATTTCGATGGTGAGGGGCTCGACCACCACCCCCCCACCCAATAAGTAAATTGAAACTTTAGTTGCTCTTTAGTTACTTATTTGAGAGGGGCCACCAAATAAGTAAATTGAACCGGCAGGGTGCGTAAGCACGCTCGACTGTTAAGGCCGCCATCGCCCCTACTCCTTTATAGGGGTCACTCACTCATTCCGATGCCCACCACCCAATAAGCATCAAGGAAAGCACACTCGACTGTCAAGGCCGCCATCGACGGAGTCACTCACTCATTCCGATGGGTGAGGGGCTCGACTGTTAAGGATGCGTAAGCAGGCTTGAATGTTAAGGAGAGGACCTCTAGGTGCTCGACCAAAAGGTGTCGTTAGGCCACTTGACCATAAGGGAGAGGGAGAGGAGAGGACCGGCAACGGGGCTCGACTAATAAGGAGAGGAGAGGTACGTTAGTGACTTTTTTAGTTACTTATTTGAGAGGGGCCACCCAATAAGTAAAATGAACGAACGCTCGACTAATAAGGAGAGGGCTCGACTAGCGGGAGAGGAATTATTATCGCTTAACGCTTGTGCTAAGGAAGCAACCTACCTTTAATTGCTCTTTCAGCCAAGTCGAAAGATGAAAAGGGGCTTTCTTCTAAAGTGGTCATTTTTTTTTATAGAAGGTCATCTCTAAGTCGAGAAAGGTTCTTTGATTCTATACACTAAAAACCATGAAATACATCTTTTGCTTTAAAAAAATGTCAGGCGGAACTTGTTTTGGAAGAGGGGATCACCTAGGTAGCGCATAAGCTGGAGCCGAAGACTGGACCAACTATTACAAGAGGCTGGCTTCCCGGTCAAATTTAACGGTATTCCCAAGAAGGAGAGTTGAGTAATGGTGGGTTTCGGGACTTAATGACTTTTTTGGTGGTTCACTGGCTGGTTGGGAATCCGAATATCCCACAATGACAGAGTTCACCGAAATAGGATTTCAAGATATAGTGACTGAGCGTGTACCCTATCTAGTTGTTGCTAGTTTGGCTTGTGATGATAGTTTACTAGTATAAAATAAGTCAAGTATAGTAACTTTAAGGAAAGAAAGCCACCCGTAGTTACATCAGACTGACCAGAAAGAAGAAGAGCTACCATCTAGCTGCTAGGATAGGGAAGGCTAGCTACTCAGACTAGAAGACACTGGGGGAAATAGAAGCACAGCCAGGAGATAGCTTCCCACTAGCTACTGGGATAGCACTGCTAGCTACTATTAGGAACTACAAAGAGGCTAGCTACTCGGATAGGAAGTAAAAACTAGCTACATGGTTAAGATAGGCCCTTCTCTCATTACTTCCTCACGTCAGGAATGTCAGGACGGAGAAATGCAATGTCATTTGGCCGGATATTGAAATAAAAATGAATATGTTAAAAGTAAGAATCTTTCTATGGAGTGGTTATAGGTTGAAAGAATGAAGTCAAGCTGGTCTCCAGTAGTCTTTGTACATGTATTTCCCCCTCTATTGGGGGATAGTCCTTAGGAGAGAGAGTCATGTTGCAGACCCCCTCACAACATTCTTCTTTTATCGCGCGATTTAGTAATAGTTCAGTGAACTAGAACATCCTTCATTTATTAAGATTGAGTCACTGTTCGGTGACTTATATCTGACCGGAACCTACGATTATAACGAATCCCCCGATTCTATTTCTTTTGTTGTTTCAGTCTTTGTAAATTCCCCGTCTTTCTTTTGTTTCATCTTTTTCACGGGAAAAAAGTGTTGTGATGAGATCTGTCTATACGTCCATCTCACAACTAATAAGACAGAAAGTGGCAATGTAACAGGGGCCAAGGATGCCTCACGTTCGGGTACAGAAGAGAGCGGAGCGAACCATCAAAGCGATCAAAGCAAGACGAACAAAGAGCTGAATAAGGTTTCATTCGTTGCCATTCCATCATAGTTTATAAGGAGCTGGACAAGGAAAGGAGGGTGCTTTCAACTTCCTTGTTGGAATGGAGTGCGTGCTTCCATAAGGGTCGGGGCTCTATCTATCTGCGCTTCTGTTAAACGCTTCCCCACGCTCCGAGTAAACCACCAATTATAATTATATTATATTATAAAACACTTCTGTGATGGCTCCTTTTGCGAGCTTTCCGCTCTTTATAAGACCTGACGCGAGAGTTGAAGTCTTCTTTCCTGGTGAAGTCAGACTGAAGTGTAGCTGAAGGAGTGATCTACGAATAGGAGTTCTATCGTGGGGATTTGAGGGGGTCTATCCTTTGCTTTGTAGCAAAGAGACATATGAAAGCCGGCTAACTAAGGCAAGTCATATATGGGTGAGACAGTCAGCTCAACGTCTAAGTTTATAGAATTTAAATCAAGATGCAAGGAGGTAGCCTAGTTGTTAATCCGGGGATTCGATAGAATCAGAGGTCTCACTAGGTCATATTAGGTAAGTCATCTAGTTTCCACATGAACTAGGTTACCTAAAAGACGCAGTTCGCCTAGCTACCTAGCTCAGTCTAGCGACCCTAAACAAGCTTCATTAAAGTTCAGATTGAGAGAGATAAGGAGCGAAAGGCTGACCAAGTGATGCTGCCCAAGCCATTTATTCATTCTATTTCGTACTATAGGACCGATCTGTCTATACGCCATCTTTGATAGCCGTAAGACTAGGACGGGGAGAAACTCTTACGGCTTCGCCTGACCTTCCCGATTCACTAACAAAAGATGAAAGCAAGAAGGATGCGATGTGTGTGCAACTCCATCAACTAAAACAACATATCTGAAAAGAGGATTTGAATTTCATTAATGAAAAAGAACGACGATCAACAAACGATCAACGAGAAAGCTCTACCCCCCGGGATAGGAATGAATGGCGGTACGTCGATGTATCTGCTGGCTTCCGATTCGGATTTGGATGTGAATGCTTCTTTCGTACTTTCTTCTCTCCCTTATTCTTATTAGCTATGGGCGCTATCTTTCATTCTTGCTTGCTTTCTCCCATTTGGAACTGGTGAGCCTACACGAGATGGACACGCTACCTTCATGATCCTATCTCGATTTCTTGCCATTCTTAGATCTTCGAGCTTGCTGGATGCCAGCTATCCTAACTGAACTGGCGCTATTGAACTGGGTGAATAGGCTCTTTTCACCCCTTATACGATACGCTATTTCCTTTTGATGTGTTAAACCTGGTGCTAAATCCTATCTATCTTTCTTCGCCACTACGGGACCCTCAGTCGCATCTAGCTTTCGGTGATCTTATTGCGCTTGCCTTTATATATAGGTCTGACTCTGATCCTTCTTTCCTTGGTGCCACATCAGCGGAATTCTCTTATAGAGGGAAAGTGCACCTCACGAGAAAGAGAAGTTCGAAACGGAGCGGTAATGATTTCTTTTTGACTCTGTTAGATTTTTCTTTAAAGCCCAGCTGAGTCTTAATTCTCATTTGTTGTTTCATTTTAGACCGATCTTTCTGTTCGAGATCCAGAACTCGTAACTAGCGCTCAGACAAGGAGGGAATCGGGCTCTAAGCAAGAAAAGTAGTTTTGTTGGCAAGCAGCTAAGGAAGGTGGGACATCTCACTTTAGCATTTAATTGATCCGCGAAGGCAGCATAGAATCTTATTGAGCTCGAACATCTCGTCATAGGTGTTTCGGACGACAAGAAGATGCTCTCTAAACGAGAGTAGACGGTCGCCCAGCTTGGATAAATCCCAGAAGGCAGCCCCCGAAAAGCAAGTTACCAATTGGAATTTCAATTATTTAGATTCCGGTTGATCAAGTCAAGTCAAAGGTGATCGTGCATTCCCTCACTCAGAACGTGGAGGCACCATCTAGAACGTCCGAAACATATTATTCCTATCCATTATTTGCTCCAGATGTTTGAGCTTCTCATGCTGCCGAAGTAGTAGTGGGAGCAGCCGGGCGTAGTAGAACGTATGAAGCCTAGCATTTTAGTGCCTAGAAATAAAGTAAAGTAATTAGACGAACTTAATTCTCTTTGCCCGGCCCCCGCCCTCTTACCCCTATTCGTTCGTTCGTTGCTACGCCTAGCCCCGGGAGGCAGTAGGCACAACTAATGAATATCGTCTCTGGCTTCCCCCTTTCATGTCGATTTCCGGTCCCCATCCCGAACCAGCCTGCTACCACCCAATCTCTTCTCTTCCCCTCGGCAGGACCAAGAGATATGGCAAGGCAGGATGCCAAGCAAGCCAGTAGGAGACTTCATACATAAATAAGAAAATATACTTCGACATTCCCAGCAGGCTTTTACAGGTGTTTCAGGACCGGTTGTAAATAAGTATTAGCGTTACAGATTTGACCTCCCTGGGCAACCCTTGAATCGTGGATACCATCTCTAATAAGCGAGGGTGAACCTCTACTCCGAACGTCTTGCCTTGCTTCTTCAGGTCAGTAACGAAAAGGAGTGGGTCGGATGGATAAGCAATTGACCTGGTTCCTGCAACAATTCTAAGTAGCGCTATTTCGCCTAGCATACTTTCATTCGGTTCCTGAAGATGCGGATACAAATTCATAGCGAGCACTTCATATACGCGAATATGAACCACCAATAGTGTCAGAGACAGATCTAACGCTCTACTTACCAGTTGTGGATCCAGATTAAGATAAAGACCCAGTTGGATATGTGCTAGTTGATCGAGTCTCACCAATAGATCCAGTCGAAAAAGCAGTTTCTCTACCTAGAGCACCAGTAGCAGAGGCAATAGATGGGGCATCACATCGCTCACGACCAATCAACTAGAGGATCTAAAATAACTGAATCCACTCGGTCAACAAATGAATCAACTCGATCTTGATATGCTGCGAGCTGCCTCTCCGCCTTTATTCCTAGTGCCCTAGCTCCCTTTGTATCTACCTATTACCACGCTGAGGGTGGGTATTGATCCCGAAGTGGCTCTGCTCCTAATGTAGGACGATGGGTATCCATTCTCGCATCCATCTTTTGTCCTCTGATACCATGCTTTCAAGTGCGTGCTTGGCGTGTGTGGTTCCTTTGGGCGGTGTATTGGCCCTTAGAATCAGCTGTGTTAACCTTTTCTTATTATATTCTGGATCTGACGAAGCGAATTACAGGGAAGTGGGAACTTGTGCCCGCCCACCCAGTGTAAATGCGCAGTGAGTTATCAAAACCGCTCAAAGAACAAATGGGAACCTTCCCCTCGCTTCACCGGAAAGGCAAAAAGCACAACCAATCTCTTTAGGCACTTCCCGTAGTTCGGTGGCCAAACAAAGCGAAGGGAAAAAGACCCAGCTCCCTACCAACTCACTCAGCTAGTGGCTCAAGCCGCAGATATGGACGGATAGACGCTTTCCAGTAGCAAAGAAGAAAGGTCGGGATTCCCTATGTCTTACTCCGTGACACACCGACTCCATCCATTGGGGTATCTGAGCAATTTATGTGCCTTAACAATACAATCTCAGTAGAGGGTTCACTCGAGCTTTTCAATAGGGTCCCATAATGTCAGTTTTGGCTTGGTTCTGCGGGTATCACCACCCATCATAGCTGGAAAATAGCTAATGGCGGAACAGCACCTATGGGAACAGATCCAATTGTCGGAACATCACCTATGGGAACAGTAGCAGATCTTGAAACACCTACTAGTATGGATGTCGGAGCATCACTTCCATAAGGGTACGCCTGCTCTTCTTTTCACAAAAGCGGATGTAAGAGCATAACCCCTACCCAATTGTGCAATACTGAAAAGAACAAGAGCACTTAACCATGGAACCAGTAGCAAGGAGCTCTTGTTGATACGCGGGGGCATGTTTCTCGTTGTCGATATATGGCCCGCATTTCGGTCTTATCTAGTAGTCATACCTATAGACAATATAAGCCTATAGAACGCACTAACTCGCATTTTGCTAACTACAGACTCACTATTATGAACTAAGCTTTATTACATAGCCCATATAGACACATAGGTAAGGGGCTATGGCTCTCGATCTGGAACAAGGTACACATGCACTATATGTAAGGTAGGGCACCCCACCCTCCAACCCAGGCGAAGGTGGGCATCCTCCTCCGTCTGTTCGTTGTGTATAGGTCTACTAGCGTTCATAGTTTCTGTTTTTGGGGCTTTTTCAAGTGACGGGTTCTTAATCAATTGGTCCAGGCATCCGTCCAGTTGTCCAGTTTTCCCGTCCAGGCATCCGTCCAGGCATCCGTGTCAAGTCGTCCAGCTGTCCAGTCAAGTCAAGTCGTCCCGTTCTATCCTCCCTTGTGTAGAAGGCCCCTATGGATTAATGACAGGTCCTTTCTCTTCTATCATCTATTGGTCAAGGCGTCCTCCCTCGTGGATAAGGCCTCTATGGAATCAAGAAGGCGTAATGTGTGGCAGAACAGAAGGCTGACGTAAGGTAATAGTTTCTAGCTGTTGGGAATGCGTAAGGAAGGCGTTATCAATATTTATGATGACCAATTAATGTCTTAGGTTATATAAAGCGTATAAGACAAGGCCTAATGATGTTAGGGTTAAGTGAAGTAAGGTCCAAGAGGGCAGTAAGTCATGTTCCGTATCGTGGGCAAGAGGGCTGACCATTGTTCCGTCCCGTTGAGTGTCCAAGAGGGCTTATAATAAGTATTACACCGTTGTTCCGTCCCGTAGAGTTAAAGGGTTAATGTGGGCATGTATCCGTTGTTGTAGGTAACGCGGATGTATTTGAACGTCTCTATCTTTTTTATTTCCTCTCGTTCATGGGTGGAAGGCAATCATCATTATCGATCAATCAAAATCATTACGGACTAGCGTAAGCCATTACTGGGGATCTTGGTAAGCCATCATCTCATGGGGGGCGTTATAAGTCATCATGACCAAATTCAAGCGAGGATAAAAGGAGAAGGCGTAATGGTAGGATTTCTTCCATAAGGCCTAATGTGTGTAAGAACAGAAAGCGTGTCGTGGTTTCTTGATGCGGGGCTTGATGCGGGGAGTTGGCTCTCTAACTACCGGGGCTAAATGAATTACCACCAGTCGTCAATATGAACCAGGGTAGCTGGCTATAAAAAATTTATATGAATTTATGTTAATTTAAACTTTAATATTAGAAAGAATTTATATGAATTTATGTTAATTCAATAAAAAAAAATACATTTTAAGAAATTTGATCTCCCTCAAAACTTTTTTAGCTTAAACTAAAAAAAATTGAACTTGTGACCTCTCAATTAATTTGATACTTAACAATAAAAAACCAATTAAACAAACACTAAACTTTTATTCCTCTCAAAACTTAATAAATTAAAAACTAAAATAAATCTATACTAATTTTAATATACAATTACGTTCCTTAATAAATACTAATTTTAATATACAATTACATTCATTAATAAATAATTTAAATGTTAAGAACTTTAACGATTATTTCTCTATTAAATCACTTCAAACATAATTTTTAATAAAGTTCTTATAAAAACTTTCATGTAATAAATGTATTTTTTCATGTTTTTATTGGATGATAGTTAACCTATATCATTGAGAGTAGGTTGAAAATAATATCTAAAGATGAATGTGGTTTTATAAAATGGATAAGAATTGATTTATAATATATTAAAAATAAAAATAAAATTATATTGTATGTTAGGAAAAATATTTAATAAAAAAATAGTTAATTAAAAGTTTATAAATTATATTATGAATATGCAAATAAATCGTCAAGTCTTATTAGCACAATTGGTTGAGGATAGACTTCTTTAACAAAGTCATCCCGAATCAAATCTCATGGGACTAAGTCTCGACTCATCGAGCAAAAGGTCAAACTTAAAAGATCATGCACAAAATGACAAAGAAAAAAAAATATGAAAAAAAAAATTAATATTAAAAATATAATAAATTTGAGAGAAATTTCATAAAATTTTATATCAACAACTCACATGCAATACTCCAAACACAACTAAAACACAAGCTACATTGAAATACAATACAATGCAATGTTTACTTAAAGAAAACACAACTCACAACAAAGTACACAAATTTACCATATTTGAAGTTGTAATCTAAAAGAAGAGATTAATGTTATCATTATCCAACAAAGGTCACACGGTTTGCGTAAACTCTTAATTTCCATCCTCGTTCTTATATCCAGAAGAAGCGCATTAAAACATAGATTGCTAAATTTAAATCAAACTTACCACCCTTAACGTATTACCTTTTTTTTTTCCTGGAAAAACTTCAAGTTAATTCTAGAAATGCCTTTTTGCCACTCAGATGTGCAACACTGCTATGTGATGATGAACGCATAACCTTAGAATTAATAAAATTTTAAAATTAATGGAAGTGTTTTCTAATTTCAATATATATTTTTTATTTTTAAAATTAATATGAGTGTTTTTTCGTCAAAGTAGTGTATCATTTTAAAAATATATGAAGTAAAACATTGCAGTCTTGGTTTTCATGATTTTGATGATATATTACGGAATAAAACATGATCGAGGTTTTAGAAATGACTTGAATTTTCAATATATTTTAATTTAATTATATATTTTAGTTCGTAAATAATTATATTATAATATTATGTAATTTAGTGAATTTTATATATTTCTATATTTTGAATTTATATTATATTATATCTATATATATATATATTGTTTATATAATTATTAGATTTGTTGAGTTGTAATTTTTTTTATATTTTAAGTAATTTTATAAATATAATATTTTTTAAATTATATATATATATATATATATATTTGTTAGTCCTTTTGTTTTAAAAATAGAGTTTTTTTTATATAGGTTGAATTTAAAAAAAATTAGTTATTTAGTTAATTTTAATTTATCTAGATGTATTTGTAGTTAGGGTAAATTCATATTCATGTGATACGGGGTCAATTTCACCCATTACTACTATGATCTCCAAATGTGCTCTTGCTACATCATATGGACACATAGGCTAGTCGAAGTCAAAGTTTGAAACAATGATGTTACAAGGAGTAACTTAATAATATACTCCATTATTAATTGAACTACACCTCCAAAACAAGAATTTCAATATTAATCTAAATGTTTGAAGTGAATAATGCTTCCAAATCTCAAAGTTAAAGTGAATGCATGAAGTGAATCAAGTCTTAAAAAAATATGAGTTTAGATATCCTCTTGCACTTTTAATTTTACTCATTCAAATTGAGAAATCATACCTTTCTATAGATCCACATGTTTAGTGATCATACTTTTTCTTTTTCCTTTTTATGAAAATGGATGATTGGTGCTTTAATATATCTATCTTAAATACACCATTTTTAGCATAGGCATGGAGGCTTCGATTTTTAACTTCAATTTATCATTCTTATGCTTTAGTGTGACTTATCTTTAAATTACTGCTTTTGATAATGAATTATATCCTCTTTTAGGATTACTTATTGGGCAATTTTCTTATCATGCTCCATATGCTTTCTCCCACCCATATGAACCATGAATTGAATTTTCTCAGGTTATAATGTTTTTATGGATTGCATTTTGTATTTAATGAACTCGTATAAAGGTGGTGCCCTTGCTTTCTCCTCTTGATTATGAAGGATTTGCATTTATTTCATGTTGAGGGTGGTTGAGATGTTTATTGGTTTGAAGTACCTTGGGACATATTTGGGGTTGATGGATAGAGGAGGAACTCAAAGTTAAACATTCATAAATAATTTAAAATAGCACACAATAAACCACACAATCGCATATACAACTCTCTAGCTCTAATTTTCATTGTTTGAATTACTTAAGGATACAAGAATAAATAGAGCCAAAAGTCTTATGGGGAACCTTCTAGAAAGATCTTTAGAACAATAATTAGGTTGATTTTAGATAACACATGTGTGAGAATAATTTAATTTTAAATGTAGACTCCATTAGAAACTACTAAACACTACTAAGAAATTAGGAGTAATTAACACATTAAAACAATCCCCTTAATTATAACCATTATTAACTACTCATTTAAGCATCACCTAAGTCAAACATTAATTTTAGTTCACACGTTGGTATATGTTGTCTTAAACTCCATGTTATATAAACATTTTTTTCCTTTTTATTCTAACCATACTATGAAATATGGTTTATTTATATTAAAGTTATGCAATCAACTATACATATCAATTTATTAGGTCTTTCCTTCCCTCAGTCATATGGATGACACTACATGATGTTTTGAAATATTTCATTAAAAACTTCTCCAACCTAAATGCTTATTGTTTTTTTTTTAAATGTTTATACGAGTATAAGGAAAAACTGAATTTTGTAAACTAAAAATTAAAATTATTTAAAAAATATATTGTATTGTAAAATCTTTAAAATAAATTACTATTTAATGCTCAGAATCACTTCAAAAACATTGTATATTAATTAATCAAAACTTATTAATAACACGATTTCCCAAAATCAAACTAAACCCGCAAACAAATCCCTATGTACATATCTCTTTAAACCACCCCGACATGGAACTCTAATATTGCAATCGCAGAAATCTTCCTAATCCTTATCTCTCAAGATAAAGCCTTTATCTTGTTTCCATTTTTTAATGGGTGAATTTATGAGGATGATTTATATTTTTGGCCCAAATGTGGGGATGAAATTTCAAAATTTTACTTTTTTTTTCAATTGAGGCTCTCAAAATTCATATAAGTTTATTTGTGTGAATTTTGATTTAGAACAAAAAGACAATTTGTAAATTTTTTTTTCAAAAGTTTTAATGTTGTATAATTATCAATTTTCCATTAAATTAAATATTTGCCTTTGCATTTTTTTAACAAATATGTGTGTGTTTTTGATATATATATATATCAACTTTTGCAATTTATTACCGACAATACAGAAATTTGGAATTTCTCATTCTGCATTTTTCATCTATTTATCTAATAAAAATTGATCATCTCTTGATTCAAATACATAATGTAATATATCAAAAAATCATATCAAAATTACTAAAGCTTAAACTCCAAAATTAATAATTTAAAAAAAAAAACTTATCATATTTATTATTAAATTTATCTGTAATAAATATTTCATGTTATTTTAGATAATTAAGACAAAATACTCAAACATACATCAGCTTTAAATAAAAGAAATCTAACGTGTCAAAAGTAAAAAGATTATTATATATAAATTAATTAATATTAAAATAAATTATTTGTTTATTATAATCATGTTTATTACGCATTTTCCTCCGTCATTTATATATTTACGTGGATTACGTTAAACTGTGTCTTGAGATATCTCATTAAAAACTCCCTGTCATAAGACCCTTAACTTTTTTGAAATAATTTATGTAATTATAAATCTCTATCCAAATCTTTGTTTGTGATCTTTTTATTAATATTTCTAATTAATAATTTAATAATATATTTTGGAATTAGTAATATATTTTGAAATAAAATATAAAATATAAATTATTTTTGATATTAAAATTACATTATAATTAATAAATACTATTAATACTTAGAATCATTTCATAACCATTACAAATCAATTAGTCACACCTTATCATGTTATATATTCATATAAGTGTTATTAGTCACACTTTCTTATCATGTTATATATTCATATAAATGCTATTTAAAAATGTGTAAGTGTGCATGGTATTAAAAGATCTATTGTTTTTGTTTTTGTTTTTTAAATCATTTAACTACGAAATTGGTCGGGTGACGCTGATCTCGGATTGGCTCTACAACTCTGACAACTTGGTTGCACAACAGAGCTTTGGAGTTCGATATGGCCAACCCCAGGGGGCAAAAACGACCCCTCCTTTCACAACATTGTAGCTAGGAAACCTCCTCCCATCTCGATCTGTAGTTTAGGCCCACAACTTGGGAACTTAGCAAAGGACCCGTCCACCAGCTCCTCTTCCCTAGAGGCAACGCAAAAGGGGGTTGATGATCAAGCCCAAGCTAACAAGAATGGAAAACGGACTTAGGGGTCAAATGGGCCGTGCAGGCCATCAGCTAAGGTTAAACCCCTTCTGGAAATCCTGACAAAAAAGCTTGGAGCTATAGTTGAGCACATGAAGGAATACGCCTTGATAGGAAAATTTGTAGGGTCATGGCCTTTAGAAAGGGTTCTAATAAACTAGATAAGGAAAACTTGGCACTTAAAGGGAGATCTAGAGCTCAAGCTTGGGCCAAAAGGGTTTTTTACAGTCATTTTCAATGACATAAAGGACAGAGATGCAATCTTTCAAGGAGGCCCTTACTTCATGAATGCAACAGGTCTTTTCTTGAAACCATGGGTGCCTAGATTTAACCTTGAGAAAGAAGACTTCTCAACCCTTCTAGTGTGGATTCGCTTATATTCGCTGCCACAGGAGTATTGGGATCCAGAGATTCTAGCTCGGATTGGAAACAAATTAGGAGATCATATAATGTTGTCAGAAACCACTAAGGCAGGGTGCTACACTTCGTATGCACGTCTTTGTGTTTACATGGATCTCACTAAGCCTCTGTCGGCAAGCATCTTACTGAGTTGTGAGGACATCGTCTAGGAATAGGACATTGATTACGAACAAATACCTTTCTGATGCAGACAATGCCATGAATATGGCCACCTTTACAGAGACTATCCAGTCATCCTAGAACAACAAAAGAAACAAGCAAATTTGCACCCAGATCAAGCGACAGCCTTAGAAGGATTTACTCTAGTTAATAACAGGAAAAGAGCAGTACGCAGAAAGGGAGGAAATAATAAGGAAAAAGAACAACAAAAGAAGAACCATTTTGGCATTCTCCAGAATCTCCTAGAGGACAACCCTCAAGCCCCAGCAGAGGAGGAGAATCAGTTTAAACACAATGCAGCCAAGGGGGAAACTACTAATGAGAAAGACAATCCAATAATAGAGCACCAACACAAGTTTCAGGATGATACCTCAATAAAAGATGCAGAAGCCCAACCCCAATGGAGGAAGAGGACATATTGGCTCTGAAGCTGCTTGAAGTAAGCTTTCAGCAGATAAAAGAGGATTGGAAATCAAAGGACCCAAATTCTCTCTCGGAGGATCGAGTGCAATTGGTCGCAAGGGCATACATTAGACATCATTATCTCCTGCTAAACCAAGTCAATAATCAAGGTAATGATTCCTCTCTCAACACAATGAGTTCCTCATAAGGAATAAAATGAAATGCTCCTCAAGATCAAGTAGTAGCTCCGAATATTTAAGCAAAAAAGGCAGAAAATCAAATAGGAGACATATTTAAGACCTAGGGGAATATCTTGTTAATACAGTGAGGGTAGTTCCCATTGATACATATTTTCACCCCACCCCCAAATGATGAAGATCATTTCTTGGAATATTTGGGGCCTCAATGGAAAAATGAAAAGTAGGCTCCTCAGAAATAAAATCCAACAAGAAAAGTCAGATATCATGTTACAGCAGGAAACTAAATGCAACTTTGAAACACTGAAAAATATAGTGTCATCATTTTGGAAGAACTTTGAACTCTTAAGTCATTGTGAAGTGGGGAAGTCGGGTGGGCTGGCCATCCTTTGGAATCCATCCACGATGGTTTTGAAGGACTCGCTTTCATTCCCCCTAATTATTAATACTCTTTTTAAGCCCGTGGGCTCCTCCCAAGTGGTATACATCTCATATATATATATATATAGCCCCAATGCGCCTCAAGATAAGAGGCATCTATTGGCCAACTGCAATATTTGGCCCAACTAATAGGAGAAGCAAAGTGGATCTTGGGAGGTGACTTCAACATGATCAGGTCTCTGACTGAAAAAAAAGGAGGTGTCAGAAGACTAGATGAAGAAGCCACTCAATTCAACTCCTTCATAGAGGATCACAAGTTGGTGGATATCCCTACCCCAAATGGCTCCCATACCTAGAACAATCGAAGGGGAGGGGAAAATCAAGTGGCCTGCAGATTGGATCGCTTCTTGGCATCAAAATCCCTATATTTGACAAACTTGGGTGCAAAAGCAATCATTCTTCCTAGCCATGGCTCTGACCACTAGCTCATTAGAATTACGCTAAAATGGTCCAACACTCCCCCCAATAAACATTTCAAGTTTTAAGTGTTTTGGTTTCAGAATCCAGAATTTACTTCAAACATGGAAAAATGGTGGTTGGAATCTTCAACCCTACAGGGAGGAATAATGTTCCGCTTTCAACAAAGGCTAAAATTCATCAAGAAAAAATTGAAAGCATGGAACATTGCGGACTTTGGGAACATCCAAGAAGCAAAAAGGAATATTTAGAATGACATGGAAGCTGCAGCAAAGAATGATAGTAGAGGGAGGTACATAAGAGCTTAAAGAAAAGGAAAAGGAATTAGCACAACAACATTGGGAAAGGCTACAATAGGAGGAAATTATGTATAAGAAAAAATCTAGAATAAAATGGCTGCAAGAAGGTGAAAAAAATACAAAATTATTTCATATATCATGATACAATATAGGCATCAAAATAAGATCCATTTCATTCAAGATGAGTCATAGCAAATATTGGAAGATGAAGATGAAATCTCAGCAGCGATGCACAATCACTTCCAGACTCTGCTTATGGGACTGGTTAATGATAGAAGGGTTGCAATTAATCAAATTATTCAGCATATCACCAAATTGGTGTCGAAAGAGCCGAACACACTCTTATCTCGCGAAGTGTCCTTCAAGGAAGTAGAAGATATTGTTATGAGCATGCCAAAAAACAAGGCACCTAGCCTTGATGGCTTAACAATTGAATTCTATCAGGCTTATTGGCACATCTTGGGGTATGATGTCTGGCAAGTTGTGGAAAAATCTCGTTGTACCTCTTCTCTCCTCTCGGAATTTGATGCCACCTTCATCTCTCTTATGCCTAAATCTCAGAAAGCAGCCTCTCCAGCAGATTATAGACCAATTTCTCTGTGTAATGTAATCTATAAAATCATTTCTAAAACTATTGCAAATAGGCTAAAGTTGGTCCTGCCTACCATTATATACCTAGACCAAATAGGATATGTGGAGGGGCGTCAGATCTTAGACAACTTAATTCTGGTTCAAGAGCATCTCCATACTCTAAAGACCACGAAAATACCAGGTATGTTAATTAAACTTGGCATGTCGTAAGCATTCGACAAAATGGCAAATTATCTATCATATTCTCTCTACTTTTGGATTTAATGAGTTTTGGATCCACTAGGTCATGTATCTAACAACCAAGGTATTCTTCTATGTCCTTATAAATGGTGTTTCCTCCTCCACCTTCTTACCCACTAGAGGGATTTGGCAAGGGGATCCTATCTCTCCTTATATCTTCCTTTTAGTTGCAGAAGGGCTAGGTCGGTCTCTCAACCAAGCCTTAGCCTCTGGTAAACTTCATGGTCTCCCTCTGGGTTCTGATGCAGTGTGTTCTACCCATCAGCAATTTGTAGATGACACAATGCTAATGGGAAAACCCTCCCTTAAAGAAGCGCTAGAATTCAAAAAGCTTTTGGATCTCTTATCTTTAGCCTCTGGCACCTCTATCAATGGAACCAAATCCCAAATATTCTTTTTCAATACCCCAGTGGTAGTGCAGACCCATATTTCCCACCTTATGGGCTTCAAAATAGGTGCCCTGCCTTCTACTTATCTGGGGGCTCCCTTAACTGCCAACCCCCTGAAACTTTCGATCTGGGAAAACCTTATCCTAAAATTTGAATCGAAACTCTCATCTTGGACCTTTAGGGCTCTCAATTTGGTAGGCAAGTTGACTCTTCTGAAGTCAGTTTTGCAATCCATGCCCACTTATTTGCTCTCCACCTTGGCTGCTCCAAAGGTAGTTCTCAACAAACTTTGAAGCATCCAATGTTCATTCCTATGGGGAGGGCCCAGCAGGGGGAAAAAATGGGCCTTAGTGGCCTGGGATAAGCTATGTTTGCCCAAACACTACGGAGGCTTGGGCCTTAGAGATCCACAAATTATGAGTCAGGCGCTCTCTGCCAAAGTTTGGTGGAGATGGATAAAAGGCCCAGCTTCTCAATGGGGGCAGTATTGGTCTAACAAGTATGCTCTTGGAATCATTGTTAATCAATTAGTTAGATTCTCCAATATAATGCCAAGCTCACACATCTGGAACTCAACATGTCACAAAAGAACTTTGGTACATGAACATAACTTTTCGGAGTCGCGCAATGGAAAATCTACTCTATTTTAGGAGGATTCCTGGAACCAATGGCCAAAACTCTCTTCTCTTGCCCATATAAGCTCTCTAAAAGATAATCTCACCAGTAGGGGAGCTCTAGCATTGTGCGATTATTGAACCGAGCAGGACCCTCCCACTGGGTGAAGAAAATGGACTGATTTCACCCCCCTCCTATCTTCGGACCTCGCAAAGGCTTATAAATTGATCTCGAAACATTTAATCAATCACAACATTGAGCTACATGAAGGAAATAATGTGCTCAGGTGTGGATATCGACCTTTTGTAAACTTCAACATTAAGGAAGCAAGCCAACTACTAATAAGAAATCTTCTCCCAGAGGCCAACAATCAGTGGAAGCACTTGTAGAAACTCAAACATTGGCCAAAACTTTCTCTATTTCTTTGGTTGTTGCTCAAACATAAAATTCTCTCCTGGGATAGACTGCAGAAGCGAGGATTCATAGGACCCTCGGTCTACCATCTTTGCTTCTTAAAAGAGGGATTATGATCATCTCTTTCTTGACTATGATTACGCAAAAGAAATATGGATGCATCTGCACCGTGCCTTTGGCATTCCTCCTCAAGGTTGGGTTGGAATTAAGGAGCTTCTAGTCAATTGACCAACACCTTCTTTCTCCACTCCTATTTTAAACAGGGCCTAGGCTATGTTGTTGGGTTTTATCCTTTGGTCCCTTTGGAAGGAAAGGAACTACAGGATCTTCAAGGACTCCCCTAGAGGGCCAGGAGTAATATGGGATCAAAATCTACAGATGTTGAATTAAATGATTGATATCACCATTTGGGATTCCACGGATTGGGAGTGTGTGGAATGTGAAAATTCCTAAATCGGAATGCCTACTGCAGCAACTGATGATATTTATCCTACTTGTTAGATTTACATGAACAAGTTATTTGCAATTTCCTACGACAAATATTGAAATGTATACATTGTAGCCTTCACTTAATTAATTTATATGCGGAAACAAGAGATTGAGAAAGAAAGAAAATACAACAGAATAACACCGCTATTTTTGGACAAATGTCCCCAGAAAAACCCAATGCAGGAAAACTGATGCAGCAGATCTGAGGGTTTTATTATTATGCAGTAGTAAATCTGGGTACAATTCTTTGATGCTCAACCAGCAATTCGATACAGATAGAAACTGGAAAAAATGAATGGTGAAGTTCTCTCACCCTGTCATTGGGAGAATCTGAGTCGGATCACGCTGAACTGGAGCCTCTGCGTAGAACTGTTACACTCTCATGTAGTTCCTGCGTCACTCCTACTGCGTATCACACTACTCCTTCTTTGGACCCTCTGCTGGCTAGAAAATTCGAACCTCTGCCTCCCGATCTCACACCCCGGCTCCTGGTCTAAGCCTCCCTGCAAAATTTGAGACTTAGAGCACATCCGATGCTACCAAAAATCAACACAGAGTCTGAAAAATGCATCTTATCCAACCTTGGGTTGAAGGCTTCAGAGACAAGAAAAACTAACAGGCAAGCTTGGTTAAGGAATACAAGTCCTGCTGAATGGTCCCCACGACCATTGGTTTTGTTAAACTAAATTTTGATGGAGCTTCTAATGGCAACCCAGGCCCGACTAGCTATGGAGGCACCTTCAGGAATGGGTAAGGAGTCATTTTGCACATTTATATGGGAAAATTAGGAGTTACAACAAACAATGCAACAGAGCTTTAGGGATTAGAACAAGGTTTAAAATTAGCCAAACAACTTCACTTCCATCAGCTCGTAATCGAGGGGGACTCAGAGCTCATCATCACAATCCTTAAAAAAATTCAATTAGGCACTCCTCTTCAAAAGATTGTCAATAGTTGGAGGCTTGAATGCAGGATGGAGTGAGTGGTCAAGGCACTAACGCAAATAGAGGGAACTCTTCTGCTGCATATTAAGCGTGAAGGGAATATGCTGGAAGATTTGATAACAAACAGAGGATTGGCCTTAAATACACCTTTATGGGGAACTTAATGGTCAAGGAACACCTTGAATCCGCTAAGGCTAGCATGTGATGCAATCGCAACTAATGATTGTCTACCAATATCGAGGGAAAGATCAGACTTCCCCGAGAGGCCTAATGCAAAAATCAAACCTCACTACATGTTGAAGGATTTGAGAGGTCTCACGCTCTCTTCCAATTGCTGAAGTTGTTAATGATTCTGGGTTGTGAAAGGCTGGACTGACAACTTAACATTAGTTCCAATTTGGAATCTGGAATGTGCTACATCAAAGATGAGAAATTGGAAGGAGAGACTGGAATTTTTTTCATGTCAGATAGTCTTCTTAAGTTGATTACGTATAATTTAAAGACAATATGGATGTACGCATGGTCTGGTTTCCCTGTGGGCAGGCCAGTCGTATCATCCCAAACAATGTATTCTTCCACTCTGCGATATTATCAAAACGACCTTCATCTATTATTTTAAATATAAAATTATACTATAAATAATATAATAATCTAGTATTAATTCTTCTTTTATTAGTCTGAACGGGGTTTGCATAGACTTTTAATTTCTACCTTCGTTCTTGTTTGCATACACTCTTAATTTATATCCTCGTTCTTATAACATAGATTGCTAAATTTAAATGAGCCTTAACACCCTTATTGTGTTATTGATCAACGCCTATGCGATTTTGATCATTATATATTAGAAAAAACAAAGATCTAGCAATATGTAATATGATCAATTGAGGTGATGATGTCCATGGAATTTGAAGAAAGTGAAAATTCATGGTCATTGTGTTTTTTAAAATGATTTTCTCTAATAATGAGTATTCTGTAATAAGTGCTTAAAATTAAAAAAAAAAATCACTGTTATTTAAACTTCTGCATGCACATATATAATTCGGTCGCAGATCATTGGACATTCTAATTATTTTTAGTCCAATTAAATAATCAATGAGAACCTATGACCCGACGCACCTTTGCCGACACGAAATTCCTACCAGCGACCATGTCGGAGCTGCTTCCCATCTCCTCTCTCTTCAACGGCCACTTTCCATTGACCCTGCCGGTGGCGATTTCCCCACGACCACCTCTGACGTGGCCTCCTCATTCCTTCACATCTACATGCTCTGAAAACGCCATCACAACTTGCCCATCTCCTGGGGGTAACTCATCCTGGCAACATGCAAGCTACGAAAATGCATCCATCTACTCTTTGCATTCAATTCCATCCAGTAACCACCAATTCAAATTCATTATTTCACTCACCCTTACCCCTACCCCAAGCAAGTTTACTCCCAAGCGAATTCAGCCGGAAATTGAACCTCCCCAATTTGAATTGCCCCTTCACCCTTACCCCAGTGATTTTTTTTTTTTTTTTTTTTTTTTTTTTCAGTACGAAAAAAAGCAGTATTTATATTTACCCCACCTTCACCCTTACCCCACCTTTTTTGAAACCTCTGCAAAAGCCAAACTGAAGTCTTCACAACTCAAACCACTCAGGGACGAAACCCTGGTCTTAGAACCCAAAAACCAGAGAGCCAAAGACTGAAATATTAAAAATGAAACAAGACCTCCATAAAACCCCAATGAAGTTTTCAAATGAGTCGTCATCCGTCAGATTAGAGTGATGGTCAAATCACTGTCAAAGTAGCGAGAAGAACGAGGTAGGAGGGACAACTGGAGGGCACATGACGAAGGAGACGAGTCCTGCTCCTGCCACATCTCGTGGCAAAGAAAATTGATATTATTAAATCTGTAATGAGCATATAAAACCATGTGTATAGTAAATCTTTAGTACCCAGACTTAAATGCAAATGCATCGAAATATATGCATTGTACTGTACAACAATAAACCACTTTATAAATAATATTTGATTGATATAATATGCATGTTTGATATTATGTTCAAAGGGTAAGTGCCTTTACAATCGTCATATAAGAACTATGGTAATATGTAACAAATTTTTTTTTAATATGGTTTATGTTAAAATACATAGAGATGTGGCAAGTGGTATCAGAGCCAAGGTTACCAAATTGAGGCCTCTGGAAAACTGATGACTGATAGTGTTGTCTATACTCAGCAAAAGAAGTAGGAGCAGCTACCATGAGAAGGACAGATAGTTCTCCCCACAGAAGCATAACAGGCTTAGGACCTACAACTTTCCCGGAGACCAACCCAGAAGTATGGGTGCAATTGGGAGAAAAACTTCCTAGTGCCAATCCTACAATATTGGAGACCGTGCAAGAATTAATAAGCAAGATGCCCTGATTGCGAGCTGATAATGAAAGGTTAATGTTAGAATATGAAAAGATTATGAAAATTCTGTCAGATAAGAAAAATTAGCGCTAGCCGATTCCCAGCCCAGAACATGGGCACATGTCTGGAGAGCAAGAATATCAGACAGAGTATGGGGAAACAGAAGGAAGGGAAGAAAATCAAGAGGAAAAGTGAGATAATGCCTCAAAGCATACAATGAAAAAGAGGCAAAGGACAGAGCTGCGAGAGTTAAGGAAAACAAAGCCACACTCTTTGACGGTGAACAAGAAGAGGTAGTTGAAGCCTGGCTCATTAATATGAATAAATATTTTCATTTATATGAATATGATCACAATTTAAAGGCTCGCTTGGGCATTTTCCAGCTGCAAGGAAAAGCCACCCTATAGTGGAAAAAGGTAAAGACTTTGCAAGGGGTGAACGAACAGAGCATAACATGGGAAACGTTTCAAAGATATTTTAAAGAGATATATTTAACTGAATGTTTCTACGATAATAAAGCAAAATAATTTCACGACCTACGATTAGGAAAACTAACAACAGATGAGTTCATTACTAAATTTACCTCCTTAATTCGGTATGTTCCTTACATACGATAAGAGAAGGAAAAAGTGCAGTGATTTATTAGTAGTTTATCATTATTCATGAAAGAATGTATTGAGTTCAACAATCCGAAAACAATCGACAAGGTCATCCAGAAGGTCCGGATATGTTATTAGCAAAGTAAAAAGAAAGGAGAAGTGCTGGGAAAGAAATGGATTGATAAAAAGGGCAATAAGTTTTCTATTGGTAATAAAGGGAACAAGAGCAATATCAATAGAGGACCTCCCAGAGATCAAATAAACAGAAATCTGCAGAAAAATCAGTCCAAATTTCGACCTCCCAATGAACCCAAATCCAATGAGCAATCAGGGAGAACTGAAGTTGAAACAGCAGCAAGACCCCCAGTACAATGTTGGGGGTGTGGAGGGCCTCATTACATTAAGAACTGTCCTAACTGCAAGGGTGCTGAACAGATTTCACAGATTTAGGAGGCATCCACAGTAGGAGATGTAGCCAGGAGTATTCCAAAGATCAATGCCACCCTTGAAGATCATCAGGCAGAATACCAGCCAACTATGGTGGAATTCGAAGGTAAAATATTTGATCATGTTATATCTGTTTTAATTGACCTAGGAGCTACATTAAGTTATGTTAGTCCTAAAATAGTTGATCAGTGTGGTTTACAAGTTTTCAAGTTCAAAAATCCCTGGTTAGTACAGCTAGCAACAGGGGCAAAGAGACGTGTGTTGGCTAAAGTCAACAATTGTCCCTTAGAAATAGCAGGACAACCTCTGGTGGCAGATCTAAACATATTACCCCTAGGGTCATATGATGTTCTGATAGGCATGGACTAGCTAGAAAAGCACTGGTCCCTTATAAATTGTAAAACAAAAGCTATCTGCTATATGGATGAGCAGGGAAATAAGATTCAAGGCATTTTGAGACCATTAAAATTATGACCAATAACCGCCTCTCAACTAGCAAAATACATCAGAAAAGGATGCCAGATTTACGCGATTCAGGTGGGATACGCCAACTCAAAAGATAAGTTTGCGTCCTTGGAAAGTATCCCTGTCATACAGAAATTTCCAGATGTATTTCCTGAAGAAATTCCAGGGTTACCTCCAAAAAGAGACATAGATTTCACTATTGAACTAATACCAGGAGCAGCCTCGGTGTCCCAAGCTTCTTATCGTATGAGTATACCATAACTGACAGAATTAAAAATTAAATTACATGAGTTATTGGATAAAAATTATATTCGTCCAAGTGTCTCGCCTTGGGGAGCTCCCGTACTGTTTGTCAAAAATAATAGGACAGGAACCTACGAATGTGTATGGATTATCGTAAGCTAAATAAGCTGACCATTAAGAATAAGTACCCTTTACCTCGCATAGATGAACTATTTGATCAAGTGAAGGGTGTAATGATGTTTTCAAAGATTGATCTACGGTCATGATACCATCAAATCAGAATCAAGGAGGAAGACATAGCAAAAACGACCTTTAGGACCTGCAATGGATATTACGAGTTCGTGGTGTTACCCTTCGGGCTCACCAATGCCCCCACAACTTTTATGTGTCTAATGAACAATATATTTCATCAATACTTAGATAAATTTGTATTAATTTTTATTGATGATATATTGATTTATTCCCGAAATGTTGAGGAACATAAAGAGCACCTCAGGATAGTGCTGCAGACTCTCAGGGAACACCAATTGTATGCAAAATTTAGCAAGTGTGATTTCTTTAAAGAGAAGATTCAGTATTTAGGCCACATCATTACCAAAGATGGAATTGTTGTAGACCCAGAAAAGATAAATACCATAATGGAATGGCCAGTACCAAAAGACGTGGCGGATATAAGATCTTTTATGGGACTGGCAGGGTATTACAGATGATTTGTTGAAGGATTCTCTAGGGTGGCCTATCCTATTACCTCCCTACAGAAGAAGGGAAAAATCTTTAAATGGACAGTCGAATGCCAACAGAGCTTTGAACAGCTCAAGCATTTACTCACCACTGCACCAATTTTAAGCATAGCAGATCCAAGTAAGGACTATGTGGTGTGTACAGATGCTAGCAAGGAAGGGGTAGGTGGTGTTTTAATGCAAGAAGGTAGAGTAATCGCCTATGAATCTAGGAAGTTGAAGGAGCACGAATAGAAATACTCAGCTTATGACTTAGAATTGACAGTTGTTATTCATGCACTAAAAATGTGGCGGCACTACTTGATGGGTAAGAAATTCCTTCTAATGACTGACCATCACAACTTGACTAATTATTTTAAGCAACCCACTTTGAATGCCAAGCAAGCCAGGTGGGTATACTTTTTAAGCAGATTTGATTTTGAAATCAAACACTTGAAAGGAAAGGAGAACTGGGTAGCTGATGCCTTAAGTCGAAAGGTACATTGTCTTTACGAAATTTCTTACAGTGAGGTGCGGACCACTTTCAATGAACTAATTAAAGAAGCAGCCGAGCGGGATCCAGAATACCAATTTTTAGGACAACAAGCTCAAATTACAAACAACCATGAACATCAACTAGGATATGAAATGAATCATGCAGGTATGTTGACTAATAAGAAGAGATTATATGTGCCTAACCAAAACATCATTAAGGATTTGATTTTAGATGAATATCATAAGAGTCCCTATGCAGGACACCCAAGATACCAAAAATTAATTACTGCACTCTGTAAGGAATACTACTATCTGGGTATGAAAAAGAATGACTCGTTGCCTGGAATGTCAACAAGTAAAAACAGAACACCAACATCCTACTGGATTATTGCATCCATTACCAATTCTGGAATGGAAATGGGAGACCATCTCCCTCGAATTCATCATGGGATTACCCAAATCTAAAAAGAAAAATGATTCCATAATGGTAGTAGTGGACAAACTAAGAAAATCAGCTCATTTCCTACCAGTACAAGCCACATACAAGGCAATACAGATTGCCAACATATTCATGCAGAATATTTTCAGATTACATGGGCTACCAAAGACTATAATTTCGGATCGAGATGTAAAATTTACATCAGCCTTTTGGAAAGCTTTGTTTGAAGGTTTAGGTATGCAGTTAAACTTCGACACTGCCTATCACCTTCAGACGGACGGGCATACAAAGCGAGTGAATCAGGTGGTAGAGGAGATGCTATGAACTTATATTATGCAACAACCCTACAAATGGGAAGATTACTTACATCTGGTCAAATTTTCTTACAACAACGACTATCATACCTCCTTACAAATGAGCCCGTTTGAAGTTTTGTATGGATGTAAGTGCCGCACACCATCTAGTTGGGGAGGACCCGAGGACAAGTTAATGCTGGGACCCGAAATGTTACAGGAAATGGAAGAAATGGTTAAGAAGGTTCGTTCCAATTTAAGGGCCACTCAAGATCGACAAAAGAACTTCGTCGATTGAAAAATGAATTTCAGAGAATTCCAAGTAGGGGATCATGTGTATGTAAGGGTACACACCAAAAGAAGTACCTTACCATGGAGTGGTTGTGCTAAATTAGCACCTCGATTTTGTGGTCCTTTCCAAATTTTGGCACGGGTGGGGCCAGTGGCTTACCAACTAGCCTTGCCCAACCATATTCGAATACACAATGTTTTCCATGTATCCGTACTAAAAAGATATGTTTATGATCCTAAACATATAATCAATTGGCAGGATATACAGGTAACAAAATTTTCTCTAAGCAAGTCAAATAAGAAATTAATGATAATAAAAACTAACAAAAAAACTCTGCTTATGTAGGTCGAACCGGAAGGAGAATTCTTGGTCGAACCTCTGGTTATACTCAATCGGAGAGAAGTAACACTGCGGAAACGAGTTATCACCCAGGTTAAAGTGCAATGGCAGCACTATGGGCCGGATGAGGCCACCTGGGAGGATGAGCAGCTCATGAAAGAAGCTTTTCCGGGTCTGTTTTCAGCAAAAAAACATTGAGACAATGTTTGATTTTAGGGGGGGGGGATGTGATGTCCCCAAAAACCTGTAATTATTTTTATTTTACCGCTGTAAAAACAAACTAAATTTTATGGTTACTGTCTGAATTAAGTATTAAATTTGATAATTTTAAAGAAAACTATTTTTGGAGTGTTAACAAATTTTGTAACTTTTCATATCAAGAAAGTTAAGGTAGGCAGTTGCCTAACCCTAACTACCTCCCCGATTATGAATTCTCCAAGGAAAGGACTCAAGAGGGTAAACAGGAAACCTGAGAGGAACAGAGGAGAAAAGGGAGAGGATCTGTTTTGAGAGGTCAGGGGGAAAAGAGGCTAAGTCTCGTGGTGACCAGATAGTTGTGGCACTGTGTGAGAAGCCTTGCAATAAGATATTGATCTTGTAAGAAAGCTCAGGGGGAGACTTGGACCTAAAAGCAAGTCTCAAGGTTGGGAGGATTGGAATTTGTTAAAATACAGAGGTGATTCCTACAGTTGGATTTTTCCTTTATTTACTGATCTCAGGTAAGCAAAACAACTTGGAGAAACTTTATTAATTATAAAATAATAGAGTAAATGTTCAGTTCTGGAAAAATATTGTTACTACAAGAAAACTTGGAAATTTAAAATGTTGTACAGTCTTATCTTGAAATAGGAGAGTAGTTATTTTCATAAATTATAGAAGGAGAATTTTTCTATTTCAGGCATAAACTAAGAATGTAGTACAAACTTAGAAAAACAAACTTCTTTAGAAAGAAAATAAATTTACTAAGAAAAACCAGAATTATGGAGAGAATCTGGGTATATCTTTCTGACAAAAAAAGAACAATATGTAATATTTTCCTTGATATAACCAAAACCACATATTAATTATAGAGGAAAACCTGGGTCAAGGCCTGTTTTACTGCCAACTTTAAAATATATATATATATATATATAAGTTAAGCCACTATTAGGAAGTCTGAGAACATATAGCAATGCAGTACAGTATAACATCAAAGAAAACTTAAGGAGTTTCGTAATACAGAAAGGGCCAATAAAGAATCCTGAAAGACAACCCTGGCTCACAGGACCTGATATGTCCATAGGCTATGGAAGGCTACTAGTTCTAAGCCTTCATTTCCGCAAGCAATAACCTAAATTACACATAAATTATTTAAATAGAAAAATAGCGGATTGAAAGCTTTCAAACTCAAACAAGCAAAATTCGGAAAGACTTGAAAGCGACATAACCAGAAAGGAATAAGTCGCTGAGAGACCATATATACAAAACAAAGCCCGAATATTACAATATCTAAAAAATCAGAGAGATGTGAGAGCTATAGGAGTTGCTTGTTAAACATGAGTATTAACCAGTTTAAACTAATAATTCATTGCCATTATATAATGAGTCAGGCTAGCCCTAAAACACATCTTTGAAAGCATTCATTATTATGAAAAAGATTCCAGAGTAAATGAAATAATTAAATAAGCGTTGGATGAAAATTTTAGAGCAAATACGACATATAATTCGAGCACTGTCAATAATACTATAGACTTCCAGTTTGATTCCCAAGAGGTTGCTGGATAAACCCCAAAGTCTGGAACCGTCACCCGAAGAGTCGTCAAGGGTTCCGTTAAAATAAAAAATACACATACAACATAAATACAAAATTACAATAGCTAGTATTCAAGAGCAGAGCCCCTTCGTGCAGATAATAAAGCATACACCCGAAGTACCAAATTAACTCAATAGGAATCTAGAAACCCTTCTGAGGAAATCCATCAGGGCAAGCCTAAATGCCTCTCTACCCGGCCAATAGATGTCGCAACCAAAAAACATTAAACATACCCGAGAACCCATTGAAGATCTGAGTGTGTAGGTCTCAGAAAATCGGTGGAAACCACCTTAGAAATCCTTTGACACACCGAGACCTCACCTGAAGAACCTACACACTCCAACATCAAGAAAATCTGTCAGGACGTAACAATACAACCACAAATCAAGTAGCTTAAGCAAGACCTAAGAAAGAATAAGCGATTACCTGAAGGGGCCACGTATGGGTGGAGGCTCCACCTGTTTTGAAACCTCTGCAGAAGCCAAACCGAAGTCTTCACAGCTCAAACCACTCAGGGACAAAACCCTAGTCTCAGAACCCAGAAACCAGAGAGTTGAAGACTGAAACAATAAAAATGAAACAAGACCTTCGTAAAACCCCAATGAAGTTTTCAAATGAGTCATCATCCGTCGGATTAGAGCGATGGTCAGATCACTGTTGAAGCAAACGAGGAGAACGAGGCAAGAGGGACAACTAGAGAGCGCACGACGAAGGAGACGAGTGGCAGAGCAAATTGATATTATTAAATCCGTAATGAGCATATAAAACCATGTGTATAATAAATCTTTAGTACCCAGACTTAATTGCAAATGCATTGAAATATATGCATTTTACTGTATAGTAATAAACCGCTTTGTAAATAATATTTGATTGATATAATATGCGTGTTTGATATTATGTTCAAATGGTAAGTGCCTTTACAATCGTCATATAAGAGCTGTGGTAATATGTAACAATTTTTTATTTTTATTTTTTTACTATGGTTTATGTTATAGTACATAGAGATGTGACATTTTTTCCTTTGAAATTGAGCTATACAATTTCAATTGAGATTGTGATTTCTTGTTGTTTAAAATGCGTTATTGAATGTAGAAATGATTCAACACCCTCAATCTAAAACCGTGCAAATTAAATAACTTAAATTTATAATTTTTTAAAATATCTACTAAATTTTGATAAAATTGAATGGAGAAATATCAAAGAAAAAAAAAACTCTTTTATTGATTAATTAATATAATTAATTTAATTTTTAATAAATTTATATTAGATTTTTTTTTTAATTTGAAATTTAATTATTAAATATATATTTTTTAATTTCATCATACAAATATATTTAAACTTAAAAAAAAATATTTCATAAATAATTAATTTCTATTTAATTTGTTTAATTTTTTATTTTTTAATATAATGTTAATAGTTTTATGTGGATTGTTTGATTAAGAGAATATTAAACTTAAAAAAATAAAAATAAATCAATAAATAAATAAATAAATAGTTACTATCAACTATGTTATTGAAGAGATGTTTATTAATTTATTAAGTTAAATAATAATAATTATTATTATAATGATTGAATTTAAAAATAATAATAATATTAATTTAGTTTCAATTTTATTTTATTAATAAATTATAATTCTTTTTCTTCTAAAATCCATAATATATGTATTATATAAAAAAATAATATAAGTTAAAGAAAATTTTCATGGATATATTTATATAATTATATTTATTAGGATAATTTGAATTTTATTTTATTAATAAATTATAATTCTTTTTCTTCTAAAAATCCATAATATATGTATTATATAAAAATAATAATATGAGTTAAAAAAAAAATTCATGGATATATTTATATAATTATATTTATTAGGATAATTTTAATACAATTAAAATTAAAATTATTTTGTTTTATAGAGATGTTAAATTTATGTAATATAAATTGAATATTATAAAAAAATTATATGAATTTATGTCAATTTAAACTTTAATATTAGAAAGAATTTATATGAATTCATGTTAATTCATTAAAAAAAAAATAGATTTTAAGAAATTTGATCTCTCTCAATATTTTTTAGCTTAAACTAAAATGAATTAAACTTGTGACCTCCCAATTAATTTGATAGTTAACAATAAAAAACCAATTAAACTAACACTAAAATTTTATTCCTCTCAAAACTTAATAAATTAAAAACTAAAATAAATCTATACTAATTTTAATATACAATTACATTCATTAATAAATACTAATTTTAATATACAATTAAATTGATTAATAAATATTTTTAAATATTTGAAACTTTAACGATTATTTCTCTATTAAATCACTTCAAACATAATTTTTAATAAAGTTCTTATAAAAACTTCATGTGATAAATGTATTTTTTCATGTTTTTATTGGACGATAGTTAACCTATATCATTGAGAGTATGTTGAAAATAATATCTAATGATGAATGTGGTTTTTAATTATTTTATTCTATAAAATGGATAAGAATTGACTTATAATATATTAAAAATAAAAATTAAATTATATTGTATGTTAAGAAAAATATTTAATAAAAAAATGTTAATTAAAAATTTATAAATTATATTATGAATATGAAAATAAATCGTCAAGTCTTACTAGTACAATTGGTTAAAGATGGACTTCTTTAACAAGGCCATCCCAAATCAAACCTCATGAGACTAAGTCTCGACTCATCAAGCCAGAAGTCAAACTTAAAAGATCATGCACAAATTGACAAAAGAAAAAAAAATACAAAAATAAAATTAATATTAAAAATATAATAAATTTGAAAAAAATTTCATAAAATTTTATATCAACAACTCACATGCAAAAAAAAATAGTATACTCCAAACACAACTAAAACACAAGCTAGATTGAAATACAATACACTACAATGTTTACTTAAAAGAAAACACAACTCACAACAAAGTACACAAATTTACCATATTTGAAGTTGTAATCTAAAAAAAATTAATGTTATCATTTTTCTCAGGAAGAGATTAATGTTATCATTATCCAACAAAGGTCACACGGTTTGCGTAAACTCTTAATTTCCATCCTCGTTCTTATATCCAGAAGAAGCGCATTAAAACATAGATTGCTAAATTTAAATCAAACTTACCACCCTTAACGTATTACCGATTTTTTTTTCCTTGGAAAAACTTGAAGTTAATTCTAGAAATGCCTTTTTGCCACTCGGATGTGTAACACTGCTATGTGATGATGAACGCATAAGCTTAAAATTAATAAAATTTTAAAATTAATGGAAGTGTTTTCTAATTTCAATATATATTTTTTATTTTTAAAATTAATATGAGTGTTTTTTCGTCAAAGTAGTGTATCATTTTAAAAATATATGAAGTAAAACATTGCAGTCTTGGTTTTCATGATTTTGATGATATATTACGGAATAAAACATGATCGAGGTTTTAGAAATGACTTGAATTTTCAATATATTTTAATTTAATTATATATTTTAGTTCGTAAATAATTATATTATAATATTATGTAATTTAGTGAATTTTATATATTTCTATATTTTGAATTTATATTATATTATATCTATATATATATATATTGTTTATATAATTATTAGATTTGTTGAGTTGTAATTTTTTTTATATTTTAAGTAATTTTATAAATATAATATTTTTTAAATTATATATATATATATATATATATTTGTTAGTCCTTTTGTTTTAAAAATAGAGTTTTTTTTATATAGGTTGAATTTAAAAAAAATTAGTTATTTAGTTAATTTTAATTTATCTTGATGTATTTGTAGTTAGGGTAAATTCATATTCATGTGACGCAAGGTCAATTTCACCCATTATTACTATAATCTCTAAATGTGCTCTTGCTACATCATATCAGACACAGGCTAGTCAAAGTCAAAGTTTGAAACAATGATGTTACAAGGAATAACTTAATAATATACTCCATTATTAATTGAACTACACCTCCAAGACTAGAATTTCAATATTAATCTAAATGTTTGAAGTGCATAATGCTTCCAAATCTCAAAGTTAAAGTGAATGCATGAAGTGAATCAAGTCTTAAAAAAATATGAGTTTAGATATCCTCTTGCACTTTTAATTTTACTCATTCAAATTGAGAAATCATACCTTTCCATACATCCACATGTTTAGTGATCATACTTTTTCTTTTTTTATGAAAATGGATGATTGGTGCTTTAATATATCTATCTTAAATACACCATTTTTTAGCATAGGCATGTAGGCTTCGATTTTTAACTTCAATTTATCATTCTTATGCTTTAGTGTGACTTATCTTTAAATTATTGCTTTTGATAATGAAGTATATCCTCTTTGAAGATTACTTATTGGGCAATTTTCTTATCATGCTCAATATACTTTCTCCCACCCATATGAACCATGAATTGAATTTTCTCAGGTTATAATGTTTTTATGGATTGGATTTTGTATTTAATGAACTTGTATAAAGGTGGTGCACTTGCTTTCTCCTCTTGATTATGAAGGATTTGCATTTATTTCATGTTGAGGGTGGTTGAGATGTTTATTGGCTTGAAGTACCTTGTCAGGTGGGGGACATATTTGGGGTTGATGGAGAGGAGGAACTCAAAGTTAAACATTCATAAATAGTTTAAAATAGCACACAATAAACCACACAATCGCATATACAACTCTCTAGCTCTAATTTTCATTGTTTGAATTACTTAAGGATACAAGAATAAATAGAGCCAAAAGTCTTATGGAGAACCTTCTAGAAAGATCTTTAGAACAATAATTAGGTTGATTTTAGATGAAACATGTGTGAGAATAATTTAATTTTAAATGTAGACTCCACTAGAAACTACTAAACACTACTAAGAAATTAGGAGTAATTAACACATTAAAACACTCCCCTTAATTATCACGATTATTATCTACTCATTTAAGTGTCACCTAAGTCAAACATTAATTTTAGTTCTACATGTTGGTATATGTTATCTTAAAGTCCATGTTATATAAACATTTTTTTCCTTTTTACTCTAACCATACTTTGAAATATGGTTTATTTATATTAAAGTTATGCAATGAACTATACATATCAATTTGTTAGGTCTTTCCTTCCCTCATTTATATGGATGACACTACATGATGTTTTGAAATATTTCATTAAAAACTTCTCTAACCTAAAGGCTTATTGTTTTTATATGGATGACACTACATGATGTTTTGAAATATTTCATTAAAAACTTCTCTAACCTAAAGGCTTATTGTTTATTTATTTTTTAAATGTTTATTTGAGTATAATGAAAAGTTGAATTTTGTGAAAATCGGGGAGCGGAGCTAGGGTTTCGGAGCGGATGCGAGACGAGGGTTTCGCAGGCGAGGGTTCAGCCAAAGGAAGGAAGAACGGTGGTTAAGGGTGGATCCAGCGCACCAGGACAAACCTTGGGTGCGGACCTCAAAAACACAGATATCTGGAGAAGGAAAAAATCGAAAAACTAAGGAGCGCGGGATAATCAAAGGGTAAGTTCTGACTGAAAGAAATGGGAACGGAGCAGGGGAGGGGAGAGATCCCCTCCTACAAGGCAGTAATAACGGGGGAAGCGAGAAAGGAGCGGCAGAAGGAAGGAGATAGAACAAATGAAGGCGAAACTTCAGCAGCGGGAGCGCAAAGGAGAACGGGAGTAACAAGTAAATGTCTGCCGAGGGCGACGAACAAACCCAGGTTTGTAATTCCGCCCAATAGATTAGAGAACTATAGAAGCTACATGAGAGATTATGCTTTGATCTGTAAGTTCGTAGGATATTGGCCAGCAGAGAAAGATTTACTTAGATGGATCCAGCAGAGGTGGAAACCAAAAGGACATGTGGAAGTAAAGTTGGGAGCGAAAGGATTTTTTACAGTAATATTCTCCAATCTAGAAGATAGGGAAAGGATCTTTGAGGAAGGACCCTACTTCATGAACAATGCTGGACTATTTATGAGGGAGTGGGTAGACTGCTATAACCCAGAGAAGGAAAGAATGTTAGCTGCCCCGATATGGATTAGACTCTTCGGCCTACCAACAGAATTTTGGGACCCAGAGATCCTTAAGGGCATAGGAAACACAATAGGATCGTTTGTGAAAGTGGCAGAGTCGACAAAGAGGGGAAGATATACAACATATGCTAGAATATGCGCGTACATGAACATCACAGAGCCACTTCCAGACACAATAGAATTGGAATATCATGACGAGATTTGGCACCAAGCGATTGATTACGAACATATCCCATTTCGTTGCAGAAGATGCCATGAGTATGGCCATTTATATCGAGAATGTCCCATTACGATAGCAGAAAAGGAAAGGGAAGCAGAAAATGAGAGGAGAAATGCAACAAGGAAAACAGGAGAAGAGGAAGAGGATTTCAGAGAAGTGCAAAGGAAGAAAAAGAGAGGAAACAGCAAGACACAGACGGGCAAGCAAAAAGGAACCCATAGTACAGAATCCCAAAATAAGTTTCAAATTCTGCAGGAGGAAGAAGCAGAAACAAAGGCAAACGAGGAAGAGGAATCAGAAGGAATGGAAGTAATAAAAGAAAATGCAGACAAAGAGATAGATCAAATGAATAAGGATCAAGAGAGGGCAGAAAGCCCAAGAGAAAACCAAGAGGATCAAAGAGAAATGGAAATAGACCCACAGAAAACAAAAGGGGAAGAAGAAGAACAAGTAATGGCGAAGCTTCTGCAGGAATGGAAGAGGCTCGATGAAATATTTATCCCAGAGGATCAGAAACAGATGTACAAAGAAGCTTTCCAAAGATATAAAGAGAAAAAAGGAATAATGGAAGATAGAGAAGACGGGAAAATGGCGAAGCAGGAAGCACAAAATATAGGAATGAGCAGCATTGGCAAGGGAGGCAAAAAAAGAGGTAGAAGAACAATGACTGAAACAATTCAAGAAGTTGGAGAGATGCTAGTTAATTCAGGAAGAGTGATACCTCTTTCAGAGGTATTCCAATCCCCTCCAAAACTGTTACGATGATCATTACAAGCTGGAACATAAGAGGCCTTAATAGCAGAGGCAAACATAGGTACTTGAATGACAGACTGAAAAAAGAAAAACCTAGCATAATGATAGTACAAGAAACAAAAATAAGTACTGAGAAAATGAGAGAAATCTTGAATAGAAACAAGAACAGATATGAAATGATGGGACAGGATGCGATCGGGAGTGCAGGAGGTCTAGTAATAATTTGGAACCCTGAAGAAATTCAATTTAGTAATTGGATAAGCTTCCCAAGAATACTAACAGGGACAACAAGGATAATAGGAACTATGGAGGAGGTTATTATAACAGGGGTGTATGGGCCACATATCCAAGGAGAAAAGGAAAAATTTCTGCAAAATTTAAAAGCATTGAGAAGTCTAATCCCAGGAAAACAATGGATTGTAGGAGGGGACTTCAATCTGATTAAAACCTCAGAGGAAAAAAGGGGGGGGGCTAAGGAGAATGGATAAAGCAATGGAACAGTTCGGAGACTTGATAAGGGAGCAGAGACTGATCGATATTCAAACCATTAATGGAAATCACACTTGGAATAACCGCAGAGGGGGAGCTAATCAAATAGCATCTCGACTTGACAGATTCTTAATCTCCAAACAAATAATGATGAAGGATGTATTCATAGAAGCCACAATTCTCCCAGTAACAGGATCAGACCATTGGCCGATTAAAATGGAAATAGATCTAAAGCAAAGACCATCCAACAAACCCTTTAGATTCGAAGCTTTCTGGCTAAGAAATGAAGGACTGGTAGAGAAACTTGAAGAATGGTGGAGGACGAGTGACCAAAGAGGAAGAAATAAGATGCACACCTTTCAACTCAAACTGAAGGAGATGAAGGATAAATTAAAAAAATAAAATCAAGAAGAATTTGGTAATATTTTAGAGGAAAAAAAGCGCCTAGAGCAGAGAATGGAAGAGCTGCAGTAGATAGATATCCTAGAAGGCATTCAGGAAGAAAGAACAAAGGAAGAAGGAATTATATTGAACCAGCTAGAAGAAAGAAGGAAACAAGAAGAGATTTTATGGAGACAGAAGTCAAGGGTTCAATGGCTTAGAGAAGGGGAAAAGAATACTAAGTTCTTCCATAAAGCGATGGTACAACATAGACAAAGAAACCGAATCTTCTCAATAAAAAATCAAGAAGGTCAGAGAGTCCTCCAGCATGAAGAAATTGAAAAAGTGCTGGTCAATCATTTCAAAAACTTATTAAAGGAAACTCAGGATAATAGATCAGAAGCCATATCAAAGATAAGCAGGGAGATTCCAAAACTGGTGACCAGAGATCAGAATTTGGCCTTAATGAGGAAAGTTACGATGGAAGAAGTGGAGGATATAGTCAGGAACATGAAAAGGAATAAAGCTCCTGGGCCGGATGGGTATACGGTAGAATTCTTTCAAGCAGGGTGGCATTTTCTTGCTGAAGAAGTTTTAGAAGTGGTGGAGGAAGCTAGAATAAATCAAAGAATATGGCCAGGAATAAACTCAACCTTGCTGACCCTTATTCCTAAAACCAATCAAGCGAATCAAGCTGAAGGCTTTCGCCCTATAGCTTTATGTAACGTTATCTACAAGATAGTGGCATCAGTGGTGGCACAAAGGCTGAAATCGATTCTACCAAGTATAATTTCTCCAGAGCAAACTGGGTTTGTAGAAGGAAGACAGATCCTGGATGGGTTAGTGGTGGCCCAAGAAGTAATCCACACTCTGAAAACAAAGAAAGAAAAAGGAATGCTGATAAAATTAGACCTGTCAAAAGCCTATGATAGGTTAAGCTGGAATTATCTAGAAACTATCCTTAAAGCCTTTGGATTTTGTGACAGATGGGTGAAATGGATCTTAAGCATGATCTCTACCCCGAATTTCTCTATCTTGTTAAATGGGGCACCATCAACGACGTTCAACGCTACAAGAGGACTTCGACAAGGGGACCCCCTATCCCCCTTCCTCTTCATAATAGCAGCAGAAGGATTAGGTAGATACTTCAAAAAAGAATTAAGAGAAAGGAAAATCCAGGGCCTGAGACTATGGGGCAACCAAACTACAGTCACCCACCAACAGTTCGTGGATGACATCATGATATATTGCAAAGCCTCCATGAAGGAGGTGAGAAGGATAAAGAAAATTTTAGAGGTATTTATGGAAGGCTCAGGCATGGAGGTAAATAATGAGAAATCAAGAACTTTTTTCTTTAATACAGTGGAGCCTATTAAAAACCATTTAACCAGGATATTGGGGTACAGGAAAGGGGATCTCCCAACTAAGTACTTAGGAACTATGCTAGATTCCTCATCCCTCGAAATAGGAAACTGGAAGAACATCCTGGAAAAGATCATGAAAAGACTGGAAAATTGGACTTTTCGTACTCTAAACTTGGCAGCAAGGGTTGTTTTGCTTAAATCCACCGTTCACGCGATCCCGATATATCCCTTATCAGTGATGGCATCACCAAAAGGAATATGCAATAAGCTGGTAGATATTTACAGAAGATTTCTTTGGGGAGGACCCAAGCAACAAAAGAAATGGGCCCTCTGTTCATGGGACAGCCTAACCAAACCAAAAGAAAAAGGAGGTCTTGGCCTAAGAGACCCATGGACTCTAAATCAAGTGCTAGCAGCCAAGTTAAGATGGAGATGGATGCAAGGGGGGACGGACCTGTGGAAAGAAATCTGGACAACAAAATATAATATGCCATCCACCCCGGAAGAAATACTAAGGAAACAAGAAGCGCCTCGGGGATCAGACATATGGAACCTAACCATTCAAAGTAGGGAATTAATTGATGGGCATATTTTCTGGGAAATCAGAGGAGGCCAGAATGCGAGATTTTGGGAGGAAGCATGGCAACAAAGGGAGAAAATGTTGGACCTACAAGGAATGCAAGAAATCTACAGAACAGGTATGGACAGAGACCTCATTAGGGTTAAATATTATTGGATAGAAGAAAGAGGAAATGAAGAATGGAGGGAATGGAAATCTATGGATGAATGGAATAGGAATGCAACAGAGGATCAAAAAACTATATTTGGCAAGGAATTAGATTCCAGGAAAATAAAAAAGAGAGGAGGCAGGGACATCCTTCGATGGGGCAAAGAAACGAAAGGAGCGTTCACCATAAAGGAAGCTTATAAAGTAAAGATACAACAAGAGCAGGGGGAGGAAGAGCAGAAGTGGAGAAAGATATGGAGAAATAAATGGTGGCCGAAGATCAAAATGTTCGTATGGCTGGTAGGAAGGAAACGTATTTTAACTTGGGATCGAATTCAAAAAAGAGGTTTCTCAGGTCCATCAAGATGTTGCCTTTGTTATCTAGACGAAGAAGACCAGGAACACCTTCTTAATGGATGCAGCGCGGCCCAATTCCAATGGGAAAAGACTAGAAACTTATTCTCGACCACTGAATGAAATCCACAGGATATAATTCAAACCCTATGTGATTGGGGAGAAGGAAAGTTTAAAAGCAAGATAGTAAGAAGAGCCTGGAGCATGACAGCAGGCTTCAACGTATGGAATCTTTGGAAAGAGAGAAATGGTCGAATCTTTAAGGGGAAATCTTCAGACCCGGAAGAAGTTTGGAAAAGAACCCTAAGACAAATCAGAGAATCAATCCTAGCGGAAAATTGGGCAGAAGAAGATTGGAAGACCTCTGAGGCAGAAACAAAGATCCTAAAAAGGCTGAACTTGGAACAAGGGATGATCTACCATCAAAAAACAAAGCAACACCATCCTATAGCAAGCCAAAGTCACGCAGTTTAACGAAAGCCACCGGAAGAGTTTATCAAACTCAACTTCGACGGGGCAGCAAAGGGGAACCCAGGCCCAGCAGGATTTGGAGGGTTCTTCAAAAACAGACAGGAAGAGGTAGAATGGATCTATGCAGAACACGGAGGAACAATGACTAATAATGAAGCGGAATTTATGGCAGTGTATCAGGGTCTCAAAATTGCCATAAGAAATGGATATAGGAAGATAGAAATCGAAGGAGATTCAGCCCTGGTCATTAGTACCATAAGGAAATTAATCCAAGGGAAACAGTGGGAGAAGGTAGTTAAAAGCTGGAGAACAACGAGTATAGTCCAAGAAATCGAGGAAACTCTGAAAGGGATCGAATACAAGATCACCTCTCATGTAAGAAGAGAAGGAAATAAACCCGCGGATTGCTTGGCTAATTGGGGAAGTAAAGAATCATTGGCGAAAGTGGATGACAGCTGGACCAATCAAGCAGCGATGACAAGATGGGACGGCTTAAAACAGCTCATAGACAACGATAACCATGATACAGCATAATGGTAATCAAAATTTCGCGTGGAGCGGGAGAAGGAGAATAAGGCAGGATCATGCGGCAGCGAAGACAGGACAGAAGGACGGCGGCCTTAACTCCCTGACATCAGCATTTAATGATCATTCAGATCAACAGGGATGTGGCCCAAAACGAAAACCGGATATCACCGCAGAAACCATCATTCAAAGCGTAAGGGAGATAAGAATTGGAGAGCAAACCCATCATAAGCAAAAAGGTGGCGAGAATTCTATAAGGCGGAACAGGAGGAGAATGACAAGCAACAAGAATTCGAAGAAGGTGGCGAGAGAAGGGGAGACTTGGCAGAGGAACCATAATCAACGCCTCAATCGCACCAAAATGGCTGAGAGAAGGGATAAGACAGTCCAGGCAGAGAGGGAGGCAGTAGGCGACAGGCACTTCGAACGGGGCCGCGTAAAAATCGAAATAGAAAGCTCAGACGAAATGGAGTATAGCCAGGGGGAAGGTTTCAGGAGCAAGCATTTCGAAACAGGGCAGAGCAGCAAAGGAACTAAGCGAGGCAGAAAGGGCGGAAGATGGAAGACGCATGAACAGAGAGGCAGAGGTCGACCCCGACAACCAACCATCAACGAGGAGGGTAATCAGGCGCAGAGAAGACGGAAAAGGGGGAAGAAATCGATCAGCATGGCGGTGCATGAAGCTGAACAGGCTTACAATTTGGAGACAAATGTAGACATAAGGAAAATTATTGATGCCATGGAGGACAGGGTATTAGAGGAACCGTCCGACCCGGAGATGGATGAATGGACCTCGCAGCTGCCGGACCCAGGCAACACGCGAGGCAGATTAACCCTTTACCGCCGCGCTCTTCACACTTACTGGGTGCTGAAGCACCTCTTGGCAAAGGCCATGGAGCAAGTCGCGGCTGAGATGGTGGAAATGGCACAGGAAACGGCGGCAGCGAAAAAGGAGGTGGCGAACGTGGAAGGGCTGCTGCGTCAACAGAACGAGCAACTCAAGGAAATCCAAGAGATGCTGAAGGAGCTGGGGAAGACCAACGACAGCAACAAATCCGGAAGAGGAAATGCGGCGAATTGAGAGGCCTGTTAACTGTTTTCTTTTTCAATTTAGAATGACACTGCTCTGGTTTTTGAATATTAGTTTGTATGCCATAGCAGTAGTAGTAAAACTGGGTCTGTTAGTAGTACTGGGAAAGAATAGTTTTTTGGAAAAACCTGGCGAGATAGGGCTTAATGTCCTGCGAAGTTTTTTTGACATTTTCCAGCATGAAAACTTTATTGACTGTCTGATGAATAGGAGCCAACAGATCCGGTTTCCCAGTTGGGCGGATTGAGGTTCCTAAGTTTGTACTTTTAAATTTGATGTAGATAATAGAAATGTCGTAGCTTACAAAAAAACAAAGTTGAATTTTGTAAATTAAAAATAAAAATTATTTAAAAAATATATTGTATTGTAAAATCTTTAAAATAAATTATTATTTAATGCTCAGAATCACTTCAAAAACATTGTATATTAATTAATCAAAACGTATTAATAACACGATTTCCCAAAATCAAACTAAACCCACAAACAAATTCCTATGTACATATAACACTTTAAACCACTCCCGACATGGAACTCTAATATTGCAATGGCAAGCAGAAATCTTCCCAATCCTTATCTCTCAAGATTAAAGCCTTTAATCTTATTTCCATTTTTTAATGAGTGAATTTATGAAGATGATTTATATTTTTGGCCCAAATGTAAGGATGAAATTTCAAATTTTTTTTTTTTTTTTTTTTTTCAATTGAAGCTCTCAAAATTCATATAAGTTTAGTTGTGTGAATTTTGATTTAGAGCAAAAAGACAATTTGTAGATTTTTTTTTTCAAAAATATTAATGTTGTATAATTATCAATTTTCCATTAAATTAAATATTTGTCTTCGCAAATTTTTTAACAAATATGTGTGTGCTTTTGCTATATATGGAAAATTAAATATTTGTCTTCGCAAATTTTTTAACAAATATGTGTGTGCTTTTGCTAAATAATATATATAAACTTTTGCAAATTATTACCAACAATACAGAAATTTGGAATTTCTCATTCTACATTTTTCATCTATTTATCTAATAAAAATTGATCATCTCTTGATTCAAATACATAATGTAATATATCAAAAAATCATATCAAAATTAATAAGGCTTAAACTCCAAAATTAATGATTTTTTAAAAAAACATATCATATTTATTATCAAATTTATCTGTAATAAATATTTCATGTTATTTTAGATAATTAAGACAAAATACTCAAACATACATCAGCTTTAAATAAAAAAGAAATATAACGTGTCAAAAGTAAAAAGATTAGTATATATAAATTAATTAATATTAAAATAAATTATTTTTTATTATAATCATGTTTATTACGCATTTTCCTCCGTCATTTATATATTTACGTGGATTACGTTAAACTGTGTCTTGAGATATCTCATTAAAAACTCCCTGCCCTAAGATCCTTAACTTTTTTGAAATAATTTATGTAATTATAAATCTCTATCCAAATCTTTGTTTGTGATATTTTTATTAATATTTCTTAGTAATAATTTAATAATATATTTTGGAATTAGTAATATATTTTGAAATAATATATAAAATATAAATTATTTTTGATATTAAAATTACATTATAATTAATAAATACTATTAATACTTAGAATCGTTTGATAACCATTGCAAATCAATTAGTCACACCTTCTTATCATGTTATATATTCATATAAATGTTATTAGTCACACTTTCTTATCATGTTATATATTCATATAAATGCTATTTAAAATGTGTAAGTTTGCATGGTATTAAAACATCTATTGTTTTTGTTTTTGTTTTTTAAATCATTTAACTACGATATTGGTCGGGTGACGCTGACCTCGGATTGGCTCTACAACTCTGACAACTTGGTTGTGCAACAGAGCTTTGGAGTTCGATATGGCCAACCCCAGGGGGCAACAACGACCCCTCCTTTCACAACATTGTAGCTAGGAAACCTCCTCCCATCTCGATCTGTAGTTTAGGCTCACAACCCGGGAACTTAGCAAAGGACCCGTCCACCAACTCCTCTTCCCTAGAGGCAACGCAAAAGGGGCTTGATGATCAAGCCCAAGCTAACAAGAATGGAAAACGGATTTAGGGGTCAAATGGGTCGTGCAGGCCATCATCTAAGATTAAACCCCTTCTTGAAATCCCGACAGAAAAGCTTGGAGCTACAGTTGAGCACATGAAGGAATACGCCTTGATAGGAAAATTTGCAGGGTCATGGCCTTCAGAAAGGGTTCTAATAAACTAGATAAGGAAAACTTGGCACTCAAAGGGAGATCTAGAGCTCAAGCTTGGGCCAAAAGGGTTTTTTACAGTCATTTTCAATGACATAAAGGACAGAGATGCATTCTTTCAAGGAGGCCCTTACTTCATGAATGCAACAGAGCTTTTCTTGAAACCATGGGTGCTTAGATTTAACCCTGAGAAAGTAGACTTCTCAACCCTTCTAGTGTGGATTCTCTTATATTCGCTACCATAGGATCACTAGGATCCAGAGATTCTAGCTCGGATTGGAAACAAATTAGGAGATCATATAATGTTGTCAGAAACCACTAAGTCAGGGCATTACACTTCGTATGCATGTCTTTGTGTTTACATGGATCTCACTAAGCCTCTGTCGGCAAGCATCTTACTGAGTTGTGAGGACATCGTCTGGGAACAAGCCATTGATTACGAACAAATACCTTTCTGATGCAGACAAAGCCATGAATATGGCCACCTTTACAGAGACTATCCAGTCATCCTAGAACAACAAAAGAAACAAGCAAATCTGCACCCAGATCAAGCGACAGCCTCAGAAGGGTTTACTCTAGTTAATAACAGGAAAAGAGCAGTACGCAGAAAGGGAGGAAATAATAAGGAAAAAGAACAATAAGAGAAGAAACATTTTGGCATTCTCCAGAATATCCTAGAGGACAACCCTCAAGCCCTGGCAGAGGAGGAGAATCAGTCTAAACACAATGCAGCCAAGGGGGAAACTACTAATGAGAAAGACAATCCAATAACGGAGCACCAACACAAGTTTGGGGATGATACCTCAATAAAAGATGCAAAAGCCCCAACCCCAATGGGGGAAGAGGACATCTTGGCTTTGAAGCTGCTTGAAGTAAGCTTTCAACAGATAACAGAGGATTGGAAATCAAAGGACCCAAAATCTCTCCCGGAGGATCAAGTGCAACTGGTCGCAAGGGCATACATTAGACGTCAAGATCTCCTGCTAAACCGAGTCAATAATCAAGGTAATGATTCCTCTCTCAACACAATGAGTTCCTCAAAAAATAAAATGAAATGCTCCTCAAGATCAAGTAGTAGCTCCGAATATTTAAGCAAAAAAGGTAGAAAATCAAATGGGAGACATCTTCAAGACCTAGGGGAATATCTTGTTAATACAGTGAGGGTAGCTCCCATTGATACATATTTTCAACCCACCCCCAAATGATGAAGATCATTTCTTGGAATATTTGTGGCCTCAATGGAAAAATCAAAAGCAGGCTCCTCAAAAATAAACTCCAACAAGAAAAGTCAGATATCATGTTACTGCAGGAAACTAAATGCAACTTTGAAACACTGAAGAATATAGTGTCCTCATTTTGGAAGAACTGTGAACTCTTAAGTCATTGTGCAGTGGGGGCATCGGGTGGGCTGGCCATCCTTTGGAATCCATCCACGATGGTTTTGAAGGACTCGCTTTCATTCCCCTGAATTCTTACTACTCTTTTTAAGCCCGTGGGCTCCTCCCAAGTGGTATACATCTCAAATATATATGGCCCCAATGTGCCTCAAGATAAGAGGCATCTGTTGGCCAACTTGCAATATTTGGCCCAGCTAATAGGAGAAGCAAAGTGGATCTTGGGAGGTGACTTCAACATGATCAGGTCTCTGACTGGCAAAATGGGAGGTGTCAGAAGACTAGATCAAGAAGCCACTTAGTTCAACTCCTTTATAGAGGATCATAAATTGGTGGATATCCTTACCCCAAATGGCTCACATACCAAGAACAATCGAAGGGGAGGGGAAAATCAAGTGGCCTGCAGATTGGACCACTTCTTAGCATCAAAATCCCTATATTTGACAAACTTGGGTGCAGAAGCAATCATTCTGCCTAGCCACGGCTCTGACCACTGGCTCATTAGAATTACGCTAAAATGGTCCAACTCTCCCCACAATAAACATTTCAAGTTTTAAGTGTTCTGGTCTCAGAATCCAGAATTTACTTCAAATGTGGAAAAATGGTGGTTGAAATCTTCAACCCTATAGGAAGGAATAATGTTCTGCTTTCAACAAAGGCTAAAATTCATCAAGAAAAAATTGAAAGCATGGAACATTACGGACTTTGGGAACATCCAAGAAGCAAAAAGGAATATTTAGAACGACATGGAACAGGTGCAGCAAAGAATGATAGTAGAGGGAGGTACATAAGAGCTTAAAGAAAAGGAAAAGGAATTAGCACAACAACATGGGGAAAGGCTACAATAGGAGGAAATTATGTATAAGAAAAAATCTAGAATAAAATGGTTGCAAGAAGGTGAAAAAAATACAAAATTATTCCATATATCTATGATACAATATAGGCAGCAAAATAAGATCCATTTCATTCAAGATGAGTCATAGCAAATATTGGAAGATCAAGATGAAATCGCGGCAACGATGCACAATCACTTCCAGACTCTGCTTACGGGACCGGTTAATGATACAAGGGTTGCAATTAATCAAATTATTCAGCATATCACCAAATTGGTGTCGAAAGAGCCGAACACACTCCTATCTCGTGAGGTGTTCTTCAAGGAAGTAGAAGATATTATTATGAGCATGCCAAAAAACAAGGCACCTAGCCCTGATGGCTTAACAATTGAATTCTATCAGGCTTGTTGACACATCTTTAGGTATGATGTCTGGCAAGTTGTCAAAAAATCTGATTGTACCTCTTCTCTCCTCTTGGCATTTGACACCACCTTCATCTCTCTTATGCCTAAATCTCAGAAAGCAGCCTCTCCAGCAGACTATAGACCTATTTCTTTGCGTAATGTAATCTATAAAATCATTTCTAAAACTATTGCAAATAGGCTGAAGTTGGTCTTGCCTACCATTATATCCCTAGACCAAATAGCATATGTGGAGGGGCGTTAGATCTTAGACAACTTAATTCTGGTTCAAGAGCATCTCCATACTCTAAAGACCACGAAAATACCAGGTATGTTAATTAAACTTGGCATGTCATAAGCATTCGACAAAATCAGTTGGCAATTTATCTATCATATTCTCTCTACTTTTGGATTTAATGAGTTTTGGATCCACTAGGTCATGCATCTAACAACCAAGGTATTCTTCTATGTCCTTATAAATGGTGTTTGCTCCCCCGCCTTCTTGCCCACTAGAGGGATTTGGCAAGGGGATCCTATCTCTCCTTGTATCTTCCTTTTAGTTATAGAAGGGCTAGGTCGGTCTCTCAACCAAGCCTTAGCCTCTGGCAAGCTCTGTGGTCTCCCTCTGGGTTCTGCTGCGTGTGTTCTGCCCATCAGCTATTTGTAGATGACACAATGCTAATGCGAAAACCCTCCCTTAAAAAGCGTTAGAATTCAAAAAAAAATTAGATCTATTGTCTTTAGCTTATGGCACCTCTATCAATGGAACGAAATCCCAAATATTCTTTTTTAATACCCCAGTGGTAGTGCAGACCCATATTTCCCACCTTATGAGCTTCAAAATAGGTGCCCTGCCTTCTACTTATCTGGGGGCTTGCTTGTCTGCTGACCCCCTGAAATGTTCGATCTGGAAAAACCTTATCCTGAAATTTGAATCGAAAATCTCATCTTGGACCTTTAGGGCTCTCAATTGGGAAGGAAAGTTGACTCTTCTAAAGTCAATTTTGCAATCAATACCCACTTATTTGCTCTCTGCCTTGGTTGCTCCAAAGGTAGTTCTCAGCAAACTTAGAAGCATCCAATGTTCATTCCTATGGGGAGGGCCCGACAGGGGGAAACATGGACCTTAGTGGCCTGGGATAAGCTATGTTTGCCCAAACACTACGGAGGCTTGGGCCTTAGAGATCCGCAAATTATGAGTTAGGCGCTCTCTGCCAAAGTTTGGCGAAGATGGATAAAAGGCCCAGCTTCTCAATGGGAGAAGTATTAGTATAACAAGTATGCTCTTGGAATTGTTGTTAATCAATTAGTTAGATTCTCCAATATAATGCCAAGCTCACACATCTGGAACTCATCATGTCACAAAAGAACTCTGGTACATGAACATAACTTTTCGGAGTCGCATAATGGAAAATCTACTCTATTTTAGGAGGATTCCTGGAACCAATGGCCAAAACTCTCTTCTCTTGCCCATATAAACTCTCTAAAAGATAATCTCACCAGCAGGGGAGCTCTAGCATTGTGCGATTATTGGACCGAGCAGGACCCTCCCACTGGGTGGAGAAAATGGAGTGATTTCACCCCCCTCCTATCTTCGGACCTCGCAAAGGCTTATAAATTGATCTCGGAACATTTAATCAATCGCAACATTGAGCTGCATGAAGGAAATAATGTGCTCAGGTGTGAATATTGACCTTTAGTAAAATTCAACATTAAGGAAGCAAGCCAACTACTAATCAGAAATCTTCTCCCAGAGGCCAACAATCAGTGGAAGCACTTGTGGAAACTCAAACATTGGCCAAAAATTTCTCTATTTATTTGGTTGTTGCTCAAACAGAAAATGCTCACCTGGGATAGGTTGCAGAAGCGAGGATTCATAGGACCCTCGGTTTGCCATCTTTGCTTCTTAAAAGAGGAGAATTATGATCATCTCTTTCTTGACTATGATTACGCAAAAGAAATCTGGATGCATTTGCACCGTGCCTTTGGCATTCCTCCTCAAGGTTGGGTTGGAATTAAGGAGCTTCTAGTCAATTGGCCAACACCTTCTTTCTCCACTCCTATTTTAAACAGGGCCTAGGCTATGTTGTTGGGTTTTATCCTTTGGTCCCTTTGGAAGGAAAGGACTACAGTATCTTCAAGGACTCCCCTAGAGGGCCAGGAGTAATATGGGATTAAAATCTACAGATGTTGAATGAAACGATTTATCTTACCATTTGGGATTCCACGGATTGGGAGTGTGCGGAGTGTGAAAATTCCTAAATCGGAATCCCTACTACAGCAATTGATGATATTTATCCTACTTGTTAGATTTACATGAACAAGTTATTTGCAATTTCCTACGAAAAATATTGAAATGTATACATTGTCGCCTTCACTTAATTAATTTATATGCGGAAACAAGAGACTAAGAAAGAAAGAAAATACAACACAATAACACTGTTATTTTTGGACAAATGTCCCCAGAAAAACCCAATGCAGGAAAACCAGTGCAGCAGATCTGAGGGTTTTATTATTATGCAGTAGTAGATCTAAGTACAATTCTTTGATGCTCAACTAGGAATTCGATACAGAGAGAAATTGGAAAAAATGAATGGTGAAGTTCTCTCACCCTGTCATTGGGAGAATCTAAGTTGGATCACGCTGAACTGGAGTCTTTGTGTATCCTCTACATAGAACTATTACACTCTCATGCAATTCCTGCGTCACTCCTACTGCGTATCACGCTACTCCTTCTCTTGACCCTCTGTTGGCTAGAAAATTCGAACCTCTGCCTCCCGATCTCACACCCCGGCTCCTGGTCTAAGCCTCCTTGCAAAATTTGAGACGTAGAGCATATCCAATGCTACCAAAAATCAACACGGAGTCTGAAAAATGCATCTTATCCAACCTTGGGTTGAAGGCTTCAAAGACAAGAAAAACTAACAGGCAAGCTCGGCTAAGGAATACAAGTCCTGGTGAATGGTCCCCACCACCATTTGGTTTTGTTAAATTGAATTTTGATGGAGCTTCTAATGGCAACCCAGGCCCGACTAGCTGTGGAGGCACCTTCAGGAACGAGCAAGGAGTCATTTTGCATATTTATATGGAAAAATTAGGAGTTACAACAAACAATGCAATAGAGCTTTAGGGATTAGAACAAGGTTTAAAATTAGCCAAACAACTTCACTTCCATCAGCTCGTAATCGAGGGGGACTCAGAGCTCATCATCACAATCCTTAAAAAAATTCGATCGGGCACTCCTCTTCAAAAAATTGTCAATAGTTGGAGGCTTGAATGCAGGATGGAGTGAGTGGTCAAGGCACTAACACAAATAGAGGGAACTCTTCTGCTGCATATTAAGTGTGAAGGGAATAAGCTGGTAGATTTGCTAACAAACAGAGGATTGGCCTTAAATACACCTTTATGGGGAACTCAATGGTCAAGGAACATCTTGAATCCGCTAAGGCCAGCATGTGATGCAATCGCAACTAATGATTGTCTGCCAATATCGAGGGAAAGATCAGACTTCCCCAAGAGGCCTAATGTAGAAATCAAACCTCACTACATGTTGGAGGATTTGAGAGCTCTCACGCTCTCTTCCAATTGCTGAATTTGTTAATGATTTTGGGTTGTGAAAGCCTGGACTAACAACTTAACATTAGTTCCAATTTGGAATCTGGAATGTGCTACATCAAAGATGAGAAATTGGAAGGAGAGACCGGAATTTTTTTCATGTCCAATAGTCTTCTTAAGTTGATTACATATAATTTAAAGACAATATGGATGTACGCATGGTCTGGTTTCCCTGTGGGCAGGCCAGTCGTATCATCCCAAACAATGTATCCTTCCACTCTGCAGTATTATCAAAACAAACTTCATCTATTATTTTAAATATAAAATTATACTATAAATAATATAATAATCTAGTATTAATTCTTCTTTTATTAGTCTGAACAGGGTTTGCATAGACTCTTAATTTCTACCTTCGTTCTTGTTTGCATACACTCTTAATTTTTATCCTCGTTCTTGTAACATAGATTGCTAAATTTAAATGAGCCTTACCACCCTTATTGTGTTATTGATCAACGCCTATGCGGTTTTGATCATTATATATCGGAAAAAACAAAGATCTAGCGATATGTAATATGATCAATTGAGGTGATGACGTCCATGGAATTTGAAGATTAGGAAAATTCATGGTCATTGTGTTTTTTCTTATAATTATTTTCTCTAATAACGAGTATTCTGTGCTAAGTGCTTAAAATTAAAAAAAAAAGCACTATTATTTAAACTTCTGCATGCACATATATAATTCGGTCGCAGATCATTGGACATTCTAATTATTTTTAGTCCAATTAAATAATCAATGAGAACCTATGACCCGGTGCACCTTTGCCGACAACGGAATTCCTACCAGCGACTATGTCCGAGCTGCTTCCCATCTCCTCTCTCGTCAACGGCCACTTTCCATCGACCCTCCCGGTGGCGATTTCCCCACCACCACCTCCGACGTGGCCTCCTCGTTCCTTCACAACTACCGGCGGTCAACTTTTCCGAGCAACAGCCATGCTCTGAAAACGCCATCACAACTTGCCCATCTCCCGGGGGTAACTCATCCTGGCAACATGCAGGCTATGAAAATGCATCCATCTACTCTTCGCATTCAATTTCATCCAGTAACCGCCAATTCGAATTCATAATTTCACTCACCCTTACCCCTACCCCGAGCAAGTTTACTCCCAAGCGAATTCAGCCGGAAATTGAACCTCCCCAATTTGAATTGCCCCTTCACCCTTACCCCAGTTATTTTTTTTTTCCACTACGAAAAAAACAGTATTTATATTTATATAAAGTATATTTACATAGAGAATCAAAGATATGCTTGAACCAAAAGATAAAAGACTCTGCTGATCACAGCACTGCAGAATCTGAAACAAAAAACTTACATGGAGAGATGAAAGTAGAAATATGTAGCAAAACAAACAATATACGTCCATGGATACAGGATGACCTTTCAGGTTCATATAGATAAAGCAACCCCACCAAATTGAGAAATGCAAGAAGTTAATAAGCAAACATACATTTTGTGAAGAGGTAGAAGCATGAGATAAAGAAATATAATATGGGGGAGACAAAAAACAAAATGGTTTAAGTACCCGGCAAGGAAAAATCTTCAATCTGATATGTGCTTGTTCCCATTTGAATCTTCATTTTCCATACACCTGGCTGGATTGAGAGCCCTTTCTTTGACAGGTCATCAACAAGAGTATTATAGGTTCTGTCCACATGGTTGATAGAATAATCTTTTTTTCTGTTTCATAATACATTTATTCATTCATCCACCATGTTAACATGGAGTTCTTTATAGAAAATTTCCCTGCTCAATCATGCTCAATCATGATTTTAGAGTCACCGTAGATTTGAAGATTCTGAGGGAGGTGCTTAAATGTAGGAGTCCAGCAAGGGCCATAGCTTCAGCCTTGTTGTTTTTATCTTTACCTCTGTTCTGAGGGAGGTGCTTAAATGTAGGAGTCCAGCAAGGGCCATAGCTTCAGCCTTGTTGTTTTTATCTTTACCTCTGTTCCAATAAATGGAAAAATGTTGGTCTTCATTCATTGATATGAGAATGCCCCAAGCACATATATCATGTTGTGCTGCCCCATCAAAAAAATCTCTCGGAAAACTCATCCGGACCCTCCTTTGAACCTTGGAATTCTTATGTTGAATCATCTTACTTGGAAGAAAGTTATAAATAGAAATTATCTTTTCAAACACATTGTTTTTATCTTCCTTCCTATCTTGGAATAATAACTTATTCCTCCACTTCCAAACTGACCAAAGGAGAAGTTGAGAAATGAATCTAATTGTAGTTCTCTGGGTGCTCCACCAAACCAATGCATCTTGCATGGATGAGTGAATCGCCAAACTGAAACCAAAGTAGGATGCAAGATCCTTTTATCACTGAAGAGTGAAACTGCAATTTAGGAACATGTGACAGTTATTTTCTTCCTCCTCTTTGCACATTTAGGAACATGTGACAGTTATTTTCTCCTTCCTCTTTGCACATTAGGCATATACCAGGTCCTATCCAGTTTCTTTTTTGAAGATTCTCACAAGTAAGGTTTTTATTGTGAAAAACTAGCGAGGAGAAATAAATCATTTTACAGGGAGCCCCAGTTTTCCACAAAGACATCGGGAAAATATTCCAAAAAGGGAAAGAGTTTCTTTTAGCTAAAATTGAGTAGATTTCCTTTACTTGAACTTCTTCTCTCTCCTTTTTTTCCCCTCCCGATAAGGGAATCATTTACTTCCGTTCTGCATATACCTGAATTTCTCATAATCATCATTATATTGTTCCATTGCTGTGATAAATCTCCTCTTATACCCAACTCCTGTGGTACCTTCCAAATAGGAGCGCCTCCCTTCCACCCTGCTATGATTTGATTCCATTTGAAAATTCCCATCGATGAAGAGCCATTATGTTTGGTGGTATAATGAAATTCTCCCCAGTACCCATTATATGATCATACCCAATATAAACATAACTGCCATTCCGAAGATTCCAAGAGAGGTTTTTCAGGAAGAAAGACTCAATTTTCCGGAAACTCAGCGATATAGCAGATCCTTGAGCCTCCAGTTATTTTACTTCCAAGCCAGCCTGAAATCAGTCCTTTGTTTCATTTATTTCCCAAAAGCTGCAGGTTCCTGGAAAATTCAGATTGAAATTGGTCCTCTGTTTCATATCATTCCAAACGGCAGGTTTCTGGAAAATTTAGCCCGAAATCGATCCTCCGTCTCATTTATTTCCAAACAGCTATAGGTTGCTGGAAGATTCAGCCGAAATCAATCCTCGATTTCTGCACGCAAAAGTTAAGAGACCTGTTCTTTTTCTTTTCTTGGCATCCTGGAAACAGTATTATCGCCAAGAATTGTGAATATACTTTCATGTTACGAATATCGTATTTTACAAGCAGAAGTGAATCTCAATAACTGATGCAGGAGCATCATATCCTGCATCATATTAGATAATTTTTCTAATAATTTTTTTCTCCACTTAGAGGAGTCCTCTTCTGCTTGTGATATTTAGATTTAGGAATTTGGTTAGTTAGGAAGTTATGCCAGGGTATCCTTAAGCGGCAGATGTATAAAATTTGTTAGGATTAGGTGAAAATAGCTTGTAGAAATAGAAACAGATGTAATTAAGGGAAAGCCCCAAGAAAATGGAAATTAGGCCAAATAGAGAGGTAGGAGGAATCCTGGGTTTGTAGAAATTATGTGCAGAGCCTTTTAATGAAATAGTGTAATTCCAAAATGGCTGTGAATGTTTCCTTGTATTTATGTGATTTCAATTCGAATCAATCCCTGCGTAAACCAGTCGCTGTGCGTGAATTCTGTCGGTTTGAATGGGATCGAATTATATGCTTTTATGATGGAGAAACGAAAGTGGTTTTGTTATCGGCTTACTTATTTGTTGCAGGAAGGATTTATTTATTGTAGAGTGAAACAGTCCAGGTTCCAAGTCAGGTTCAAATTTAGGGATTGCGTGGGAATCGGATCAAACATTTAAACAAACCTGTGGAACAGCTATACACAAAACAAGTGATCTATTGCAAAGGAAACACCCTGATTCTCCAACCCTGGTGATCGCTGGTTTGTATATTCGATTGAAAAAACAGGGGGTAAACCTTCAGTTCCACAACCCTAACGCGCTGCAAAGGAAATACATCAAATTTAGTATATTTGTGGCTGCAGAGAGGTCAGAGCGCGGATCCGGTCGAAAGAGACAAATTAGAACACTAAATTCACAGTCAAACGTGTTGCAGTGAGGCACCAATTTTGTGGTCTGTGCAACTGAAGGATTAGGGTTGCGGTTGTATCACCTGGGTGTGCGTTGAAGCATAAGGTTATTTTCTTCTCTGTGCTGTTGGGTATCCGGCAAGGCACCAATAATTGTTGTTTGCATTCTCTATCAAGAATTAGGTTGGTTTCCAGAAAGACAACGTCAGCTTATTAATTCTGTCACGGCTGAGCTGCTTGCTCTTATGTTCCTACTGGGAAGCCATTAAATTTTTGAATTCCTTGAAACCTAGCATTTTTTGTGATGGAAAAAATAAATTTAGAATTTAATAATTTTTAGCTTGATAATTTCAAATGCTTAGTGATCTGTTTTAGATCAGTTGGAATGATTCTTGTATTAGTTTTGAAAATTCTTTTAGCATATTTTGTTGTACATTTTCAGTCACAGGTATTGTTTCCTGGAAACTTGTAACATTTTTTGTACTACATTTCTTGTCACATATGTTGATACCAGGAAAAGAGCCCAACGGATTGATTAAGTTATTGTGACAAATTTTTATGAATTTCCATTGATATGAAAAAAGTAGAGAATAAAAAGGAACCATAAATTCTTGCTACACTGCGGGGTGAAACAAACAATAATTAAGGCTAAAACATGTATGGAGCTTATAAATAGTAGTGTTATTGGAATGCATCTTTTTGGTTTAGACCTATGTTGCACGGATACCCGTCCTCCAAAAAAAACCACTTACCCTATGTCTCCGCGTTTTTGGGACTTTAGGAATTTAAGAAATGTCCCTAAATTATTGGGGACTCATAGAGACTTCCTTGCCGTCCCCAAGACATTCCGAGCAGATTTCAAAGATGTTCCGCACAGATTTCAAAGACATACTAGAAAGCTTTCAAGGATAATTTCAGCATATATTTTAGTTTTGACAATCATGCACATTGATGATTGGACAATTTTTTCCATTCATTATTTTTGTATTGCACCGAGTCTAAATCTGTTGTACAAGTTGCAAGTCAAAATATGGGCTTTGTATGATGATGGGTTTTAATTGGGTTTTTGGTGATTTAAATATTGTATTTTCAACAACAAAATTATAATAAGCAAAGCCTCTATATCAAGAAAACAAGAAATGCAACATTTCAAAGGGCTGACCCTTGTGGTTATTGCTCTTATTTTTTCTCATTTTTCACATCTCAGCATTTAGGTATTGTTCATGGTTTCTAGGAGTCATTCAAGTCCAATGATTCCACCATCTCAACTTTAAGCATTGTGAAAAACAATCAAATAATAGTGACTTGGATTGAGTGCTAAATGCTTGAACAAATCCTTATTCAATCACCTTTTTAATGAAATATGAATCTAATTTCTTTATAGAATCAACGTATTTTACAGTGATTTGCAATACCACTGTAAAAGTTTGCAAAAGATCTTTAGAAGGGAATTCCATTTAGGTTTAGCATAATCATCATTAACATGAAATATGAAGAAAAAATGTTATAGAGACAATTATCTTTCTCATAGATCATTCATGAAATTTAATGCAAATTGAAAATAGTTGCACTTAAGTTTTCGTAATGCTCAACTGCATTTTACTCATATCTAATGGCAAGTAATGGAAAGTCACTCAACCCGTTTTAAGCTGCTCAAGATTTTTTAGAATTGGCAAGTGTAAGGGTTGTGCATAATGCTATATATTATAACTTGTTATTCTTGTAAGCTTGAAGAAAATACAAATGCTAATAGTGAATCCTGAAATAAATAAATAAATAAATAAATAAATAAATAAATATATATATATATAATTGTTCCTAACTCGTCATCCCCTAAAATTTTAGGGGTGCGTTCTAGCTATCTTGGGGACGCATCCCTTCGACCCCACCGTTCCCCATCCCAAAAACTAATGTGACATAGGTTTAGATTGAGATGGTTAAATTGCATTAATCAGAAATTGATGTAGCTCTGAAAAAAACAATACCTACACTAGTTTTTGTCTGAATCAATCGATCGACTCGAACAAACTTGCCACCGCCATCCTAAACTTTAAAAAATTGGTTTCCCCTTTCAAAACCTTAATGTGACTTTATATAATCATGCCATCGTTTTCCTTCCATTTCAGTCAGTGGTTGATCTATTGTTTAAATTGAGAGGTAAAAATTTTTGTTAAAGATTTTCAGTTAGTGATGATTGACTGTTTCTTGGGATTGGGTTTGTATTTTTTAATGAATCCAAAGTTTTTTTGATGGATTGGACACCAACTATTTTTCTGGAAAAATTTCAACTTAATTCTAGGAATACATTTTTAACACTTGGATGTGTAAAACTACTATGTGATAACGAACTCATAAACTTAAAATTAATAAGGGTAATAACTGCAATGTAGCATAGTCCCTACTTCTACTGCTCATTAGTTGATTAATGCAATGTGGGGTTTGTGTTTTATCAGTTTTCAAGAATGCTTCGTTTTTGCAATTGTCTCCCCAATCTGTTGTTATTTCCACCTTCACACATCCACACTCTGCAAAATTAAATCCACCTCCACAAAGCTCCCTCCTCCGTACACGCTTTCTTCGCACATCCATACTCTGAAAAATTAAAGCCACCACTGAATAGCTTTCGCTTTTCCCGCCTCTGCACATCAACGACAACTAAAATTGAAAATGAAAGTGACGGTTTTGTGTGATAACGGAGCAAGAACTCGATACAATGTGAAATATGTACATACACATGTTACCCACAAAATGTTTATGTTTCATATTGCTCAAACGCAAATGACATGCCATGTCATTGCAGAGTACATTGTGGAGTACGAAGAGCTTTCATTGTGCGAAGTTTTCTCTGCACTCTACACAATGAAAGCCACCTTCGCATAACTTTCGCTCTTCCCGCCTCCACACAACAACGACGGCCAAAAATGAAAATGAAAATGATGATTTTGTTTGATGACGGAGTAAGAACTCGATACAATGTGAAGTATGTACATACACATGTTACCTACACAATTTTTCCATTTCATACTAAAACGCAAATGGCATTCCATGGCATTGCAAAGTACATTACGAAGTGTAGAGAGCTTCCATTGTGTGAAGTTTTCTCCACGCTTTGCACAATGATAAAGATTTCACACAATTCATACACACTTTGTTTATTCTTACTATAGCATTGACCTATCAACTGCTACTAATAATGTCTCAATGTTTTAGTTATCAGAAGTAATTTGATTGACAAAAAGATTGTTTGGAGTGTTTGTGGCGAACTTCAATCGTTTTTTAATTGGTCATAAAATTATTGTTGAGTGGACAGAAAAGCAGGGCCAAATATTCCCCTTAATAATTATAACCCCTTCCCGCATTCCCATATTCAATTCGATTGGACTGCAATAATATGCAAAAATAGTCCTACCTGAGGCTTTAGCCCAGTCCATGCATGGAGCACTCCCTTGGTGAATTTCACAACTCCACATGCTTATATACAATATTTATTCTTTGATCTGCCTTATTGATGTGTTCCCATTCAATGCTTAAGAATTTTTACATTACGCTAAAAGTTGGGAAGTTAGGATAATTGAAGTTTGAATTTGCCCAAATGAGAAGTTTGAAAGAGCACCAATGAAGGGGTTAGGTTATCGGACCTTTGGTGAGTTAGCTAAAGTTTTAAGTTTGGAATTACTTTGATTATTTCATTCAAAAAGGGAAGACCGTAAATAGTCAGATTGTGATAATATGTGCAAATACCCCTATGAGACGCTAAAGCCCAGTCCTGGCACAGAGCCCTAACTTAGTGAATTTCACAACTCCACATGCTCATGTACAATGTATATTCTTTAATCTGCCTTATTGATGCATTCCCATTCAACGCCCAAGAATTTGTTACATTACGCTAAAAGTTGGGAAGTTAGGATAATTGAAGTTTGAATTTTCCCTGATGAGAAGTTTGAAAGAGCACCGACAGAGTTAGGTTATCATGCCTTTAGGGATTTTGTTAAAGTTTTAAGTTTGGAATTGCTCTGATTGTTTCATTCACAAAGGGAAGACCATAAATTCAAGGTCAAATCTAGAAGAAAAGAAGTTCATTTGTATCAGTTACACCTCGATCCGAAGAATAATGACAAACAAATCTTACTGGGATCTTGGTTTTTGGAGGCTTATTCATCGAGCTAAAGGTTGAAAGAAAGAGGATCAATTTGTTTATTACCTATTCCAGTAGCATGGTAGATAGCTCAGAGCAAAGCAACGACATTATTTCTCTAGCAAAATACACGACTCTTAATGTTCATAATCCCATTCAACATTTATCTCTGGATCCCCCACTAGAAAAAACAATGTGAGGCAACCCTATTTATTTCCCTAAGCTTCTTTGAAAATTTCACCAACCAGAGTGAGTATTTGGCACAAGCGAGTGATTTGACTTGTCGAAGAACACGAAAAAGTAAGGGTTTGGGACGATGAGCATTGCTACCCCATCCAACCATAACAACATCATACCCCCCTATCCTATATAATATCACTTTCAATGTGAGCTAGTGGATTATGATTTTCAATGGGGGTCCAATCAATAGGGGTTCAGAGTTGAGCTCTCACATTGTGCTTTCCTTTGAGGCCCTGACCTCCCAATCTCTTACCACCTGACTTACACCTGGGCCCCAACCTTGGTCGTGCCATGTCACCTAGGCCCACCTTCCCTACCATCCTGGAATTGGGGCCCACAAAACTCTCAACCCCTTACATAACAACTTTTTCACGTTATAAGTGAATTTGGTGAATATTAGTGTTGTTGTTGTTTTCAAATATTCACCAATTTGGCTTTCCAGGGTTATTGGTTTTGGGCCTTGTTCTGCCCTCTACTATTGTTGAATCGAAATTGGGGCTTTGGGATTTAAGGGGTTATTACAGTTTGTTTGTAGGGTTATTGCGTTTGGGTCTTGCTGTGCACTCTACTGTCGCTGAATCGGAATTGGGGCTTTGGGATTTAAGGGGTTATTGAAGTTTGTTTGCAGGGTTATTGGGTTAGGGTCTCGTTGTGTCCTATATGTTGGGTGTGGAGCCTGATTATCTTCTGTATTCAAAGGTATCGCCACATTGAACCCCAATTCGAAATGGGGCGGCAACGCCATCCATAAAATATTCACTATAGGGGGGGGGGGGGTCCAGGGGGGGCGGCTGCGACCTTTGGGGAGACCCCCCCTGGTGGGGGCTTTCGGGAGCAGCGCCCCCGAAGTTAAGAATAGATGTAAAATTGCCTTGTAAAAGTATAGTAATTTCTAATCAATCTGAGTCGTTCATTAGGCGGAGATCTGACAGTAGAAGTTATGTTTAATTTAGGGTTTTTTGCCCTAGAAGGCAACCCCTCACTATATATGAGGGAATTGTATTGCGTCTATGTAGATCTGTATTCTGAGTGAGAAAGAGAGAAGAGTGAAGAGAGTGTTACAGCGGATCTGATGTAGGTTGTATCTCTTCAGTTTGCTGGATAATATAAAAGGAAGGACTGGTTGTTTCTCCGTGGACGTAGCTCAAACTGGGTGAACCACGTATATCTGTGTCTCTCTTGTTTTATGTGTTTTTCTGTGTTTATATTTCTACAATATTTTATGTGTTCCATTGCTCTGTAATATATAATTTTCTAACAACTGGTATTAGAGCTGAAGGTCTATTTGGCTGATAAACTCGCAGGAAAGAAGGGTTCCTCGTTCGAGTGGGAGCAATGGCGGAAGATGGTAAGTTTAGGGTCGAGAAATTTAACGGCCAAAACTTCTCGCTATGGAAGATGCGGATGGAAGATTAGCTGTATCAGAAAGATCTGTACCTACCATTGGGCAGAAAAACAAAGATGCCGACGGGTATGACAGATGAAGAATGGAACCTTCTCAATAGAAAGGCACTCGGAACAGTACGGTTGTGCCTCGCAGTGTCGATCGCATTCAACATTTCGAAGGAAACAACGACAGAGGGTTTGATTAAGGCATTGGCGAAACTATATGAAAAACCCTTTGCCTCAAACAAGGTATTTCTTATGAAACAGTTATTTAATATGAAGATGTCGGAAGGTGGATCTGTTGCAAACCATTTAAATGATTTTAATACTGTTACAAGTCAATTAAGTTCTGTAGGGGTAAACTTTGATGATGAAGCTAGAGCTCTGTTATTCTTGTGTTCATTGCCAAAAAGTTGGAATGGTTTAGTAATGGCCATTAGTAGCTCTGTTTTTGGATCTAATACTTTAAAGTTTGATGATGTTGTCCGTGCTATCCTTAGCGAGGAAATGCGATGGAAAAGATCCGGTGAGACATCGGGTAATGCTTTGAGTGCAGAATCTAAGGGAAGAAAAATGGAAAGAGGAAAGAGCTCAAGATATCGCAGTAAATCAAGGAAAGGCAGATCCAAGTCTAGATCGGGGATAGTGTGCTGGAAATGCAGAAAGAAAAGACACCTAAAGAAACACTGTAGATCTCGGAAGGGAAAAGAAGGAGATGCACAACATGAAAACAATCATGAAGCAAATGTGACATGTGAGGTGTTACAAGATGCTTTGATACTTTCTTTCGAAAATATCACTGATTCCTGGGTGGTAGATTCAGGGGCCTCATTCCATGCCACACCTGATAAGAAATACTTTCATGATTATGTTCAAGGAGATTTTGGACAAGTCCGTTTGGGTGATGATAAACCCTATAAAATTGTTGGAATGGGTAAGGTTCTTGTAAAACAGCAGAATGGAAACCAATGGCTACTAAATGAAGTAAGGCATGTTCCAGATCTGAAGAAAAATCTGATTTCAATAGGGCAGTTAGGGGGTGAAGGTTGTGTGACAAATTTTACAGATAAAGCTTGGAAGGTCACCAAAGGAGCCCTGGTAATAGCAAAAGGCGAAAACGTTGGTACATTGTATTTATGCAATGGTATTTCTAACTCTGTTAATGCTTTAACTTCCAAAGGAGTAGATGCAACTTTATGGCATCATAGGCTCGGACACATGAGTGAGAAGGGGATGAAGATCCTTCATTCAAGAAATTTGTTGCCGGGTTTGAAGAATGTTGATTTGGACTTCTGTGAGAATTGCATTTATGGAAAACAGAAGAGAGTTAGATTTCTCAGAGTTGGGAAAGAAAAGAAGAGCGAAAAATTAGAGCTTATGCATACAGATGTATGGGGACTTGCTCAGGTATCATCTCTTGGTGGCTCTCATTATTATGTTACTTTTATTGATGATGCAACTAGAAAAACTTGGATTTATTGTATTAAGAATAAATCTGATGTATTTGATACTTTCAAGAAATGGAAAGCTTTGATTGAGATTGAGGCAGGAAAGAAATTGAAGTGTCTTAGATTAGACAATGGAGGTGAATATTGTAGCAACAAGTTTGATAGGTACTGTTCAGAGCATGGAATCCACAGAGAAAAGATAGTTCCAAGAACACCACAAGAAAATGGTGTGTCAGAAAGGATGAACAAAACAATCATGGAGCGTGCAAAGTGCATGAGATTGCATGCAGGATTGCCTTTACAATTTTGGGTAGATGTTGTAGATACTGCTATTTATTTAATAAACAGAGGGCCTTCAAGTTCCTTGGATGGTGGTGTTCCAAAGGAAGCATGGACAGGTAAAAAAGTAAACTTCTCCTTTTTTAAAGCCTTTTGGTTGTGAGGCCTTTGTCCATATTAATAAAGAAAATAGAACAAATCTTGAGGCAAAATCAAAGAAATGTACCTTTATTGGATATGGTGTTAATGATTTTGTTTATCGCTTATATGATTATGAAAATCATAAAACCATTAGGAGCAGAGATGGAATATTCAATGAAAAAGTCTTGTATAAGAATTAACTGCAGGAAAAGAAACAAGAAAAAGAAAACAATGAATACATAGTTCTTGATGAGATCATTGAAAAAGTAAAGGTTCCTGAAAATAATAATAATCAACAACAACCACCACAATAGCAACGGGCACCCCAAACACCTGAAAATGGTGTTAGAAGATCTACCAGGATAAGTAGACTCCCTGAACGATACTCTCCTTCATTATATTATTTATTGTTGACTGGTTCTGGTGAACCCGAATGTTATGAAGAAGCAATGCAAGTTAAAAGCAGGAAGAAGTGGGAGCTAGCCATGGAAGAAGATATGGACTCCTTAATGCATAACCAGACTTGGGGCTTAGTCAAGTTGCCTGCAGGTAAAACTACATTGCAAAATAAATAGGTTTACATGCTGAAGGAAGAAGATGGAGGGAAATAGAGGTACAAAGCTAGACTTGTGGTGAAGGGGCTTGCACAGAAGAAAGGTATTGATTTTGATGAAATATTTTCTCATGTTGTTAAAATGACTTCAATCAGAACTATTCTAAGTCTAGTTGCAGCTGGAGATTTGCATCTTGAGCAATTAGATGTAAAGACAACCTTTCTCCATGGGGATTTGGAGGAAGAGATATATATGCAGCAGCCATAAGGATATGAGGTAAAAGGGAAGGATAAACTAGTGTGCAGGTTGAAAAAGAGCTTGTATGGATTAAAACAGGCTCCAAGGCAGTGGTATCTAAAATTTGACAAGTTTATGTTTGAACAAGGTTATACTAGATGTCACTCTGATCATTGTGTTTATCTGAAAAAACAAAATGATGACATCTATATTATATTGTTATTGTATGTGGATGGCATGCTTGTTGCAGGGTCTAACATGCAGGAAATAAATGTGCTCAAAAGAAAATTGGCAAATTCATTTGCAATGAAGGATTTGGGAGTTGCAAAACAAATCCTTGGTATGAGAATAACTAGAGACAGAAAAAATCACAAATTAACATTGTCTCAGAATGAGTACATACAAAAGTTGTTGAAAAGATTTAATATGCACAATGCAAAAGCAGTCAGTACACCTTTTTCTAGCCATTTTAAACTTAGTAAGGAAATGTGCCCAAAGACCCAAGAAGACATGGATTATATGTCTAAAGTTCCATATGCATTAGCATTTGGAAGTTTAATGTATGCAATGGTTTGCACAAGGCCTGATATTGCACATGTAGTGGGAGTTGTAAGCAGGTACATGAATAATCCAGGAAAGGAACATTGGATGGCAGTGAAATGGATTCTCAGATATTTGAAAGGTACCACAAATCAATTATTATGCTTTGGTGGTTCAAACATTTCTCTACAGGGATATGTTGATGTAAATATGGCAGGGGACAGAGATAATAGGAGGAGCACTACAGGATATGTATTTACTATAGTTGGAACAACTGTCAGTTGGGTTTCAAAAATCCAAAGTGTTGTTACACTTTCAACAACAGAAGCAGAGTATGTTGCTGCTACAGAGGCTAGTAAAGAAATGATTTGGTTACAAAGGTTTATGGGTGAATTGGGTAAGGAGCATGATATGGGCACGTTATACAGTGATAGCAAAGTGGCATTAATCTTGCAAAGAACTCATCATTTCTTTCCAGGACTAAACACATACAGCTTAAGTACCATTTCATACAATTAGTGTTGGAAGATGGAGAGTTGAAGCTGGAAAAGATACACACTAGCTAGAATCCTGCAGATATGCTAACAAAAGTTGTAACCAGGGAGAAACTGAGAATATGCTCAGTTTCAATTGGTCTTCAAGTATGATGAAGAAGATGAGAAATATCCAGGTCCAAAGAGAAGTCATTGTCCAGCAAATGAAGCAGCGGTGGAGTTGCTATAATCAGTCTCCAAGTGGGAGATTGTTGGGTGTGGAGCCTGCCGCCCGTAAAATATTCGCTACAGGGGGGGTCCAGGGGGGCGGTTGTGACCTTTGGGGAGCCTCCCCCCTGGCGGGGGATTTCAGGGGCAGCGCCGCCAAAGCTAAGAATAGATGTAAAATTGCCTTGTAAAGTATAGTAATTTCTAGTCAATCTAGGTTGTTCATTAGGCGGAGATCCGACAGTAGAAGTTATGTTTAATTTAGGGTTTTTTTGCCCTAGAAGGCAACCCCTCACTATATATGAGGGAATTGTATTGCGTCTATGTAGATCTGTATTCTGAGTGAGAAAGAGAGAGAAGATTGAGAGTGAAGAGGGTGTTACAACGGATCTGATGTAGGTTGTATCTCTTCAGTTTGTTGGATAATATAAAATGAAGAACTGGTTGTTTCTCCGTGGACGTAGCCCAAATTGGGTGAACCACGTATATATGTGTCTCTATTGTTTTATGTGTTTTTCTGTGTTTATATTTCTGCAATATTTTATGTGTACCATTGCTCCGTAATATATAATTTTCTAACACTATAGTGTCGCTGAATCGAAATTGGGGCTTTAGGATTTAAGGGGTTATTGCAGTTTGTTTTCAGCGTTATTGGATTTGGGTCTTGTTGTGCCCTCTACTATCGCTGAATCGAAAATTGGGCTTTGGGATTTAAGGGGTTATTGCAATTTCTTGAGAATCTAATTTAGCCTTCACATTTGAAGGATTGTTCTTGTTTTTAATTCTTTGTTTGAGGTGAATAATTTCTCATAGCTTAAGTTATATTTATCACTATTTTAATGTCCCATGTTAGCTTTGCGCACCAATGTTATCAATGACAACTGATTTAATATTTATATGGAAGAATTATGTACTTGTTATTGATTCTCTGTTTGATGTAAATAACTACTTAGAGTTTGAATTCGATTTTCTCCTCTTGTTGTTCATTTTAAACATGCATTAATTAACAATTGTGATGTTTAACGATCGCTCAAGTTATGCTATGTCATGGCACAAGTTTATCAATTATGTAATTGTGTTGTAGAGCTACACACATCTTTATTGTCTTACTGAGATTTGTAATACATGTCGAAATGATTCTACTGTTGTTCTATATATATGTTCATATATGACTACCACATAATCTTCAATTCACTTTCCAGTTTTGTAATTCTCTCGGTGTATACGCGATATGACTTATTGCTAATCTGAAAATGTTTAATGGAACCTGGAAATGTTTAATGGAACACCAGTCCTCAGTCCCTAATTTCATTCATAGTGTTTACCGTGCCAATTCATTTATAAATTTCTATGTTCTAGTAAAGGAACTGATGGTGAGTTTAATACTCCCACCGCTCTGAATGAAAACCGCATTTTCTGGTAATTAATCTTTGTTTTTCTATTCACTGTGTTACATTAGTAGCTAAAGTTTAAGTGATACAGGTGCCTACACTCCTGGTAGATTGTTACAATTTGATCATTACTGGTTTAAACAATTTCCTCCTATCTTCGAGAAGAGACATGCAAGATTTCCTTTCGGGTTTTCTTGCTAAATGCTTCTCCTGGAGTTTTTATGCTCGCTTTTTGCAAGTACAAATCCTAGATGTGATGTTCTAGATTGACATGTATTTTTTTTCCTCAAAATGAGTTATTTCTAATTGTTGCTAATATCTTTGTAACACCTTTTTAAATATTAATGTGAAAATTATTTTTCTTTCAAGTTTGTAATTGGTCTTGGCACTGCTTTAAAACTTTTCATTGTCATTTTTGTGTTGTTAGCTGAGTTATGTAGTGTTTGTGAATGCAGTGGTAATAATCCATTTCCTTTATATTGTGTCTGTTTTTTTTATTCATTTCTTCTTGTCTAGAGCAGGATTTCTGTTGTTATAAAATGTTGTCTTTGAAGTAAGGTTCGTTTTGATGGCACTCAGAGTGGATGACAATGCATTCTGAATGGGTTTTGATTTGGGATTTAAGGGGTTATTGCAGTTTGATCCAGAGCTAATTTTTGCATTGGTTTTCTAGTCTATAATGTGTCAAGGCTGACACTTTCTTGGGCTTGATTTGGGATGGGAAATGTTCATTTAATTATTCTCTTGCCTTGTTTATGCATTATTTGGCTCAGTTTAGTAGAATTTAGTTTGGTTTTCATCCTTAGTTTGACATTAGAAGCAATGAGAATATTTCCCAAGTCAAATATTGATATCTTCTTCAACATTATGATGGCTTGATTGCCTATTTTAAATTTTCAAGTGCAACTTACCATAAGAAAAAACATATTTTTACAAGTACAAATCGCAGATGTGATGTTCTGGATTGACATGTATTTTTTTTCCTCAAAATGAGATATTTCTAATTGTTGCTAATATCTCTATAACACCTTTTTAAATATTAATGTGAAAACTATTTTGATTTCAAGTTTGTAATTGGTCTTTACACTGCTTTAAAACTTTTGACTGTCATTTCTATGTTGTTAGCTGGGTGATGTAGTGTTTGTGAACGCAGTGGTAATAATTCATTTCCTTTATATTGTGCTTGCTTTGTTTATTCATTTCTTCTTGTCTACAGTAGGATTTTTGTTGTTATAAAATGTTGTCTTTGAAGTAAGGTTTGTTTTGATGACACTCAGAGTGGATGCCAATGCATTTTGAATGAGTTTTGATTTGGAATTTAAGGGGTTATTGCAGTTTGATCCAAAGCTAATTTGTGCATTGGTTTTCGAGGCTATAATGTGTCAAGACTGACACTTTATTGGGCTTGATTTGGGATGGGAAATGTTCATTTAATTATTCTCTTGCCTTGTTGATGCATTATTTGGCTTAGTTTAGTAGAATTTAGTTTGGTTTTCATCCTTAGTTTGACATTAGAAGCAATGAGAATATTTCCCAAGTCAACTATTGATATCTTCTTCAACAATATGATGGCTTGATTGCCTATCTTAAATTTTCAAGTGAAAATTACCATAAGAAAAACCATATTTTTGCAAGTATAGATCCTAGATGTGATGTTCTGGATTGACATGTATTTTTTTCCTCAAAATGAGCTATTTCTAATTGTTTTTAATATCTTTGTAACACCTTTTTAAATATTAATGTGAAAACTATTTTTCTTTCAAGTTTGTAATCGGTCTTGGCACTACTTTAAAACTTTTGACTGTCATTTCTGTGTTGTTAGTTGAGTTATGTAGTGTTTGTGAATGCAATGGTAATAATCCATTTCCTTTATATTGTTTATGCTTTTTTAATTCATTTCTTCTTATCTAGAGTAGGATTTCTACTATTATAAAATATTGTCTTTGAAGTAAGGTTCGTTTTGATGGCACTCAGAGTGGATGACAATGCATTTTGAATGGGTTTTTATTTGGGATTTAAGGGGATATTGTAGTTTGATACAGAGCTAATTTGTGCATTGGTTTTCCAGTCTAGAATGTGTCAAGATTGACACTTTCTTGGGTTTGATTTGGAATGGCAAATGTTCATTTAATTATTCTCTTTCCTTGTTGATGCATTATTTGGCTCAGTTTAGTGGTAATAATCCATTTCCTTTATATTGTGTCTACTTTTTATATTCATTTATTCTTGTCTAGAGCAAGATTTATGTTGTTATAAAATGTTGTCTTTGAAGTAAGGTTCGTTTTGAAGCATAATAGAAACAATAAATGTAGAAGCATAATAGAAGTTATAAATGTGTTGTTAATCAATTGGTGTGTAGAAACATAATAGAAGCTATTATTTGCATTCTCATGTCACTGTGTCAGAATTCTCCATTATAATAGACTATAGATGTTCCTTCTAAGATCGATTTTGGTTACAATGCCACATACAATATGAAATAAATCAACCTAGATTGTAAGCCAAAATCTTCATGTGACAAGAAAAAGAGACAGTCCATCCAAAATCCACATCATAATGTGGTTACAACCAAAAACATATGACACCCCTATTCTTTATGGCCTTGAGAATCTTCAGTGCCAAAACTCCCTGAGTTGCCTGCTTGAGCCAAGTAGGTTGGCCTACCTAAAAAGGGTTGATTAGGATGTGGTTGATTGCTGCCATATGATTGAGTCCAATTTTCCCCTTCCAACCATGGAGGAATTGAGTACCCATACCTCACATTTGCGCTACTAACCCCTGCATTAAGTGGAGGTGTGTGATGAGCATATATAGAATTGACACCTCCTCTGGTAGGAATAAGGCAAGTGGGTAAACCCCCATTTTGATAGTGAGGCACTTGAATGTTTATGAGGTCTTGGAATAATGGTGTATTATTTGCAATATTGTCCAATGTGTTTGACATAATCCTAGTTTCATCAGTTGTGCTTGCATCATTGTCAACCATATCGATCATCCCTTGTTCCTTTTCAAGCATTTGTTTATCCTTTCTTTCTTCCTTTTCCTGTCTTTCCATTTGTTTTAGTTGGTCCTTCTCTTGCCTTACTTTCTCTCTTTCAAGCCTTTCATCTGCTCGACATTGTGCTGCAACAATCCTTGTTGCCTTCTTCTCCTTGGCTAGATCCTTCTTTTCTATTTAATCCCTTAATTTCAAATTTCTTTTTTTTAGAATCAACTAATAGGTTTATATAGTCTTCTGAGGTGAGTAACAGTGAACTTTGGCCCAAACGAAGACTACCCAATGTTCCTTTCTTTTTTTTCATTGACACTTTCTCTACTGGTAGCTTTCGGAACAGACCAAGTAACTTCTCCAACCCTCCCACCTGCATGTCATTGCTTGGCACTTTCCTTTCAGTATCCGAGAAAACTGATTGAACTATATTGTTATCTTCATCTGATGCCTCATTATGTTCTTCATCTTCTTCCATTGATCTATTGTCCACAAAAAAATGAACAATTTCATTGTTCAATTCTACTGGTTTTGAAGGCATGTTCATGCTTTGTTCATTGGCTCTTGAGACACTATGTTCATTCAAATTAATCATGGCTTCTACCAGCCATGATGGTGGGGTTACTTGGCTTGGCAATGTCAATTGGTCATTTTTGCTTCCTAGTGCAATATCAGCAATGTCATTTTCAAATATATCTTCATTGTCAATTGCATGTTCAACAATGTCATTAACAATATCAGCAGCAAAAGTTCCATGTGCTTGAGTTGGTAGGACGACCTCCATGTTATTGTCAATTTGAGTGTGATTATATTGTGTTCCACATACATGTTCATCATCATCACCATATAAATGTCCTTGAGAGAGGGAAATCATATTACCAACTGCAACCGCATCATCATGTTCATTTACTTCTTCTTGCACTTCAACACATGTTTGGACATGCCCTTCTTCCTGACCATCCACATGAAACGCCTGGCTACAACCAGTATCATGCATAAGGACATCATAATTTAGTGTCTAGATTCCTATCCTACTAAATCCAGCCTTGATATTTGATGGTGTTAGAGCCTTTTTAAATGCTTTACTTGCAAGCTCTGCTAGCCCAGACGTTTCCACCTCAACCCCTAGACTATTTTCCATCAATGCAACACGCTCTGACCTAAAATAGTTCTTGAAAGGATCAAACACACTAACATCAAGGGGTTGCAATCTGTGAGTGGTATGAGCGAGCAATGTTAACAGATCGATGCCCATATTATCTGCTTCCTCAATTGTTTGTACAACAATGTGGCTTCCATGGCCATCTAATATCAATAGGTGTATGTTATTAGGTGAGACACCACCTGGTACAAATGCACCAAAGTGACAAAGCCAATTTAAAAAAATAAAATAAAAAAAATTAGTCATCCATGTATGGGGATGTGTAGCCATGCATGCACCTGGTTCATATTTTTGTATATATTTTTTCAGTTGATTTTTACCTTTGAATAGTTAAAATCCTGGGATTGGAGCACCAATTGCATCGACACAACATAGAATAGTTATCCACTCCTTGCTCTTAGGAAAAATATTTGGCACATTTCGACTCCCTCTCTTGGCAATTACGTACATGCCACAATTCCTTTCTACCTATAAACCCGTTTCATCACAGTTCCATATATGGTATGCACCATAAGAATGTTTATCGTAAGAACTAGAAAGAGTGTCATAGAACTTACATACAACTATAGGGCGCACATTTAATGCATTGTCTTTGTCAAGGCCCTCAGTTGTAGGCAATATAAGGTCTGGATGCCTTTTTTTAAACCCAAACCACCGTGATTTACCAGGAAACCCATATTTGAACGGGTTTGGCCTCCCTTGACAAATTTGAACAATTGTGGATTTGAGTTGTATCAACTCTAGCTCGTGTCCCAATTGGGCCATCTCTTTACACCACTTAACCACCTCAGCCTCCTCCTCTTCAATCATAACTGTAAGAGGCCCACTATGTTTTGTATGAGTGAGCCCATTTATCCAATAATGTATTGATGAGGGAGGAATACCATGTTTTTTTGCAGATGCCTGAACTAAATATCCATTAAACTCTATGTCGCCAATTGCAACTAATATTTCTTCTTTTTTCCAACCACTTATAGCGTTGATATTTTTAGTTGAACTTGCCCCTTGCACTATGGTTAACGGTGTCTTTGTGGGTGATGGTGTGACAACATCAGCTTTAGTCACATGGTCATCCTCAACAACGTTGCTTGGAGCATTGTTGACATTCACATCACCTGTCCTATCCTCATCTAACGAAGGGCATCGCAGTTGGGCACCCCTTGTCACTCTCTTGCCACTTCTCCTTGTACAAGCAACATAACTAACTCTTGCCATAGATGCAACTACCTGCAGAATTATTGCATGCATTTAGTTAAGAATATTTGAAAATTATGCTTTCATACAAGCCAAAAATATTTCAGTTTTATTACAAGAAATTATCAACATGTATGTTAGTAGCAACTTAAGATATTTTCATACATATGCCTTTTTTACAGTATCCTTGAAAAATCAAATCTACAGAATGAATTTGTTGTATGTCTTCAAAATTATCAGTGATTGTTGTTTTGATAACTTGTTTTTACACTTAAAATACCATGATTGTATTTGTACTCAGAAAACTATTGCTGATGTGTTGAAATTGACTTGGAATTGGTTGTATGTCTTCAATTATATCAATATATGTTTTGGATAAAATGCTTTATACGTTATAGGAGGAATTTCAACCAAACAAAGTGTTTCTGGTTAAGATGTTGATATGTTTTAGTTCTTTTTTTATAAATTTTTATTTGAATTAAATTTTTTAGTCTCATGATTGTTAATATTGTTTAGTTTCATTAGATAATATTGTTTAATTCATTAGGTCTCTAAGTACGAAGATTTGAACAATATTTCCATTTTTTCTTCGAGACAAGAACTCTAGATCTGACAATGCAAGAGCATCCACAAAAATGCCAAATTGCATAGATATATGAATTACAGAATAAGATATATACGAAATCCTTTTTGACACTGATTCAAATGGGATCCTATTCATAACTTATTTTTCTCCTCCATTACCTTCTTCTTGCAGTTAGTTTATTTTTAGGTTGCATGACAGATGATTCATGTTTGTCTCTACTCACATATTTGCATGTTTTTAGTATTGAATTTTCCCAAAAGATCGTTTGGGTTTCTACATTCTTGTCATTTGAGAAGACCCATCTATTTATTGTTGAATGTAATGCTTCATAAGCTTTTGCATTGTTTATTTTCCCTAGGTTTCCACCTTTTGGTCCTATGAGCATACCCCTCTACTTATTATTCACTGTAATGCTTCATAAAATTTTGCATTGCTTGTTTTCTTTGGTGCTATCCTTGAATTCTCATTTGGGTTCTTTGGCAACTTAGAGACCTAATGTCAATATTGTTGTTATTCCTAAATAAAACACTCTATAGACATGAAGGAAGCTCTAGGAGGAATTTCAACTATAAAAAGTGACACCTGGTTCCTTTTCTGGTTACGATGTTGATCTGGTAGTTACTGTTGTTTGAATTAATTTTTTTAACGTCATGTTTGTCATTATTGTTATTCATATTCACCACAAACATCTTAGGTTTGGATTGGGAAGACATGGTAATTTTACAAGTTTTTTGGCCGATGAGGGTAGCCTTAGCTGTGTTCTTGGGCCTAGTTATAAAGTGCATCGCCTTACTGTTGTTTCAATTAAATTTAATCCTTAAATCTTGACAATTGTAAAGTCTCCATTTAAAGTCTGACACTTTTTGAGACACTCACAAACATCCTAGGAATTTCAACTAAACAAAGTGATCTTTTTGGTTAAGATGTTGAGATTCTGGTTTAGTTCTTTTTTATAATTTTTTATTTGACTTAAATTGTTTAGCTTCATGTTTGTCAATATTGTTTAGTTTCATTAGGTCTCTAAGTACCAAGATCTGAAGAATATTTCTATTTTTTCTTCGAGACAAGAACTATAGATCTGACAATGCAAGAGCATCCACAAAAATGCCGACCTGCATAGATATATGAATTACATAATAAGATATATAAAAAAGCCTTTTTGACACTTTGATTAAAATGGGATGTTATTCATAAATTCTTTTTCTCCTCCATTAGCTTCTTCTTGTAGTTAGTTTATTTTTAGGTTACATGACAGATGATTCAATGTTGCACCGTTTTCATTCGTTTTGAAATGATTATCATCTCTGCCTCTACTCACATATTTGCATGCTTTTAGTATTGAATTTTCCCAAAAGAAAGTTTGGGTTTCTACATTCTTATAATCTAAGCGAACCCGTCTATTTATTACTGACTGTAATGCTTCATAAAATTTTGCATTGCTTGTTTTCCTTGGGTTTCCACCTTCTGGTCCTCTGAGCAGACCCCTCTACTTATTGTTCATTGTAATGCTTCATAAACTTCTGCATTGCTTGTTTTCTTTGGCGTCATCCTTGAATTCTCATTTGGGTTCTTTGGCAACTTAGAGACCTAATGTCAATATTGTTATTATTCATAAATAAAACACTCTACATACATGAAGGAAGCTCTAGGAGGCATTTCAACTATAAAAAGTGATACCTGGTTCCTTTTCTAGTTAAGATGTTGATATGGTATTTACTGTTGTTTGAATTAATTTGTTTAGCCTCATGTTTGTCATTATTTTTATTCATATTCACCACAGACATCTTAGGTTTGGATTGGGAAGACATGGTAATTTTGCAAATTGTTTGGTTGTTGAGGGTAGCCTTAGTTGTGTTCTTGGACCTAGTTATAAAGTGCATTGCCTGTTGTTTCAATTAAATTTAATCTTTAAATTTTGAAAACTGAAAAGTCTCTATTTAAAGTCTAACACTTTTGGAGACACTTACAGACATCCTAGGAATTTCAACTAAACAAAGTGATCTTTCTGGTTAAGATGTTGATCTGGTTTAGTTCATTTTTATAAATTGTTATTTGACTTAAATTGTTTAGCCTCGTTTTTGTCAATATTGTTTAGTTTCATTAGGTTTCTAAGCACCAATATCTGAACAATATTTCTATTTTTTCTTCGAGAGAACAACTCTAAATCTGACAATGCAAGAGCATCCACAAAAATGCCAACTTGCATAGATATATGAATTACATCATAAGATATATACAAAACCCTTTTTGACACTTTGATTAAAATGAGATCCTGTTCATGACTTACTTTTCTCCTCCATTACCTTCCTCTTGCAATTAGTTTATTTTTAGGTTGCATGACAAATGACTCAATGGTGCACCATTTTCATTCCCTTTGATATCATTATCATGTATGCCTCTACTCACATATTTGCATGCTTTTAGTATTGAATTTTCCCAAAAGATCATTTGGGTTTCTACATTCTTGTCATTTGAGTAGACCCATCTATTTATTGTTGATTGTAATGCTTCATAAACTTCTGCATTGCTTGTTTTCCTTGGGTTTCCACCTTCTGGTCCTCTGAACAGACCCCTCTACTTATTGTTGGATGTAATGCTTCACAAACTTTGCATTGATTGTTTTTTTTGGCACTATTCTTGAATTCTCATTGGGTTCTTTGGAAAGTTAGAGACCTAATGTCAATATTGTTGTTATTGCTATAGATAACACTCTTCATACATAAAGGAAGCTCTAGGAGGAATTTCAATTATAAAAAGTGACACCTGGTTACTTTTCTAGTTAAGATATTGATCTGGATTGTCTATCACATGTTGATTTTTGGATGTTCTCTATCACACATTGATTTTTGGATGCCATGGCACATCGTTTCTCCTTGAAAACTATGACATGTGGAACTCTGTTCTCCACAAGTTTTGTGACTTATTTTTGCTCAAGAAAAAAGTTTAATGAAATATTTATTTTCAATAAAAGAAGAAATGAATGTGTGTGGTTTGAGAATTAGAATATGTAGTTGTCAGTTCAATTTAAAGTTTATCTCCACGAGTTTTATTCTTTTTCATCTGTAGCTAGCCATACTAGCCAATACTTTGCATTATGGTTGTGTCATATTTTAGAATCAACTTGAAAATGATTCAGAATATAGAGAAATAGAAAAAATATATATATTTTAATGAAAATAAAACCGTAAGAAAAAGTGTTGTAATTGAAATAACTATCCTATATTTATGGTCAAATGTTCTGTGATGGTTTTGGTTTGGGGTGGTGAATAGTTTGAATGTTAAACATGCAACTTCAGCAATGGTTGAACTTCTTTTATAGTTTTTTGCACTTGAATTTAATTGGTGCCAAGTATGGACATCGATTGCAATGACTTCATTTTGAATGTGTGATCTGAATTGATTTGGATGGGACCCAATGATTGAGAAATTGTTTTTTGTTGATCTATGTGCTTTGATGTGTTTTAATGGGAAATATAATGGGTTGGGTGTCATTTATTGAACACAATGGATTTAAATGTTGAGTAACACAACAGTGATGGGTGACATACATTCAACTTTATTATGTGCAAGTATGAATATGCATTTGGATACACAACATCAGTTTTCATGAGTGGAGGTTGAAGTGATTGCTACTTTGTACTTTTGAATAGACCATTTTGAAAAGATTTATGATTTTATATGTTTTTTAGTTGGGTCAATATGATTTGTACTCTTAAATATTAAAATACTATTGATGAATAATGGTGGACATAAATTTAAAAACATTTACACTTAATATTATTTATTTTTGTTTAAATATTAGCTATACATCTTTCAATTCTTTCAATTTATAGTGGTTTAGTGTCCTTCCACAACATTAGACATAGCTCTCCTACTCCCATTAAAAAAACTACGACACTAATTTTCTTTTAATCTGTGTAAATAATAAAAAACAACCTTGCCGACCACCGAACACCAACCAACCGACAACCTTGTCAGAGCTGCCGGTCAGCTGCCTTCCATCTTCCCATCTGTCAACGATCACTTTCCATCGACCCTCCCGCCGGCGATCTCCGGTGACCACCTCTGCCGGCTCTGCGTCGTCTCTCTGGCCAGCGCGTTCCTTCAAATAGGAGTTGTCTATAATGCGACTTTTTGAGATTCTGGTGACGGAATCCGGCGGAAGAAATTGAGATGAAATCATGATTTGTTGCAGTTAAAATGGTTTTTTAACTGCATATTCGGATTCAGCACCCTGAAAAACCCCTGGGACGCTTTCATTGTGCAGAAACTAGTTATCAAACTTCGATTTCAATAAATTACTGCCGGATTTTCACCGGAAAAAATCGCCGGAAAAGCTTTCAAAAAGTCGCGTTAAAGACTACGGCCTTCAAATAAGCCAGCCGTCAACTTTTCCGGCAACAGCCATGTTCTGAAAAACATGTGGCCCATCTCCCGGTGGTAAGTCCTCCCGGCAAAGCATACTTCCCGAGGGCGTCATCAAGAAGATTAACATCATTATCTCCCGCTTATGCACTGTTACAAACGATGGCCCATAAAGTCTTCGAACATCGACTGGACAACATTCTCAAACTTCACATTTTTCCGGGTGCCAATGTCAATGACAAGTGGGTGTTTTTTTCACATGTTCAATTTTGAGTCTCAGCATGGTCGATAATTAGATATAATTATTTTTCCATCTTTAAAATTTAAATATTACTTTTTCATAATAAAAACATAAATATTTATAATAAATTATTAAAATGCACTGAGGAATAGGGCATTGTTTAGTCGATTGAGATTTCCCGAATATTTGGGAATTCGACGGACATGGGTACAGTCAATTTCAGTAAGATTCGGGGAATCTACAATCCACTTAAGTTTAAGGAGGGAATAGTATGGGGTTATACATATTGTATTGGTAAATGTTATTCTTATTTAAATAATTAGCTTAAAAAATTATAAATTTATTTAATTTTATAAATTTATTTTGTTTATAGCTATATTGTATTTTTAAAATAAATTAATATTATTATTATTATAAATAAAATATTATTAATTTATTTTTAAAATAAAATTTTAAACTGGTTAAAAAAAAAAAGGTAGTTTAGTTGGAGATGGCTATGTAAATGAAGTATTATGTGTAAGGAGTTTCATAGTTCAAATCCCTCAATTCACCCATGTGTGTGGAAGGGGCATATGTACTTAGAACTTATCCTCCTAGATGATGAGACTTGTCGAGTGGTCTATTCCCCTAAATACAAAAAAAATGTTTAAAATTTGAAAGGGGAAAATGATGCAATCTAACTAACAAAGGAAATGGTTTTTTCTTCTAAAATTGAGCTATACAATTTCATCTGAGATTGTGATTTCCTATTATCTAAAATGTGTTATTGAATATAGAAATGATTCACACCCACAAACTTGAACTTTGCAAATTAAATAACTTAAGCTTATGATTTTTTAAAATCTCTACTAAATTTTGACAAAATTGAATGGAAAAATATCAAGGAAAACAAACATTCTTTTATTAATTAATTAATATAAATAATATATAATTTTAATAAATTTAATTAATATATATTTTAATAAATTTAATTAATATATATTTTAATAAATTTAAGTTTAATATAAATTTATATTAGGTTTTTTTATATTTATGATAATAAATATTGACAATATCAAAATTATTTATTACATCAAAGAAAAAAAATCTGAGGGGACTTAAATTTCATTTGTATTTGTAATCATTTTTGAATGGGTTAGTTAATGTGGAAATATAATTTGATATAAATAGATATATCAATTTTGTAATTTAAAAAGTTAGCTCAATGTATTTTTATTGATAATATTTTTATAAACTTATTATTATTATTTATTTATTTCTAATATATATTTGAATTTGTATAATAATATATGTTTGAAAAAAAAAAAAAAAAATTGTATAATAATATATGTTTGAAAAATATAAAAATTTTATCATTTTTCAAAATAGTTACATGTAAATTATAATTTTTTTAGATTTATTTTTAATAAAAATTAAAATTATATAAATAAGAAAATATTTTTTATAAATTATTTTGTTTTAAAATTTAATTTAATGTAAAGAAAAAAATTTATAAATATTTTTTAATAAGATAAATTTGAAAAAAAATTAAATTTGTATGATGATGATGATGGTTAAATATTAAATATTATCTTTTTAGATATCAGTCTTTCGGATTAATTACATGGTTAGGATTTGGTCGAACCAACTAATGTGGTTCATCTTCAGTACAAGGTGAGAAATCAATGTGAATAAATAGGAGGGATGCATCATTGCCAAGAGTTAGTCGTTAAACAACTCTGATGAATTGATTTCTCACCTTGTCGCGAGGATAAACCACATTAGTTGGTTCGAAACGTTGACCAAATCCTAACGATGTGATTAATTAGAAACACTGATATCTACATTATTGATCACAAAAATCTTAGATCTAACATTATTTTTTTATTTAAAAATTTCATGAGACAAATATAATTAAAATTTCAAAAAATTATATTTCATAAATAAATAATATAAAAGATTTACCAATAATTTACAATGAGTAACATGTTTTATAAGAAGTATTATCATGTTTATAGAATAATTTATTTCTCTTTAAGAATATATTTATTATTTCTTTTGTGTATTATATTTAAATAACAATTATTTAAATAATATGAAAAAAAAATAATATGAATTGAAATTTATATATATATATTAGTTTTTTCTTAGATTTATAACCTATACACTATGCGGGGATGTAATTAATTTTATTTTATTTTTTATTTTTTAATATAATGTTAATAGATTTATGTTGAGGGTTGGATTGAGAGGATATTAAATTAAAAAAAAGTGTTAATATCAACTATGTTATTGAAGAGATATTATTATTATTATAATTATTCAATTTAAAAATAATAATAAAATTAATTTTATTTTTATTAATAAAATTATAATTTGTGTTTTTATAAATTCCATAATATATGTATTAAATTAAACAAAATACTAATTAAAGAAAATTTCTATGGATATATTTATATAATTATATTTATTAGGATGATTTTAATACAATTAAAAATATAATTATTTTGTTTATAGAGATGTTAAATTTATATGTAATATAAATTTAATATTATAAAGAATTTATATGAATTTATGTTAATTCAAAATTTAACATTATAAAGAATTTATATGAATTCATGTTAATTTAAAATTTACTAGAGAGAATCAAAATTTTGGAGATGTAATTTTTTTTCAAAATTTTTATTTAAAAAACTTTGCATTTAAAAAATTTGATCTCTCTCAATACTTTTTTAAGCCAAACTAAAAAGAATTAACTCTATCATCTTCCAATCAATTAGATACTTAGCAACAAACTCAACTAACTAAAATTTTATTCCTCTCCAAACTTAATAAATTACAAACTAAAACTACTAATTTTAATATACAATTGCATTCAATAATAAATATTTTTAAATATTTGAAACTTTAAAAAATATCTGAAGAACTTCATGTGATAAATGTGTTTTTTCATGCTTTTATTGGATAATAGTTAACCTATATCATTGAGAATGTTAAAAATCTAGGTTGAAAATAATATTTTTTTCATGCTTTTATTGGACAATAGTTAACCTATATCATTGAGAGTGTTAAAAATCTAGTTGAAAATAATATTTAATATATCTGTTGAAAATATTTAATATATAGGTTAAAAATAATATTTAATGGTGAATATGGTTTTTAATAATTTTATTTTATAACTTGGGATAAGAGTTGACTTATATCATTGAGAATATATTAAAAATAAAAATAAAAATAAAATTATATTATATTATATGTTAGGGAAAATATTTAATGAGAAAAGAATAGTTAATTAAAAGTTTATAAATTATATTATATTATAAAATATGAAAATAAATTGTCAAGTTTTATTAGCACAACTTGTTGCCCTGTGGTAGGGGAGGAGACATGCTAAAAAATCCAGTCATTTTAGACTGGTGTGGCGTAGGCCAGTGATCTCTGGGTAATTTTGACAAATTAAATGCCCCTCAGTCATGGCTCCTCAAGCCATAGGTCAACCTTGGAGGAACACATAACTCTTAAGAGCAAACACCTACTCTTAACCATTAGACCCACTCAAATTATGTAAATCCTTGTTTTTTCTTCAATTTCATATTTTCATAATGAAGATAATCACCCACACCAAAATGGTGAAACATTATTAATTATCTTGCACTTAATCGTTGACCTTATTAGCTCATGTAAGACATTTTTATATTATTAAAATTAAATTGTAATCAATAAATTTTAAATTTAATTTTAAATAGATACTATTTAATACTTTGAGTCATTTCATAACCACTGCAAATCAATTAGTTACAACTCCTTATCATGTTGTATGTTCACATAAATTCGATTTAAAAATTTGTAAGTTTGCAATTTTTTTGAAAAAATAAGTATATCATCTATATACACAATTAGCCAATCGAAGAAGGGTTTGAATATAGAGTCCATCACCTTCTGGAACTTAGATGGTGCATGCTTGAGGCCGAAAGGCATCACATTCCATTCATAATGTCCGGCTGGGACACTGAAAGCTGTTTTGAATTTATCCTTCTCTGATATAGCAACTTGCCAAAATCTTGATTTCAGATCGAACTTGGAAAATATTTTTGCTCCTGCTATTCTGCTTATCAGATCTCCTTTGTGGGGAATCGGATATGTATTATCTGCTAGTACTGAGTTCAAAGGCTTATAATTTATGACTAGCCTTGGGATGCCTCTGATTTGTTCTGCTCTTTTATTTACATAGAACCCATAACAATTCCACAGCCTCTCTGATTCTCTGATCAATTTCTTACTCAAGAGATTCTTGATTTCTTTTTCGCAGAGCTCACAATATTCCTTGTTCATCGGAATTACCTTAATTTTACATGGCTTGCCTGTATATTCTGTTTTATAGGGCAATTCTACACAATATTGCTTTCTGTGCCAAAAAGCATTTGGATCTTCTGCACAACACTCTTTCTCAATTTGTGCCTTTAATTCTGAAATCTTCTTTTGTATTGTTGGTAAGCTTAGTTGTTGTGAGATATGAATGGTGGATTTCAGATCCTTTAGATCTGTGAGCTTTGATTCAGCTTTCTTTAGCTCTTCCATAGTCTGAACCATTGTCGAGACTCGTGGAGCTGAGACATATGGTAATTTAATCTTTCTTGGACCATCCGAGGAGGTAGGAAGAGTAATAAAATATCCACCCTTATTCTTTTTTGTTCTAAATGAACCATGTGGTTCAACAATAGCCAAAAATATGTTACCTAAAATACAATCAATAGGGATGTCAGCAACTGCAAATTTTAATTTTATGCAGTGATTATCAAAGCAAATAAATGTTTTGGCAATTTCATACTTCAACGTTTTACTTCCCAAGCCAATAACTTTTCTTTCTGTTGTCATCCAATATTTAGCAGGGATTACTTTTGTATTTAGAATATTTACATCTGCTCCAGAATCAATAAGAGCAGTCAAATTGAACATCTGTCCCTGTATGCAAATATTTATTTGTACATGATGTTGCTGGTACTCGATGGCGAGTATCCTCTTCTCCTGAAATCCTGAAGCAGTATCTCTTCTTCCTTCATAAATCTGTACATTTGGTTTGTAAATTTCTTCTGTATCATATTCTTTTATAGGATCTGCTCCATCAATGGATTTGCCTTTTTCTAATCTCACAATCTTAGATTTAAGAACAAAAATTTTAGATTTGAGATTGTGAATTTCATGACTTACCTCCCCCAAGGTAAGCGTGCGAACCTTATCTTGTTGTTTATTCCTTTGGAATGATTTTGCATTCTTTTCATAAGAGGCGTCAATGAAGAGTGGCTTCTTTGAAGAACTTCTGTTGGAAGATTTCATTTGGTCCATGAAGGCTTCCATAAGGCGATTCTTCATTTCTCCTTCTTCCATAGCTGTTATTTGGGACAAGATTTTTATCTCATCTTCTTTTCTCTGTGCCATAAGAATTTTTTCTTTGTATTTCTGTGGTTGTATATCTTCATCAGAAGATTCATTAGAAACTTCAGATTCAGATGAGAAAATACATTTACAATTTTCAGAATTTGAACAGTCACAAGCATTTGCATAAAAATTTAATTCTTCAACTTCTTCTTCTAAAGTATATACAGAACTAGAATTTTAACTTTCAACATATGAGTCAAGCAACTATTGCTGCTAATTCTGGGGGTGTTCCTTGATCACTACATTGGGGCAATCATCAGTTTTATGATTTCTATACCCACATCTCATGCAAAGATACTGAGCCTCTGTTTTTGGAGTTTTTAATGTTTGATTTTGAGGCTGAGATTTCTTGCCTCGATTTCTTTTTGATTCTTCACCTACTAGACAGTTATTTACAGTATGTCCATTTTTTCCACACAACCAACATGTCAATTTATTCCATTTTTCTTGCTTGGCACTATGCAGGTGAATGTCAGTCAGTTTATAATAATGTGGCCTAGGGACATATTTGTAATATCCCTTTCTTTTATGCTATTTAAAAGATCATCCTTTCTTCTTAAAGTCTTTTCTGGTTGTTAAATTCTTTTCTTTCTTGGCTCGTTTCTTGATTTTTCTCCATTTTACTAATGGATCATCAAGAGATAACCCATACTTGTTGCACAATGATTTGTTGTCAGGGAACCTGGACAGCTTTTCTAGAGACTTATTAACTTTCGAGCTCGTGCAATGACCAACCAAAGCTTTAGTAATAATTGAATATATTTGTCCCCATGTGTAAGACTCAAAAGGCATTTGAAAGAATTCTTGCAATCTGAGATAGTCAACAAACCTAGAAGGAAGTGTTGCAAGATAGACTTGCTTCCATAACAAGTTCTTTGAGTCTTTAACTTCATAGATTCTCTACATCCAATCTCGATGGAAGTCTTCATATTGGGATATTTTATTGCACTTAAGATTCATTAAAATGATCTCATGCTTATCAGCTATTTCTACCTCAGAACCACACCAGTGTTCAACAATCATGGAGGTCAAGGCTCCAATCACGTTGTTTTGTACTGTCCCATCTGAATTATGAATTATATTTCCTTGCTCATCCTTGAGCAGTTGTTCTTCCATCTATTTGATTAAAGCAAGAGAGGATTCTGTTTCCCACCATTTTGATAATGTGCTTGTGAAACACTGGATAATTGTTTTGCAGGCTTCTACCTCAGTTTTTCCTCTTAGACACATAAGTTTATATTATGTAAACATCATGTCTACCATTTGTCTAATTTCGCCGACACTAAGGTTATCTATAGTCCATTCCCTATGAGAATTAGGGAAGAAAGTGTGGGTTTCAGGCAGGTTACCTTTTCCTCTGATATCAGGTGCTGAATACCTATTGTACTGACTTTCCATAGGCTCATATATAGGCATAAATTCTGGCTCTTTTTCCTCTTCCTTAAATAGACTCGCTATAGAAATATGTTCACTTGAAGTTTCAACTTTTTCTGGTTCTTGGGATGCAATTTATTTGGGGAATAGAAAAGGAAATTTGTCGACTGGCTTGACAGGATCCTGAATACGGACACTTGCTTTATGCAGAAAAGAAGAAGGAACTGGTTTTTCTATATTGGATATAGATAATTGATTCACCTTATGTACCAGTTCATTTATTTTTCTAGATGTAGAACCAATATGTTCTACCATTTTGTCTTCAACATTCTCTAGCTTTATTAGAGATTCTCTAACATATCCTCTAATTACTGAAGTAGATTTTTGAACATCATTCAAGGAATTATTTACAGAATTTAAAGAAACTTGGACAGTATCAAATTGTTCTTTAACCTCTTTGGATTTGGCTATGTTCATTTCAAGGCCCTTCACATCTGTGTTTGTCCAATTCAGTTGTTTATAAGTTTTATGTATTATGCCATCAATGCTAGATGCACTATCATCCTTTAATACTAATGGTATTGCTTTGGCAGAATTTTGTCCTTCTCCAAGCACTATGCCTTTGTATGGGGGAAAGGTTGTAGGTGTTTCAACCTTAAGGCCATCTAGTGCTATCCAAGAGTGTTGAGATGAAGTGGATGCATCAGTCATTAAAACCATTTGTTGTTGTCTCCTTTCTAACCAGACATAGAATGAGATCCATGTGTTAGTACATTCCATTTGGTTTTTCCATTCTTGAGACAATTTTATTTTCCCTGGAACAGAATGATTGGAACCAAATTCTTTTGCTTTAGGATTTGTAAAAAGACCCCAATTCAACATGGCTTTCATCCATTTGACAGGGACTCTATTTTTTAGACATCCGTCCATTAAAGTGAAGATTTTGTGCATCTCCATGATTGCTGGATTTTTGCAGTCATCCAAAACAGAACCAAATCGGCAATCTGGTATAAGGCCATTAGCTTGCTCAAGATAACCAAGACCATATCTTGGTTTAACTGGTCTCATTATTGAAAACATTTGGGTTAACCTCGGATCTTCATTTTCCAAAATAGGAATCTCATGCATCATCAAAACATGCTCTGACTCATGAGGAAATGGAATTTCTGAGCACTTAGGATTAGGACATGGATTGACAGAAGTTGTAGGTGGGGCTTCACCAGTCCTAGGATGATGATTCTCATGGATTACCAAATCTACAAGCTGGCTTAAAATAACTGGATACTAACACTCTGGGCATTTAACTTCTAGGGAAGAAAAATTTACAATCTGGGCTAATTCAAACAATGAAATATGTTTGCAAATATTTACAGGAGAACTTGTGCAAGTAGTGTCAACAAGTTTGAGATTTCTATATAATGGGGAGCTCCTGCACATTTGATCTATCCTCTTTCTGTCTATAGTAGATCTGCGGGGGAAAGATAATACGACAGAGGAGGACTCTTCTCCAATATCTGCAGACGTAATTTTCTTGACGGTCGGAGGCCTGGGATTTGAAACTACCCAGTGTTCATGGAATGTCAAATCTTCCCATCTGATTGTTTGGTGTTCTAATTTTTTATTTCTAGAGTCTGTTAACACCACAACATTGGCTTTAGAATCTTTACTAGGGGCATGCATGACAGCAGGATACAGGGTATTTGTGTGTCTGAAGAAACCTCTGGTTTGGATTGCTATATTATGTCTTTTCTTATTCATATCAAATCTAGTTGTCTGGATTTGGAGTTGGAGATTTCTCTCAATGGTTTCATCAAAGACATAAACTGAAAAATTTGGATAGCAATCAAAATAAACTGGACCATTTGAAAGAGGTGCAACTATCCCTCCTATTAATGAATCTGTATATTTGTTGTGTGTAAGACCTCGGACAGTGGCTAACACAAAAGTATTCAAACCCTGATGGGTTAATGCATGTATTCCAATTCTGATACAACCCAAATGAAGATAATGGGTTTTTAGACGCTTAGCCTCGGCCTGTAATTGTTTGGGGTTAAGTAAAGGAATAGATTGTACATAGTCAAAATTTTCCTGGATATGACTGATAGACTCTTTTATACTTATCCTAGCAACGACAATTAAATGGAAGGCAGACAGATCTGCATAGACTTCTGAAGCATTAATTGAAGGTAGCTGCCATCTAGTAGAGGGTTGGCTTTCTTCATATTCAAGTTTAGCATAATTTAAAGCCTTACTAGATGCAACGACGAACATATCCCGAAGGGGATTTTCTTGAGCGGATGACTCTTGCTCTTCTATATCATGATATGAAACAGACTTTCTAATTGAATCCATTTTATATAGAGTGATGTAAAAATGAGTACTGACCCGACGAACCAGACATTATTGGCTTTGATACCAATTTTTAGCAGGGGTTTCAATGAAGCTTGTTAGAGTAGTGCTACAGAGCTGATACAGTGCTGCTACAGTAGTGCTACAGTAGTGCGCTTTGCTATGTCTCTTCTCTCTTGGCCTTGTTGAGCCTCTTCTTCCTTGCTATTATGAACTCAAAACTATCAGTAACCTTTTACGCACTCTGAGACCTTCAAAATGGCACCCCTGGCCTTCCACAGTCTTTGACATCCCTTTGGCTAGTTGATGTAGTGACAAACTTTTATGCAAGAATTACTATCTCAGCAACACAAATTAAAGCACACAGTACTCAGAAGTGGAAAATGAAATAACACTTTTTATTGATTTCAACATGGATTACAGTGGATTTATAGTCTGTTCATACCAGAGATGGACTGTGTTTGCATTTACTAGACTGATGCTACTCAATACTGAGATAGCTTACTAGAGGCTACCTGGTGATTATACGGACTCTGTCTTTGAACATATACTTGAAACACACATACAGACACACTAATGATCCAACCACTTTAGGTTCTCACCAATGCTCTCACACTGATGCGCAGGCTTCTCAGATCACCTAAAGACTTGAGTTCCTCTCATGATGCAAGCAGATCAGACTTAATGTCCGCAGTTGCAGAGCAGGAGAAGCTCTCGACTCTCAACTCCAAAAGACACAATAACTCTAACTCTCGATGCCCCGAATGAGCCTGACTCCCTTCGTTTTATAGGAAGAAGAGGGGACAAACATCCGACCATCGAACTGACAAGTTGAGTACGAAAGATTCTATCAATCATGGAGATGTGGTTCAATATCCACCAAAAGTCAGAGAAGTGCTCCGTGACTAAAGAATCATTTTCCTATTACAAGATTACAATCAATCCTACAGAAAGCATATTATCTACAATGTGGATGCCTTTTAACCAGTTAAGGCCCATGAGCAAACTAGCCATGAATAGTCCTCATGATTGGACAACATAATTACACAGTGGAGCTTTCTTGATAAACCAACGGAGACCTTTTTATGAAGAAGGACTAGCACTGTAGGATGATTCTCCAAGAGATATAATTCTCGGAAACCTATTTCTAGGATAAATGAGGCTGTCCCATGCCTTTGTATAGAATCGTTGGACTATCATAGGCTTATTCAGCACATATTGATGATTTATTTTAGTCATGACTAGCCATTCATCATGCCTAGCCATAAATTGTTGTAGTATATGGTGATCTGGATAATTCAGTAGATCACTTACTGTGGTACAGGGAATATGAAAACACTCAATGGCATTTTTGTGGAAGCATTTGTCACATGACATCTGAAAATAACTTTCATAAAAGATTGGATCTATAGCAGTGCAATTTATTCCAAAATCCTTCCACCAGTCACCTAACCATCCTGAAAATTGATTTCTTTGCATGGTCCTAATTGGTCCAAATTTTAATTTTGTATAATGAGTTTCTTTCTTCCCATCAACATTTAGGAGGTCCCACCATAATTTTTTGTAACCTGCAAAATTAAAGATAGTGTTAGGAAAAATAAGATTGGGATTATTTTGTGGCCATAAGATAGGAGAATTTCTGGTGATTGTCCAATTTGTGTTTCTAGTTCTGTTGATGACTAAATATATGTGATAAATATTTCTGTGTCTTCCTCCTTCAGACCAGATCATTGTGATGTCATGGAAATTATTCAGTAATGCCTCTTTTGCTTGGTGAGTTGCAACCATACTGCTGGTATACACCATATCATGGATCCAACGATTTCCTTTGGGAAATACTCTTCTTTCAGGCACTAGGTGTAAAATACATGTATGTCGCTGTAGATCCGCATCTAAGACTTTTGTTTGTCTTAGCTCCTAGGTTGGCTTCCAGTTTTTCTTGTAGTGTTCCCAGCTTTGGTCTTCTTTGATAGCTCTGAGAACTTCTTGTTGCTTATCTGGGTCCCATTCAGTAACAATAACAAAAACATGTTCTTGTTCTTGTGGTTGGGTTTGTATGTATTCTCGGCTGAGAAAATCAGGTAGACAGTTGTCTATTCCTTTGATGTGTTCCACTTCAAAATCGAAATTAGCAAAGAGGGCTTGCCATCTGGAGAATTTGGCTTCTCTAGGCTTCTTAATATCTTTAGTAAGCACCTTCTTAAGGGCAAATGCATCTGTCCTGAGAAGAAATGGTTTATTGACCAGATGGATCTTGAATTTGTCGATGCTATTCCATGCTTCTTTCACCTCTTTTTCTATAGTAGAATTACTTTTCTCAGTGGGGTTCCATGTTCTTGAAGCGAACTGGATAACTTGTTATTCATTATCTTTTTTTTGTTTTAATATACCCCCCATCCGATGTTGTTGGTATTGGATTCTACAATCTTATAAGTTGCATCATCAGATATATACAGTATGGGAAGGTTTCTGACTTTGGATTTAATTTTTTGAACTGCTCTGGTATGCGTTGAAGTCCAAGGTTCAAGATTTTTGCGCAGCCTCCGATTTAATAAGCTTCTGTCCTTGGCGCAATCTTGATAGAAATTACTATGAACAGACTATAAATCCACTGTAATCCATTTTGAGATCAATAAAGAGTGTTATTTCATTTTCCACTTCCGAGTACTGTGTGCTTTAATTTGTGCTACTGAGATAGTAATTCTTGCATAAAAGTTCGTCACTACATCAACTAGCTGAAGGGACGCCAAAGACCGTGGAAGGCTAGGGGTGCCGTTGTGAAGGTCTCAGAGTGCGTGAAAGGTTACTGATAGTTTTGAGTTCATAACAGCAAGGAAGAAGAGGCTCAGCAAGGCCAAGAGAGAAGAGACGCAGCAAAGCGCACTACTGTAGCACTACTGTAGCAGCACTGTATCAGCGATGTAGCACTATTGTAGCAAGCTTCGTTGAAGCCCCTGCTTAAAATTGGTATTAGAGCCAGTGACGTCTGGTTCATCGGGTCAGTACTCATTTTTACATCACTCTATATAAAATGGATTCAATTAGAAAGTTTGTTTCATATCGTGACATAGAAGAGCAAGAGTCATTCGCTCAAGAAAATCCCCTTTGGGATATGTTCGTCATTGCATCTAGTAAGGTTTTAAATTCTGCTGAACTTGAATACAAAGGAATCCAACCCTCTGCTAGATGGAAACTACCTTCAATTAATGCTTCAGAAGTCTATGCAGATCTATCTGCCTTCCATTTAATTGCCACTACTAGGATAAGTATAAAAGAGTCTATCAGTCAGATCCAGGAAAATTCTGACTATGTATAGTCTATTCCTTTACTTAACCCCAAACAATTACAGGCCGAGGCTAAGCGTCTAAAAACCAAGTATCTTCATTTGGGTTGTATCAAAATTGGAATACATGCATTAACCCATCACGGTTTGAATACTTTTGTGTTAGCCACTGTCAGAGATCTTACACACAACAAGTATACAGATTCATTAATAGGAGGATAGTTGCACCTCTTTCAAATGGTCCAGTTTATTTTGATTGCTATCCAAATTTTTCAGTCTATGTCTTTGATGAAACCATTGAGAGCATTCTCCAACTCCAAATCCAGACAACTGGATTTGATATGAATAACAAAAGACATAATATAGCAATCCAAACCAGAGGCTGCTTCAGGCACACAAATACCCTGTATCTTGTTGTCATGCATGCCCCCCGTAAAGATTCTAAAGCCAGTGTTGTGGTGTTAACAGACTCTAGAAATCAAAAAATAGAACACCAACCAATCAGATGGGAAGATTTGACATTCCCTGAACACTGGGTAGTTTCAAATCCCAGGCTTCCAACCGTCAAGAAAATTACTTATGCAGATATCAGAGAAGAGTCCTCCTTTGCCGTATTATCTTTCCCCCGCAGATCTACTATAGACAGAAAGAGGATAGATCAAATATGCAGGAGCTCCCCATTATATAGAAATCCCAAACTTGTTGACATTGCTTGCACAAGTTGTCCTGTAAATATTTGCAAACATATTTCATTGTTTGAATTAGCCCAGACTGTAAATTTTTCTTCCCTAGAAGTTAAATGCCCAGAGTGTCAGTATCTAGTTATTTCAAGCCATCTTGCAGATTTGGTAATCCATGAAAATCATCATCCTAGGACTGGTGAAGCCCCACCTACAACTTCTGTCAATCCATGTCCTAATCCTAAGTTCTTAGAAATTCCATTTCCTCATGAGTCAGAGCATGTTTTGATGATGCATGAGATTCCTATTTTGGAAAATGAAGATCCGAGGTTAACCCAAATGTTTTCAATAATGAGACTAGTTAAACCAAGATATGGTCTTGGTTATCTTGAGCAAGCTAATGGTCTTATACCAGATTGCCGATTTGGTTCTGTTCCGGATGACTTCAAAAAGCCAACAGCCATGGATATGCACAAATTCTTCACTTTAATGGATGGATGTCTAAAAAATAGAGTCCCTGCCAAATGGATGAAAGCCATGTTGAATTGGGATCTTTTTACAAATCCTAAATCAGAAGAATTTGGTTCCAGTCATTCTGTTCCAGAGAAAATAAAATTGTCTCAAGAATGGAAAAACCACATGGAATGTACTAACACATGGATGTCATTCTATGTCTAGTTAGAAAGGAGACAACAACAAATGGTTTTAATGACTGATGCATCCACTTCATCTCAACACTCTTGTATAGCACTAGATGGCCTTAAGGTTGAAACACCTACAACCTTCCTCCATACAAAGGCATAGTGCTTGGAGAAGGACAAAATTATGCCAAAGCAATACAATTAGTATTAAAGGATGATAGTGCATCTGGCGCTGATGGCAGAATACATAAAACTTCTGAACCGCTGAATTGGACAAACACAGTTGTGAAGGGCCTTGAAATGAACATAGCCAAATCCAAAGAGGTTAAAGAACAATTTGATACTGTCCAAGTTTCATTAAATTCTGTAAATAGTTCTTTGAATGATGAAAAAAATCTACTTCAGTAATTAGAGGATATGTTAGAGAATCTCTAATAAAGCTAGAGAATGTTGAAGACAAAATGGTAGAACATATTGGTTCTACATCTGGACAAATAAATGAACTGGTACAGAAGGTGAATCAATTATCTATATCCAATATAGAAAAACCAGTTCCTTCTTCTTTTCTGCATAAATCAAGTGTCCGTATTTAGGATCCTGTCAAGTCAGTCGACAGATTTCCTTTTCTATTCCCCAAAGAAATTACATCCCAAGAACCAGAAAAAGTTGAGACTTCAAGTGAACATATTTCTATAGCGAGTCTATTTAAGGAAGAGGAAAAAGAGCCAAAAGTTATGCCTATATATGAGCCTTTGGAAAGTCAGTACAACAGGTATTCAACACCTGATATCAGAGGAAATGGTAACCTGCCTGAAACCCACACTTTCTTCCTTGATTCTCATAGGGAATGGACTATAGATAACCTCAGTGTCAGCTAGATAAGACAAATGGTAGACATGATGTTTACAGAATATAAACTTATGTGTCTAAGAGGAAAAACTGAGGTAGAAGCCTGCAAAACAATTATCCAGTGCTTCACATGCACATTATCAAAATGGTGGGAAACAGAATCCTCTCCTACTTTAATCAAACAGATGGAAAAACAACTGCTCAAGGATGAGAAAGCAAATATAATTCATAATTTAGATGGGACAGTACAAAACAACGTGATTGGAGCCTTGACCTCTATTATTGTTGAACACTGGTGTGGTTCTGAGGCAGAAATAGCCTATAAGCATGGGATCATTTTAATGAATCTCAAGTGCAATAAAATATCCCAATATGAAGACTTCCATCGGGATTGGATGCAAAGAATCTATGAAGTTAAATATTCAAAGAACTTGTTATGGAAGCAAGTCTATCTTGCAGCACTTCCTTCCAAGTTTGTTGACTATCTCAAATTGCAAGAATTCTTTCAAATGCCTTTTAAGTCTTACAGATGGGGACAAATATATTCAATTATTACTAAAGCTTTGTTTGGTCTTTGCATGAGCTCGAAAGTTAATAAGTCTCGAGAAACGTTATCTAGGTTCCCTGACAGAAAATCATTGTGCAGCAAGTATGGGTTATCTCTTGATGATCCATTAGTAAAAAGGAGAAAAATCAAGAAACAAGGCAAAAAAGAAAAGAAGTTAACAACTAGAAAAGACTTTAAGAAGAAAGGCTGATCTTTTAGACAACATAAAAGAAAGGGATATTACAAATATGTCCCTAGGACACATTATTATAAACTGTCTGACATTCACCTGCATAGTGCCAAGCAAGAAAAATGGAATAAATTGACATGTTGGTTGTGTGGAAAAAATGGACATACCGCAAATAATTGTCCAATAGATGAAGAATAAAAAAGAAATCGAGGCAAGAAATCTCAACCTCAAAATCAAAAATTAAAAACTCCAAAAACAGAAGCTCAGTATCTTTGCATGAGATGTGGGTCTAGAAATCATAAAACTGATCATTGCCCTAATGTAGTGATCAAGGAACACGCCCAAATTCAACAACAATAGTTGCTTGACTCATCTGTTGAAAGTTATAAGTCTAGTTCTATATATACTTCAAAAGAAGAAGTTGAAGAATTAAATTTTTATGCAAATGCTTGTGACTGTTCAGATTCTTAAAGTTGTAAATGTATTTTCTCATCTGAATCTGAAGTTTCTAATGAATCTTCTGATGAAGATATACAGCCATAGAAATACAAAGAAAAAATTCTTATGGCATAGACAAAAGAAGATGAGATAAAAATCTTGTCCCAAATAAAAGCTATGGAAGAAGGAGAAATGAAGAATCGCCTTATGGAAGCCTTCATGGACCAAATGAAATCTTCAAGCAGAAGTTCTTCAAAGAAGCCACTCTTCATTGACACCTCTTATGAAAAGAATGCAAAATCTTTCCAAAGGCATAAACAACAAGATAAGGTTCGTGCGCTTACCTTGGGGGAGGTAAGTCATGAAATTCACAATCTCAAATCTGAAATTTCTGTTCTTAAATCTCAGATTGTGAGATTAGAAAAAGGAAAATCCATTAATGGAGCAGATCTTATAGAAGAATATGATACAGAAGAAATTTACAAACCAAATGTACAGATTTATGAAGGAAGAAGAGATACTGCTTCAGGATTTCAGGAGATGAGGATACTCGCCATCGAGTACCAGCAACATCATGTACAAATAGATATTTGCATACAGGGACAAATGTTCAATTTGACTGCTCTTGTTGATTCTGGAGCAAATGTAAATATTCTAAATACAAAAGTAATCCTTGCTTAATATTGGATGACAACAGAAAGAAAAGTTATTGGCTTGGGAAGTAAAATGTTGAAGTATGAAATTCCCAAAGCATCTATCTGCTTTGATAATCACTGCATTAAATTAAAATTTGCAGTTGTTGACATCCCCGTTGATTTTATTTTAGGTAACATATTTTTCGCTGCTGTTGAACCACATGGTTCATTTAGAACAAAAAAGAATAAGGGTGGATATTTTATTACTCTTCCTACGTCCTCGGATGGTCCAAGAAAGATTAAATTACCATATGTCTCAGCTCCACGAGTCTCGACAATGGTTTAGACTATGGAAGAGCTAAAGAAAGTTGATTCAAAGCTCACAGATCTAAAGGATCTGAAATCCACCATTCATATCTCACAACAGCTAAGCTTACCAACAATACAAAAGAAGATTTCAGAATTAAAGGCACAAATTGAGAAAGAGTGTTGTGCAGAAGATCCAAATTGCCCTATAAAACAAAATAGACAGGCAAGCCATGTAAAAGTAAGGCAATTCCGATGAACAAGGAATATCGTGAGCTCTGCGAAAAAGAAATCAAGAATCTCTTGAGTAAGAAATTGATCAGAGAATCAGAGAGGCCATGGAATTGTTATGGGTTCTATGTAAATAAAAGAGCAGAACAAATCCGAGACATCCCAAGGCTAGTCATAAATTATAAGCCTTTGAACTCAGTACTAGCAAATAATACATATCCGATTCCCCACAAAGGAGATTTGATAAGCAAAATAGCAGGAGCAAAAATATTTTCCAAGTTCGATTTGAAATCAAGATTTTGGCAAGTTGCTATATCAGAGAAGGATAAATTCAAAATAGCTTTCAGTGTCCCAGTCAGACATTATGAATGGAATGCGATGCCTTTCGGCCTTAAGCATGCACCATCTAAGTTCCAGAAGGTGATGGACTCTATATTAAAACCCTTCTTCGATTGGATGATTGTGTATATAGATGATATACTTATTTTTTCAAAAAAATTGCAAGATCATTTTAAACATATACAGACCTTTGTAAATACAATAAAGAGGAATGGTCTTGTATTAAGTAAAAATAAAATCGAAGTCTTTCAGACTTCCATTAAATTTCTTGGCCATACTATATTCAATGGCCAAATCTCCTTGCAAAAACATGCTTTGGAATTCTCTAACAGATTTCCAGACATCATTACAGACAAGACGCAACTACAAAGATTTCTTGGTTGTTTAAATTATGTAAGTAATTTCTATCAAGATTGCGCCAAGGACAGAAGCTTATTAAATTAGAGGCTGCGCAAAAATCTTGAACCTTGGACTTCAACCCATACCAGAGCAGTTCAAAAAATTAAAGCCAAGGTCAGAAACCTTCCCATACTGTATATATCTGATGATGCAACTTATAAGATTGTAGAATCTGATGCCAACAACATCGGATGGGGGGGTATATTAAAAAGAAAAAAGAAAAAAAAAAGATAATGAAGAACAGGTTATCCAGTTCGCTTCAGGAACATGGAACCCCACTGAGAAAAGATATTCTACTATAGAAAAAGAGGTGAAAGCAACATGGAATAGCATCGACAAATTCGAGATCCATCTGGTCAATAAACCATTTCTTCTCAGGACAGATGCATCTGCCCTTAAGAAGGTGCTTACTAAAGATATTAAGAAGCCTGGAGAAGCCAAATTCTCCAGATGGCAATCCCTCTTTGCTAATTTTGATTTTGAAGTGGAACACATCAAAGGAGTAGACAATTGTCTACCTGATTTTCTCAACCGAGAATACATACAAACCCAGCCACAAGAACAAGAACATGTTTTTGTTATTGTTACTGAACGGGACCCAGATAAACAACAAGAAGTTCTCAGAACTATCAAAGAAGACCAAAGTTGGGAAGACTAGAAGAAAAACTGGAAGCCAACCTAGCAGCGAAGACAAACAAAAGTCTTAGATACAGATCTACAACCACATACAGAGATTTTACACCTACTGCCTGAAAGAAGAGTATTTCCCAAAGGAAATCGTTGGATCCATGATATGGTGTATACCAGCAGTATGGCTGCAGCTCACCAAGCAGAGGAGGCATCATTGAATAATTTCCATGACATCACAATGATCTGCTCTGAAGGAGGAAGACAAAGAAATATTTATCACAGATATTTAGTTATCAACATAACCAGAAACACAGATTGGACAATCACCAGAAATTCTCCTATCTTATGGCCACAAAATAATCCTAACCTTATTTTTCCTGACACTGTCTTTAATTTTGCAGGTTACAAAAAATTATGGTGGGACCTCCTAAATGTTGATGGGAAGAAAGAAACTCATTATACAAAATTAAAATTTGGACCAATTAGGACCATGCAAAGAAATCAATTTTCAGGATGGTTAGGTGACTGGTGGAAGGATTTTGGAATAAATTGCACTGCTATAGATCCAATCTTTTATGAAAGTTATTTTCAGATGTCATGTGACAAATGCTTCCACGAAAATGCCATTGAGTGTTTTCATATTCCCTGTACCACAGTAAGGGATCTACTGAATTATCCAGATCGCCATATACTACAACAATTTATGGCTAGGCATGATGAATGGTTAGTCATGACTAAAATAAAGCATCAATATGTGCTGAATAAGCCTATGATAGTCCGACAGATCTATACAAAGGCATGGGACGACCTCATTTATCCTAGAAATAGGTTTCCAGGAATTACAGCTCTTGGTGAATCATCCTACAGTGCTAGTCCTTCTTCATAAAAATGTTTCCGTGGGTTTATCCAGAAAGCTCCACTGTGTAATTATGTTGTCTAGTCATGAGGACTATTCATGGCCAGTTTCCTCGTGGGCCTCAACTGGTTAAAATGCATCCACATTGTAGATAATATGCTTTCCGTAGGATTGCTTGTAATCTTGTAATAGGAAAAAGATTCTTTAGTCACGAGACTCGGAGCACTTCTCCGACTTTTGGTGGATATTGAACCACATCTCCGTGATTGATAGAATCTTTCGTACTCAACTTGTCAGTCCGATGGTTGGATGTTTGTCCCCTCCTTCCTATAAAATGAAGGGAGTCAGGCTCATTCGGGGCATAAGAGTTGGAGTTATTGTGTCTTTTGGAGTTGAGAGTCGAGAGCTTAACCTGCTCTGCAACTGCGGACATTAAGTCAGATCTGCGTGCATCACGAGAGGAACTCAAGTCTTTAGGTGATCTGAGAAGTCTGCGCATCAGTGTGAGAGAAATGGTGAGAACCAAAAGTGGCCGGATCATTAGTGTGTCTGTATGTGTGTTTCGAGTATATGTTCAAAGACATAGTCTGTGTAATCGCCAGGTAGCCTCAAGTAAGCTATCTTAGTATTGAGTAGCATCAGTGTGGTAAATGCAAACACAGTCCATCTCTGGAATGAACAGACTGTAAATCCATTGTAATCCATTTTAAAATCAATAAAGAGTGTTATTTCATTTTCCGCTTCAGAGTACTTTGTGCTTTAATTTGTGCTGCTGAGATAGTAATTCTTGCACATAAATAATTTAATATTATACTTGTTTTTATTGGTCTGAACACAGGTCAGAGAGTTTGCATAGACCCTGAATTTCCGTCCTCGTTTGCATAGACTCTTAAGTGGCCCTTCACCCTTACCCCTAAAATTTTGCCAAGAGAAATCAGCCCGAAATCAATCCTCTGTCTCATTTATTTCCCAACAGCTACAAGTTCCTGGAAAATTCAGACCGAAATTGGTTCTCTGTTTCATATAATTCCAAACAGCTACAGGATTCCGGAAAATTTAGCCCTAAATCGATCCTTCGTTTCTTTTATTTCCAAACAGCTACAGGTTGCTGGAGGATTCAGCGGAAATCGATCCTCACATTCTGCACGCAAAAGATAAGAGACTGGTTCTTATGCTTTGCTTGTCATCCTGGAAATAGTATTATCGCCAAGAATTGTGAAAATATTTTCATGTTATAAATTTTGTATTTTACAGACAAATGTGAATCTCAATAACTGATGCAGGGGCATCATATTAGATATTTTTTCCTCCACTTAGAGGAGGAGTGCTCTTCTGTTTGTGATAATTTGATTTAGGGAATCTGGTTAGTGAGGAAGTTATGCCAGGGTGTCCTTTCAGGGCAGATGTAGAAAATTTGTTAGGATTAGGTGGAAATAGCTTCTAGAAATAAAGACAAATGTAATTAAGGGAGAGGGCCAAGAAAAGGGAAATTAGGCGAAATAGAGAGGCAGGAGGATTCCGGAGTTCGTAGAAATTATGTGCAGAGCCTTTTCATGAAATAGTGTATGTCCAAAATGCGTGTGAATGTTTCCCTCTATTAATGTGATGAGTTCGTAGAAATTATGTGCAGAGCCTTTTCATGAAATAGTGTATGTCCAAAATGCGTGTGAACGTTTCCCTCTATTAATGTGATTTCAATTCGAATCAATCCCTGTGTAAACCTGTCGCGGTGTGTGAATTCTGTCGGTATGAATGGGGTCGATTTATATGCATTTTTTTGATGGAGAAACGAAAGTAGCTTTGCTATCGGCTTTCTTAATACTTATTTGTTTTTTTCTAGAAGAAAAAGCGAGATATGGATTATATTATGTATATGTATATACAGAGCTGATTTGTACAAATAAGCTGGAGGTTCATATGCCTCGGATTTTGCCCTCGAGTTGAGGGGTGTACGAAGAGACAATCATATTCATTATGGAGCATTGTTACCATAGCAAAACCATAGCAAAAATTTTAGAGAATTCAGCAATACAGTAGATCCATAATAACTGTCCTTATTTGTTGCAGAAAGGATTTATTTATTGTAGAGTGAAACAGTCCAGGTTCCAAACTTCCAAGTCAGATTTAAATTTGGGGATTGCGTGGGATTCGGCTCAAACATTTGAACAGACCTGTGGAACACCAATACACAGAACAAGGGATCTATAGCTCCATTGCAAAGGAAACGCCCTGATTCTCCAACCCTGGTGTTCGTCGGCCTGTATATTCCATTGAAAAAACAGGAGGTGAACCTTCAGTTCCATTGAACGCCCAACCGTAAAGCATTGCAAAGGAAATACATCAAAGTTAGTTTTATTTGTGGCTGCAGAGAGGTCAGAGCGCCGATCCAGTCTAAAGAGACATATCAGAACACCAGATGCAAAGTCAACGTGTTGCAGTGAGGCACCAATTTGTGGTCTGTGCAAGTCAAGGATTAAAGTGCAATATCATCTTTTACCTGTATTAGCTTTGAAAATTCTTTTACATATTTTGTAGTACATTTTTAATCACTAGTGTTGGTACCTGGCAAGTGTTAGCATATTTTGTAGTGCATTTCTAGCCACAGATGTTGGCACCAGGGAAACAGCCCAAGGGATTGATTAACTTATTGTTGCATCCCGTCTTGTGTTTAGGCTTTACAACTTTTGCGACAATTTTTTTTTTTATGAATTTTCATTGATATGAAAGAACCAGAGAATGAAACGGAGCCATAAATTCTTCCAACAGTGAGGAGTGAATTAAACAACAATTAACGCTAAAACATGTATTGAGCTTCTAAATTGCAGTGTTATTGGAATGGATCCTTTCGGTTTAGACTAAGAAGGCTAAACTGCATTGATCAGAAATTGATTTAGCTCTCACAAAAAAACCAAGACCTACACTGGTGCTCCGGGAAAAAATGAACCTGCACTGGTTTTTGTATGAAACAACTTTTAAAAACTGGTGCCCCCTTTCGAAACCTCAATGTGAATTTATATAATCATGCCTCCTTTTCCTTCTATTCCAGTCAACTTTATATAATCGTGCCTTCCTTTGCCTTCTATTTCGGTCCGTAATTGATCTATTCTTAAATTAAGAGAAACTTTTTGTTAGAGCTTTTCGGGAAGTGATGGTTGACTGTTACTTGGGATTGGGTTTGTTTTTTTAAGTAATCCGATTTTTTATTATCTGGAAATGCATTTTTGACACTCGGATGTGTAACACTGCTATGTGATGATGAACGCATAACCTTAAAATTAATAATTTTTAAATTAATTCAAAGTTAAACATTCATAAATAATTTAAAATAGAACACAATAGCATATATATCTCTCTCACTCAAACTCTCAGTGATTGAATTGCTAGAGGATACAAGAATAAATAGAGCCAAAAGTTTTATATGGAATCCTCTTGAAAGATTTTTAGAATGATAATTATGCTGATTTTGACTTACACGTGTAAGAATAATTATTTTAAATTTCGATTTCACTGGAAACTACTAGAAAACTAAAAGTAATTAACACATTCTAACACTCCCCCTTAATTACTACCACTACTATCTACTAGTTTAAATCTCACCTAGACTTGCATTATTTCTTATCAAGTCAAACACTAGTTTTAGTTCTACATGTTGGTATATATTGTCTTAAACTCTATATTGTATAAACATTTTTTTTTTCCTTTTTAATCCAACCATACTATGAAGTATGGTTTATCTATACTAAATTTATACAATAAACTATACATTAAGCCATGTTTTGAAATATTTCTTTTAAAGCTTCTCCAACCTAAGAGCTTATTGTTTAATTTTTTTGAAACCGTTTAATGAGTATAATGAAAAGTTGAATTTTGTAAATGATTAATACTAATTATATATAAATTTTTATTAATAATCTAATAATATATTTTGGAGTTATTTAAAAAGTATATTGCAGTATGAAATCTTTAAAATAATTTACTATTTAATGTTTAGAATCACTTCAAAAACATTATATATTAATTAATCAAAACTTCTAAAACATTGTATATTAATTATTCAAAACTTATTAATACCACGTCTTCCCAAAATCTAACTAAAACCACAGACAAATTTTTATGTCTATATGATGCAGGAAAAATCACATCTTTCTACAATGTCCACTTCCACGCACCTACAATCTTAATTTAATATATGACCAAGCTAAGGATGCAACAATACCCATATGTAAAACATGCTCATACCCAAAGTTTATTCCTCATCACCAACGCTCATTTAATGACATCCCCAAATATTTTTAAATAAGATAATATAACTCTCATCTCTCCAACAATTCACACATATTGCTTCACTTCATTGAGTTCATGCAAACTCAAATTAACGTTTTTATGCAAACTCAAATCATTTAATATAATAAACTATAATACAAGGAGTCATACACAGAGCCTTTGGCAAATCTGCATTTCATTTACAAATAAAAGTTGTACATGCATAACCTCACAATCATACAATTCTCTCTTGGCATTCCACATTCATTTGGCTATTAGTTCTCATTGTCCATAGGCTTACAATAAATATAATTAAGAAATACAATATCTTTTCTAAATCTTAAAAGCACTCCATAAATCAACTTTTCCTAAATCCTAAAATCACTCCCTAATTTATTCTTCCAAAAATCTCTCATGATTTATTCCCTAAAGCTTTCATGATTAGAACTCATATGAGTTTTCATAAGATCATAGGGAAATACATTTAAATAATTAATGCAATCGGTTAGGGAACCAATTCCCTTGGTAAATAAAAAGAGTCATACTCTAGTCAAAATATATTTTGACTTGGAAGTTTGGATGCTCCTGCATCAGACTCCCAAGGTGAAAAAGAATCATGGTCTCCTGACCATGTATTGATGAAGCAAATCTTCCTGGATCCCAAATTTTGTTTTGCAATTGGTCCTTTTCCTTGTCATGTTGATGTTGCTTTATTGTCATCTTCTTCATTCTTCCAGGCTTCCAGACCTTATGTTGCAATTCTCCTCCTTCCTTGTTGATGTATACTCGCTCTATCATCGCCAAACCTCTATTATCTTCTTTCTTTCCTACAACATGCCTCCTCTGGGACACTTTAATCATCAACCTTCTTATCTCCTCAATCTCTATGTCCAATTTATCCTCTAACTGGCACAAGTTACCCATTCCTTGCTGGAATTTGTTGTTTTCTTCCATTAAATTACCAAGATACCAATTATCTAGTGTTGCTTCCATCATTCTCTACACTTTCTGTTGAAACTCATCATCATTATTGTCCGCTTTTCATTACATTTTTTCCATGGGAAACTAATTCTTATCATTTATTGGATTGTTGCAATTCATTATGCTCTCTATCATCAGATAATAAATTGCATGCCCACTCCTTTCCAACTTTGCAGGTCACTTCCAATGGATTTTGTATTTCATCATTTGAAGTATCTCTAAGCCAACTCTTTGCTCTCCACACACCCTCATCCTTTTGGAAATTTTCATTACTTGCACACGTTTTATCTGCACATCTTCCCTCCTTATTGGTTAGATATGACAATCATGTCTCCTCCATTGAAATGACAGACAACATTCATTAGTTTTAAAAACATGAGCCCTTGAATTCTCTTTGGTACTTCCATCTCTCTTTTCTCACTTTCTCCAAACAACCTTAACTAATCTATGTTTAGATGCCTCATCCATATTCTTTGATTTCGTGCATGCAACCTCTTAACCGGCCATTGGACGGCTTTTCCAACATAAAGTCCATTCCTCAATTCTTTCATCACTTTTTTTAGCCACTTCTTTGTTTGCTCTTGTAGATGCTTCTTTGTTTTGTTGAGCTCTTCGTTTATCTCAATTATCTCCTTCTCCCTTTATTCATCACTCGTTTCCTCTTTTCCAATCGTCTCAACTTCCTTCCTTCTTTCATTGTAACTTCTTTCTAAACCCATCAAATGACTTCCAACAACCATCTTTTCCTTCTTCTTCTTCTCTTGTGAACTCTTGTTGTTCACTTGTAAATTACAACCAAGCCTTTACGTCGTAGCAAATTACGTACCTGCTACCAATACCTCACCAATATTTCTCTTGAGCTTAGCCTTTTGGTATTTATGATTCCTTCTCAGGAACCTTCTCTTGGAAATTCTACCCACGCTCACTGTGGAACTTCCCTCTAACAATTTCTACCCAACTGCTACTTGTTGGAAGTCGTCCTTCTTATGGTTGCAACCCTCAATTCCAAAGAGTGTATCATCTATAATACCATTTGATGCAGGAAATTCACCTCTTCCTGCAATGTCCACTTCCACACACCTACAATCTTAACTTAATATATGACCAACGTAAGGATGCAGCAATACCCATATGTAAAACATGTTCATAACCAAATGTTATACCTGATCACCAACTGACATCCCCAAATACTTTTAAATAAGATAATATAACTCTGGCCTCTCCAACAATTCACATATATTGCTCTATTTCAATGAGTTTTCATGCAAACTCAAATTATTTAACATAACACAATATAATACAATGAGTCATACACAGAGCCTTTCTTAAATCTGCATTTTCATTAACAAATCAAAGCTGGACATGCATAACTTCACAATCATACATTTCTCTCTTGGCATGATTCCACATTCATTTGGCCATTAGTTCTCATTTCTAAATCCTAAAAGAACTCCATAAATAAGCTTTTCCTCAATCCTAAAATCACTCCCTCATTTATTCCAAAAAGCTCTCATGATGTATTCTCTAAAGCATTCATGATTTATTCCTTAAATCTCTCATGTTTTTCAAGGTAAATTAGCTTTTGCCTTATGGAAAAAATATTAGTTATCCATAACTTTTTAAAAACTAATCATATCCTAACAACCATAGTTTTCTGTAGCTTTCAGAAATATTAGAGATTTTTCACCTCATATGAGTTTCCATAAAATCAGGAAATACATTTAAATTAATTAATACAATTTGTTAGGGAACCAATTCCATTGGTAAATAAAAAGAGTCCTACTCTAGTCAAAATATATTTTGACTTGGAAGTTTTTGCAAAATAACTTAATCATATATGTGTGTGTGTGTGAGGGGGCGAGGAGAGGGGGGCATTACGTTAAACTATGTCTTGAGATATCTCATTAAAAACTCCCTAGCCTAAAAGCCTTAACTTTTTTGAAATAATTTATGTATCAAAATCAGTGATAATTTAATAATATATTTTGAAATTATTTTATATATATATATATATATATATATATATATATATATATATAATAAGTTTGGCAAGATTAAATTTTCATCATGTCTAAAATAGCACCCAATTACCATATATTTAATAAATACAATTTTTAAATAATTACTATTAATACTTAGAATCATTTCATAACCATCGTAAATCAATTAGTCACAACTTATTGTGTTATATATTCATATAAATTCAATTTAAAAATGTGTAAATTTGCTTACTATTAAAAGATATATTATTTTAAATATAAAGTTACAGTATAAATAATAGGTGTAGTTGTCTCTAGTCGTTTACCACAAGTGGTTGGGATGGTCGGCTTATTGCCTCCCCACCCGGGTTCGACTCTTGTTGCATGTTGAGCTGCTCCGCAACATATTGTACCTATTCCGCTTCGCTGCTCTGTAGCATAATTGGTGTAGGGATTCGGTTGTAAAAATAAATTGTATATAATGTATATGTTGCTTCTTAAGCGGGGATTCCTTGACCCCCTAGGAATAATGATAATAATAGTAATAATAAGTGTAGTTTAATTTATAGGTGAATTGGTATTTTTTGTGTTTAGTTTTTAACCAAATTTTTGTAAAGGTTTTAAAATTTTTGAGTTTAAATAGGTATTGAATCCATTTATAAATTCAGAAATACATTTTAAATATATAAAAAAAAAACACTTTTTTTTTAATTATTTTAATTTCACAGGTGAGAGGGTTTGCATAGACTCTTAATTTCTACCTTCGTTCTTGTTTGCATAGAGTCTTACTTTCGATCATCGTTCTTATAAACATAGATTGCTAAATTTAAATGAGCCTTACCACCCTTATTGTGTTATTGGTAAACACCTATGTGGTTTTGATATATATATATATATATATATATATATATATATATATATATATATATATAACAAAGATCTATCAATATGTAAGATGATTAATTGAAGTGATAATGTCCATGAAATTTGAAGAAAGGGAAAATTCATGGTCATTGTGTGTGTTTTTTCAATTATTTTCTCTAATAATCAGTAACCACTAATAAGTGCATAAAAATAAAATAAAATAATTGTTATTTAAACTTCTGCATGTACATATATAATTCGGTAACAAATCATTGGACATTCTAAATATTTTTAATCCAATTAAATAATCAATAACAACCTATGTTGAAAGCCGACTCGATGCGCCTTTGCCTACAACAAAATTCCTACCAGCAACCATGTCTGAGCTGCTTCCTATCTCCTCTCTCGTCAACGGCCACTTTCCATCGGAGTCGTCTACCCAGGCGGAGGAATTGCCTGGACGATCAAAAGTGCCCAGAATCCGGGCAAAATATTTCAAAAAATCTTGTAGAGGAGATAGGACTCGACTGTGATCGCACACAAACACTTAGTGACACAACGTAGACCATCCAGAATACATAAGACATACTTTTCTTGATAGGACTCGATTGTGATCACACACAGACACTTAGTGACACAACGTAGACCATCCAGAATACATAAGACATACTTTTCTTGATGCAACAACCTTCGTGAGGTGAGTTTGAAACATGTCTATGTGATGACAACCACTCATACGCACACAATTCCCTTGAAGCAAAACAACATTCCCTTTACATGAAAAACAACAACCCCTATGCCCAAATATGACACATGCTGCATGAATATGAGAACACGGAAAAATCTTAAGATCAAGGAGGGGGGGCTTGAAATCATCAACTTACCAACAAGCGACCGCAGGATCTAAAGTAGGCTCTGAAATTTGCATGCGAGACAAAATTTTGGAGGGTGGTTGTAGCCGCTACTGTAGAATTTTGTAGAATTTTTCTACAAATCAGCTAGCTCTAATACCATGTAGAACTTTTCCTACAAATCAGCTAGCTCTGATACCATGTAGAAATTTCCCACTTGTAGATCACCTAGTAATGCAATGTACTAAAGCAAAACACTTGATCTACCTCTACAAACAATTTAGCGGAAGCTTAATCGAACATGAGCAACATCAATAAGAACACATATAACTGATAAGAAGGAATCAATCACACATAACACAGAAGAATTTACTTGGGGAAAGCCTCAGCCTAAAACCCCAACTCTGTATTATCATACAAGTGGAAATATAGTCCGGATTACAAAAAGAATCAGCTCACAAGCTATCATGCTCTCTCTACAATCCCTCTGCTGCTCATAGACAGTCAAAGGCTTCTCACAAACCTTCTCCTTTGTCCTCCAAGCCTCCTATTTCCTTGTGCAGTTTCCTTGGGGTCCAGTGCTGCCACCTGTGTGAATTGGCCTCTTCACACACTCACTAACCTCTGATCTAACTGCACAAACCTGAAGGAGATAAATCCTCATCATGGATGAGCTTCCTTTATAGGAAAAATATTCATCCAACTGATAGTACACTATCCCTTCTTTAATCTCAAATGGGTCTCTAACAAAATTGACATGCATCAGTTATCCATGAGTGAATACATAGTTATCTGAAAATAATAGTTGTCACATGCATGCAAGCATCAACAAACTATATCTCATTAATTTAACAACTTGTTAAATTAATCTAACTAAACTTGACTAAGTTAAACTAAGTCAATTGATCCTCTCAATATAGAACTCATCCTTAATTCCTCAATCAGTGGAGCAAATCAAGGACACATTCCCCAATTAGTGGATAAATTATTACATGTTCTCACAAAGACTTCAAGTTTAATTTTCCATAACTAATTAACTCATGGAGATTAATTAATTAATATTTTAAACTGCTAGTAAGACCAAATTTGAATTTACTTCCTATAGATAGACCAAGGACTGCTATAAATAGGAAGGGACCCAAAAAAGCTATTTTTAGAAGATGCCATTTTTAACAGTTTCACCTCTCACCCAAGGTGGCCAAAATGCTCATTAGCCAAACTGCTATTTTTAGAAGTGTTATTTTTAGCAGTTTTATTTTTAGCACTTTCTAAATTTAGCACTTCTTGTTGCACACTTTTCAACACTCCCTCTCAACAAGAAAGGCTTCCTCTCGAACCCGATCCTGTAACTCTGGAATGTATTGCATGCAACACATCTACCAAGTGTAGTTGCTCCATTAACACTCGGAACAAAAAACTCCCAACTGGCCTTTCTGTTGGGCTAGAAACATACTCTGATGTTGAAGCTCTACCTGCTGCTGACAAGTGCTCCCTCTATGAACTCTACGCTACTGCAACATCTCCATGCATCTTGCACCGTTGCACCCTTCTATGTGCTACCCTGCACTGTGCAACACACTTGTGCCTCTTGGATTGTTGCAGCCTGCATGCTCTACGCTGTCCTGGATTCCCTGCACTGTAGCTCTCTCTGCCACTCCATATGCATTTGTCTCTACCCAATCAGTCAGTTCCTACTACTCCACATCGGGCTCCCTTAGCAAGGTCTCATCCACGAGGTTGGGTACCTCAAGGATCCTGCCCCTCCTCCTTGGGACGATCACTCCACATCGCCCCACCTCCTACCTAGAGGTATGGATGCATGTGATCCCTCTGCCCACCTGGCTCGAATTTTCCCCCTACTGGAGGTCTCTGCATGAGTAGATGTCTCTACTTGATCTCCTCTCAACTTCTCTAGTTGTGGCTGCTCCACAACCTCCTGAAGCTGCTTCACCAATCATGGCTCCTCCACAATCGTCTGAGACTTCTTTTGGCGTTGCATGTTGAGAGGTAATTTACTCTCCCTCTCAACCACTAAGTATTTAACCTTTGCCTTGCTCCTCAAGGCTTTGCATGCATCTTGTACCTCAAGTGAATACAGGTTTTTGGCTAGCACACCAATCTATTTCCACTTTCTCGCCGTCACGAAATTGTTTAGAAAAAGAGCTGATTTTAAATTAGCGATATCTCCCTCATCCAAACTCCGATTCAGTCGATTTTTTTTTTATTATTTTGGGTATTTTTCCGCAAAGAATCCAAATATGCTATTTGTTTCTAAAAATTTTGCATATAAATTTTCAGATCTGCTCTGCAAACTCTCGGCCCAAAACTCAAAACTTTGAAATCTCCTCTAGTATATTGTTCTTCCTTGATCACCTGTGCTCCAATACCATGTAGAATTTTGTAGAATTTTTCTACAAATCAGCTAGCTCTAATACCATGTAGAACTTTTTCTACAAATCAGCTAGCTTTGATACCATGTAGAAATTTCCCACCTATAGATCACCGGGTAATGCAATGTACTAAAGCAAAACACTTGATCTACTTCTATAAACAATTTAGCGGAAGCTTAATTGAACATGAGCAACATCAATAAGAACGCATATAACTAATAAGAAGGAATCAATCACACATAACACAGAAGAATTTACCCGGGGAAAGCCTCAGCCTAAAACCCCAACTCTGTATTATCATACAAGTGGAAATATAGTCCGGATTACAAAAAGAATCAGCTCACAAGTTATCCTGCTCTCTCTGCAATCCCTCTGCTTCTCATAGATAGTCAAAGGCTTCTCACAAACCTTCTCCGCTGTCCTCCAAGCCTCCTCCTTGTGCAGTTTCCTTGGGGTCTAGTGATGCCACCTGTGTGAATTGGCCTCTTCACACACTCACTAACCTCTTATCTAACTGCACAAACCTGAAGGAGATAAATCCTCATCATGGATGAGCTTCCTTTATAGGAAAAATATTCATCCAACTGATAGTACACTGTCCCTTCTCTAATCTCAACTGGGTCTCTAACAGAACTGACATGCATTAGTTATCCATGAGTGAATACACAATTATTTGAAAATAATAGTTGTCACATGCATGCAAGCATCAACAAACTATATCTCATTAATTTAACAACTTGTTATATTAATCTAACTGAACTTCACTAAGTTAAACTAAGTCAACTGATTCTCTCAATATAGAATTCATCCTTAATTCCTCAATCAGTGGAGCAAATCAAGGACACATTGCCCAATTAGTGGAAAAATTATTGCATGTTCTCACAAAGACTTCAAGTTTAATTTTCCATAACTAATTAACTCATGGAGATTAATTAATTAATATTTTAAACTGCTGGTAAGACCAAATTAGAATTTACATCCTATAAATAGACCAGGGACTACTATAAATAGAAAGGGACCCAGAAATGCTATTTTTAGAAGATTCTATTTTTAGCAGTGTCACCTCTCACCCAAGGTGGCCAAAATGCTCATTGGCCAAATTGCTATTTTTAGAAGTGCTATTTTTAGCAGTTCTATTTTTAGCACTTTCTAAATTTAACATTTCTTGTTGCACACTTTTCAACAGCTACAACGGGTTCTAATCCACTTGTATAAATTTAGGTGAGCCATGAGGCATGATGTATGTAGAAATGTGTGAGTCAGTATGAGGAATGAGAGGCCAATGAATAGGCCATGAGTTCTCTTGTGAATATTATATTTCTTTAATGAATTATTTGAGATTTTATGTGTACTTAATACTATGTGAATTTCAGCTAGTTTTAGTTTTATGTGGTGTGTTAATTTATAAGTACATGACCTATGGTTAGACCTGCATCATGCAGGTACTAAACAACAATGTTGCATGTTACACTTGTTTTTAAATAGTAGTTGGTGAATGTGTTAATATGGATTAGACTTTCATGTTTAAATTTTTAACATAAATTAAGATGTTTTTACAAAATCTAGATAGAAAAAGAACTAAACTAGCTATCTATGACTCAAACTATTTTCCTTTAACAAACAAATTTTAATATTACAAATTTATTTTATTATTCAAAAATATATTATTTTAAATAAAAAATATAATATAAATAATATAATATTTTAATATAGTATTTGTTTTTATTGGTCCAAACATAGGTTGTAGGCTTTGCATCTACTTTTAATTTTATACTTGTTCATATATGAAGCTAATTAAAACTGAGATTTCTTAATTTGAATCAAAATTACCACCCTTGTCTTGTTAAGGGATTATAGTGATGGCTTCAACATTGAATGAATATTAATTTGCATTCACCATTTTTATATGGCCAATTTAACCAATGTTTAAAAAAAGATATCATATCATTTTTTTTAATCAATATTCAAACATTGAGGCCTTATTAGGAGGCTGCAAAACTTTTGCACATCCAATAAAATTTTATCCAAACTTTCAAAATACTCATTCGCCTTTTATAACTTTTATCCAAAGTTTGATACTAGTTGTAGACTAGCATAAAAACACCTTTTATAACTTTTTATCAGCCTGATTTGAAATTGCATACATGTCCCCAAAGTTTTAAATTACAAAGATATCCAAAGTTTTAGATTGCGTATTTGTCGTTATGCAAAGTGATACCCCATGTCAAGCTAACACTTCTCCCAAAGACAAATCTCTTCCACATGTCCTTAGCTCTCCCCCACATGTCTTGGCACTGTAGCTTTCCCCTTTAGTCACTCCTATTCACATTGATTCTTCAATAGATATTAGAATGTGATGTACATATTATATAAACATTAGAATTGTGACAAGGGTAATGAAAAGGCATTACCTGTACTTTCTTTTTGAATTTGGAGTTGTGCTTACTTTCATGTCTCAAAGGAGAATTTGTTGCACTTACTATTATGTCTCATGGGATTTACGCTTGATGTCATGTGGCACAAGGTATTTGTACTTACTAATACAAGAGTGCATTAATAACACTAGCTATGTCAGCTCTCAGAGTGCAATGATAACACTAGTTATGTTGACTCTCAATTCTTCTATCATTTCGAGGTGATATATCAGGAATGTTGCACACACCCACCCATATGAACCAAAGAGGCAGAGGCATTAATCTAAAAGAACTAACATGAATAAAAAGAGATGGATTTGAGATGAGAGTAGGGGATAACAAAATGGGAGAATGATGAAAAACATTTAATGTAAGTGAGAATTAAAAAAAATAAAAATAAAAATAGAAGTTTGAGGTAGTTTCTAAACGCAAAATAAAAATCTACCTAATATCAATTTGGAAACTGATATTTTTTTTAGCATTTGTTTAATCATGTTGTTTTCGGGTACCAGGCTTCATAGGTTCTTTGATTGCAAACAATGTTAGGAATGTTATGTTAGTAAGAAAGGGCTTCTTATGATTTTGAATTTCTATTAGTTATCCCCTTCTTATGATTTTGAAATTCTATTAGTTACATTAAGGTTTCATAAAAACATATGACAATTCTAACACGGTCCATTGAAAGTATGCAACATGGGTATTGATCCTTCGATAAGGAATTAAATTCTACATCCAACGAGTGAGTGCTCCCACTCAAAATTTGAGTAAAACCATAAGGAGATAAGTTGAAATACGAGTTACAAAAGTATTTTTTTTATCTTTTTACTTTTTTCTCCAAAAATGGTGAATCATCTCCCATGGTTGACATCATCATCTTGAATCCTATTGGTTATTCTAAAGTTGATTTTGGTTGTACATTTTTGTTTTGAGACCTATTTTAGACCTCAAAATTTCTCTAATTCCTCCTCGCATTTTGATCCATGTGTTGGTAACACATTTTGACCATTAGTTTCTCATCTAACCTCATGCATTAAGGGGCATCTGTTATAACCCTATTTGCCACTCCACTATATTGAGAGAGACCCTAGTTCAACTTACCTTAGTTTCTAACTAGAATCCATCCCCTATCACCCGTGCTTTTATTTATATGGGTCTTACAAAGAATTATTAGATGTTATAGGGTTGAAGTTACATAATTGAGTAATTTCTCATAATTATTTTGTCACAATTCCATAATTATATAATAATACTTATTTCATAATTGAGAAGAAGGTTCTTAGTGAGTTATAATTACTTGGTTCACATGCCATCAAGTCTATCCATGTCTTGTATCTACCTAATTCATATGCCATCAAGCCTAATGTAGAAATTTTGAATAATATGACACTTATTCACAGAGATTATCCTGATTATACACTATTGCGGAATGCATGCATAATACATAACCTCCTCTACGTTGATCATCAATTTTGCGGAATTAAAAACAATGAAACATCAATCGCATGCGCACATTAACACAGTATGTAACCCGGGGAAAGCATACAGCTGAAAACCCCACACTATCTGTATATTATAATGATAGAGAACATGTAACAATACATAGTACAATACTCCTCACAAGTACTCAATACTATCTCCACCTGTTACACACAAACTAGCTCAGATCTGAATCAAGTCACAGGTTCAAATCTCCTCCGTTGTCTGCCTGCCTCTACTGCGCAATCCAAAGCAAGAATAGTGAATGATCCAAGCTCGTTTTCCTTGGCTTGTACTGCGCAATCCTCATTGGCAATCTCCATCAATGCATGTGCAAATCTCATGCACAACTATAGTCACAACTGATAGCAGTCTCAACCTCTAACACCTATCTCCACTGAACTGTCCATGCACTGAGTTAACTGATGTATTCTTTAGTTGATTTATGAGTTAATAATTAGTGAATTAATTAACAATTAATTCACATCACTCATCACTAGTGTTTTTGCAGTTAAACTAAATACAACTAGTTCAACCAAGTCAAACTGAACACAACTCCATCAACTCCTCAATCAACTCCACCAAACTCAACCACTGGAGTTCTAACTGAAGTCCATCATGCAATAGCTCAACTGACCCATAAGAAAAGCGTATTTCCTTCTGACAGCTGCATGTGCCACATCCGTAGCTCAAACTGAAGTGCTCCAAGAGGATAAGATAATGTTTATAGTCCAAATATTATTAAGAGCTAATAATATTCGAATGTTCTATATTTAGACTGACAGTCTAAAAATAGACTTCGCCCATATGTCAAAAAATAGAAGTCCATCTATTTTTACCAACATGACTAATCATCCACAAATAGCATCCTGCAACTCATAGACCATGATCCATATGTCTAAAAATAGACATAGTCTAAAAATAGACTTTGCGCCAAAAATAGCCTGCGGGCCCACTTAGTGAAGGCGAATCCTTTCCACTATGCTCCATTATCTTGTTGCATTTTCAACACTCCCTCTCAACAAGATATGGATTATCTGCAACCTCTATCCTGCCTCGGTGGTATTCGAATTTGCTCCTGGTGAGCACCTTCGTCAAGATATCAGCATCCTGATCCTCCGTTGGAATGTCTGAAAGTAACATGACTCTCCGCTGCACACAATCTCTGATATGATGGTACCTGATGTCAATGTGCTTGGATCTATCATGAAATACTGGATTAGCCGAGAGCTTAATGCAACTCTAGTTATCACAATAAATCAAAATAGGCTCCAAGTATGAACCGAACAACCCGACTAGGATCTTCCTCATCCATATAGCCTCGCATGCAGCCAAACTTGCTGCCATATACTCGGCCTCTGCTGAATTGAGTTCCACGGATCTCTGCTTCCTGTTGTACCAAGAAACTGTATCGACCCGATACTGAAGATCCCTCCAGATGTGCTCTTTCTCTCCGTTGGGCTCCCTGCCCAATCTGCATCCGTGAAGCCACATAGCTTCACCTCATCCTCCTGTCTGCACCACAATCCATATCCCAATGTGCCTTTGAGATAACGCAATACATGCTTGCCTGCCTTCCGGAAGAGCTTGGTTGGCTTAACCATAGCTTGTGAAAGATGGTTAACAGCATAGCATATATGGGGTCGTGTATTGACCAGATACATAAGTGACCCCACCAACTGTCGATAAACAGTGGCATCCACTACTTCTGCTGAAGTAGCATCCTCCTTCCTCCAACCTCCAGGAAGAGGAGTATCAACAGGCTTGCAGCCATGCATGTTGAACTTCTCCAGTATCTCTGAAGCGAACAAAGTTCTTTCTATAAATTAATTACTCCAGAATACTTGGAATATCAAGATATCCATGAGGATACAAATATTATATATGAAATAATAATGAATAAGAATGATAATGATAACGATTTACAATGAGAACAAGAGGCTTGCTTATATATCACGCAAGCGTCTCTTCATGAAGAGCCATGTCCTATTAGACATGCCTCTTCAACCTAATTATTAGCTTAACTTAACTATTATTTATGATTATTATCTTTTACATTATATTTATATTATTTATATATTTTATTCGTTACATTGCCTCCTTCCTCAAAAAGCTTTGTCCTCAAAGCTTGTCAATGAAAAAAGCTTGATCTCTTTTTCGGCTTTGAAAGTCTTTCTGTTTTGGAATAGTCATCCTCGTCGATACAAGTTGATATGATCTTCTTAGTGAAAAACAAAATTGTCGCACCGAGAAGGGATCAGACCATCCCAGATTAATCTTCTGTATAGCATTCTGATCACTGGAATTTTGTGACGACTTGTTAGCATAAGACTGGATTGAGATTACATCACTATTATCCGGAGCTTCAGTTTGTTGTTTCGTTTCTGACTTGTTCAAATATGTAGCATGGTTGATTCGTCCGTTCTCATGATTCAGATGCCGATATGGAACCTTTTTTGTTTGATTTTTCCTTACTGGGCATGTGACAATTTTTATATTTTCTTATGGCGAAGATGTTGAGTTTGTTATGAAACATTCATTGGGGATGTTCATCGTTTGAATTGCAACATCCACGCGCGTCTTTTCTTCAACTTGCTTGTCTTCTTCCTGAGTTGTGACATTCACTGAATCGGTATGTGTTGTTTTGTCATCAATTTGAATTCCTACATTTGATGCTTCCTTCTTGATAAGTTGTTGTACCTGGTTTTCTAATGAATTCTTATCCTTCTTTAGTATCTTAATTTGCGTCAGCAATTTTTCACTATGGTTTTTAAGTCGAGAAACTTCTTCATTTTTGTCAATAGTGATTTTGTCAATTTCATTTTGCATATTTTGTAATACTTTTTTACCTTCTTGAGAAATTACTTTTGAAATATCCAATATATCTTCTGGTGTTACTGAATTAGGTTTCAGTGTAACATCTTGGAGCGTTATTTTCTTCTTTTTGTAAGAAAATGTTAAAAACTTTTTCTTAGTATTTAGAATAAAGGAACCTAGAGTTTTCATCCATGGTGATCCCAAAACAATGTCACAATCGTTAAAAGATAGGGTTTGCACGGTGAATTGTGAGGTAAAAGTATAATCTCCAATATTTAGGTGTAAATTGCTTATATCGTATTGTTTGCCAAAAAAATTTGTTTCAACTATATTTGATTCAGGAATCACCAATTGATTAGCACATTTAGGACTAACATAATTACTTCTTTCAGTAGGACTGATAGAGATTATGATGTCTCTTCTTGCGAGTGATCCTTTGATGTTAAATAGTGTGCGAACACATGTACTACGGTTTTCAGGGAACCTTTCATTACTAGTCTCCATTTTTTCCTTGATGTTTTTACGTAAACAATATGTCAACTGGAGCTATTTTTATTATAAAATATCACTTATTTCTCCTATATATATTTTTCAAATATTCTCCTCTTCTTCTTCTTTTTTTGGTTCGCTCTTTTAATAAAAAATTTATATAATAATAATTTATATATATTATAAAATTATAATTATATAAAATTTATATATACTTTTTTGAAACCCACTTTTCCTTTTATATGTAACTATATAAGGCTTATATAGTATCCTTTTTTATAATTATAATAATATTTTTTTCTCTGAAAATTTGGATGAGACGTGACTCTTGGTACGGTCACAATCTTTAGATTTGAACGATTAAAATTATTTAGATCACACTTTTTTTTTCTCCAATGTTATCAAAATATCTTTTACTTTTAAAATACCATGGGCTATTACCATGGGTTGTTTTTAAAACCTCCTGTAAAAATTAATATTTAACTTTCACGTTAGAGCTTTTGTATTCTTGTTTCTTTAACTTATAAAATACCATGGGCTATTACCATGGGTTGTTTTTAAAACCTCTGTTAAAATGCTCTGCACGTAAAAAGTAAAACGTATTCCTTTTGTTTTTTGTTTTTTCTTTAACTTTTTAAAATACCAAGGGCAATTACCATGGGTTGTTTTTAAAACCACGGGCTTCTCCATGTAAAAAGCTTTAAATATACTTGGTATGAGATTTTGTATCCGTTTTGTTTTTTGTTTTTTTACTTTTTATTTTCTTCTTCTTTTTTTAATTTATTTACTTATATTTTTTTTTTGGTTAATTTTTTTTTTAATGGCCAAAGGCCTAAAAAATGGAGAATCTCCCAATATATAGCGAAACACTTCAATTATGACAGCAACAAGGTTGATGATAGGTTGATAGCCAAATGTGGCTCTGATACCAAATGAAGCGAACAAAGTTCCTTCTATAAATTAATTACTCCAGAATACTTGGAATATCAAGATATCCATGAGGATACAAATATTATATATTAAATATGAATAAGAATGATAATGATAACGATTTACAATGAGAACAAGAGGCTTGCTTATATATCACGCAAGCGTCTCTTCATGAAGAGTCATGTCCTATTAGACATGTCTCTTCAACCTAATTATTAGCTTAACTTAACTATTATTTATGATTATTATCTTTTACATTATATTTATATTATTTATATATTTTATTCGTTACAATCTCCCGAGCATACTTACCCTGAGAAACAAATAGTCCATCACTGCGCTGCCAAATTTCCAATCCCAGGAAATAATGAAGGAGGCCCAATCCTTCATCTCAAACTCCCTAGCAAGATCCTCCTTGCATGAAAGTATCAGCAACTCATCACCTATCAGAATCAAATCATCTACATAAAGTACGATGATAAGCAACTTACCCTCCACCACAATCTGGTATAGGTTAGGATCCGCCTCACTCTTGGAGAATCCAAGTCCGGTGAAATAACTGTCTATCCGTGTGTACCAAGCACGTGGTGCTTGTTTCAACCCATACAGCGCTCTCTTGAGCCTACACACATGCGACTCGCTGGTGAAGATCTCGAAACCTTCGGGCTGCTCTATGTACACCTCCTCCTCAATGACTCTGTTAAGGAACACAGTCTTACATCCATCTAATGAATGTGCCATCCCATCTGCGCTGAGAGAGCAAGAATCATCCGTATGGAAGAATACCTTGCGACAGGTGCAAAGGTCTCCTCATAATCGATCCCCTCTATCTGCGAAAATCCTCGGGCAACAAATATTGCCTTGTACTTTTCCACACTCTTGTCAGCTGCCTGCTTCACCTTGTAGGTCCATCTCGAACCCACCACTGATTTCCCTTCCAGTCTTGGAACAATCTCCCATGCACTGTTTCTGACAATCGAATCATACTCTTCCACCATGGCATCTACCCATGCGGGATCCTCCACAGCTTCCTCTAAAGAGGATGGCTCAGTCACAACACATTTTCTCACAAGAGCCATGTATCCAGTGTACCAATCAGGTGACTGTCTCTGTTTGCGTTGGCCTGTAGGTGGTCCTACAACCTTCTCTGCATCTTGAGCCAGTCGCTTAGCTTCTGTAGTGCGCTTTCGCCCTCTGATGGTTGGCGTTGCATGAGTGGTCTCTTCCACTCCATGAACTTCATCTTGTGGCTGATCCACGTCCTGAAGCTCATCCTTAGGAACTAATAGCTCCTCATCTACATGCAAGTGTGGCTCCCTCTCAAGCGAACACTTCATGGCTTTCTCCTCCTGAAATTTGATATCTCGTCGCACAACAGCCTTGCGACTGTCTGGAAAATACACACGATAGTTGTGGGGCGTATCAGTGTACCCCATAAATATCCCAACCTCTGCGGTCAACTCCAGCTTCTTCCTGGCATCCTTCGTCACATGCATGTAAACGTTAGAACCAAAAATCCTCAAATGAGAAATATCAGGCCTCTTACTAGAATAAGCCTCCTCGGGTGTACTCATGCCAAGTATCCTGTGAGGACAACGGTTTTGCACATATACTGCAGTATTGCATGCTTCCGCCCAGAAGTGAAGGGGTAGGCCCTGATCATGCAACATCGCCCGTGCAACACCCATGATCGTTCTATTCTTCCACTCAGCAACCCCATTCTGCTGTGGGTTATGGGGAACTATGAGCTCTCTTCGAATCCCTTCTGCGCTGCAGAAGTCCTTGAACTCGCCATAGATGAATTCACCACCATTGTCGCTCCTAAGAGCCTTCACCTTCTTCCCCGATTCCTTCTCGACCAGTGCTTTGAACTCACAGAACTTTGAGTATGTCTCGCTCTTCTTCTGCATGAAGAAGATCTAGCACTTTCGAGAGAAATCATCAACGAAGATCATGTAGTACCTGTGCTTTGCTGTCAAAGCTACTGAGAAAGGTCCACACACTTCTGTGTGAATTCTCTCAAAGATCGTCATGGCGCGACTATCCTTCTCGTGAAAGGTGGCTTTCACAATTTTTCCCAAAGTACACCCCTTGCACTGATCTGACTACGCAAGAGTGCCTTTAGGAAGCCCAATAGTAATCTGCTGCAGTATCTTCAAGGCTCCATGGTGAAAGTGGCCCAATCTCCTGTGCCACATCTCGCCATCATCCCGGCTCACCAATCCTTCTGCCTTGCATGCCATTGTTGCGTAGCCATCTACATGCAACTGATAAAGGTTCCTGACTCGAACCCCTATCTTCCGGGTTTCTCCAGTTGTCTTACTGCGCAGGAAAGCCTTTCCCTCGCTGAAAACAACATCATATCCCTTGTCTTCTAACATCGCCATAGAGATAAGATTCTTCTTCAATCCTGGAACATGCATCACTTCCTTCAATACGAAGGGTTTACCAGACTCCCTCTCAAAGGAAATGGTACCGATACCGGTCGCATTGTATCTACCATCATCGCCCATTTCGATGTGCACTCCAAGATCTTTCTCCTCCAGATCAGAAAACAAATCTCGATCTCTTGTCATGTGAAAAGACTCACCACTATCCAAGAACCATACCGATCCCATCACACTTGATACCAAGCATGCAATCAATGAAAAATCCAGCTCACTGTGAGGTTAAGGCCTCTCTCGCTGCAGATCCAGCAGCTTGCTTATTTTTCTTCTTCTGCGGACAATTTGTGGCATAATGTCCGTGCTGGTGACAGTGAAAGCACTTCACCTTGGACATGTCTTGCTTCTTGCCTTTCGCACCAGAATGAGAAGCTTTCTTGTTCTTCCCCTTCTTTGCTTTGGTAGCCAAAGTGCAATTTTCTTCATCAGGTGCCTTTAATGAAGATCTGTCCCTGGTATTCCGCCTGATCTCCTCCTGCACAAGATCTGACCAAAGTCTCTCCCATCCTAGAAATTTCTCCCGACCATTGACAGAGTCCTGATAGGAATGCCAACTCTTCGAAAGACCAAGGAGAGCCAATCTCACCAAGTCCTCATCATCGATAGTCACCCCCACACTTCCGAGCTCATCCCGACATTGAGTGAACTTCGTGAGATACTTGGGCATATTGTCTCCTTTCTCACACTTAATGTTTCTGAGTTTATCCTTGAGCCCCAACTTCCTTTGGTCGCTCTTGCTTTGGAATAGATCTATCAACGCTTTCCACATCAAGTATGGAGAAGCCTTTCCATGCAGGCTGGACACAATGTGATCCTTCACGCCCTCCAACAGAATCCTTTAACACTTTGTTGTCTTCTTTTCCCAAACCTCAACGTGAGCAGCATCAGTAGGCTTTGGGACCTCAGCCTCTATGAACTCCTTCAGCCCATTGTCATCTAACACCGCCTCCATCCTGTCTTTCCATGCAATATAATTCGAGCTGCCCTCAAGAGCATACTCCAATCGCAATCCGTTGAAAGACATTTCAACTCTGACGCAAAGGAAACACTGCCGCAAATTCAAATTCCACCAGCTCAAAACTCAACCGCTCCTGATCTAAAATTCGTGAGAACAAAGTATTTCTCGTACAGAGATTGATTGTATGGGCATTCACCGGATATCTCACCTTCCAACCTTCCAAAAGAAGGATGAATCCAGAGGCTACCTGGCTCGATTACAGACTCTGCCTGAAGAAATAAAATGTAAACACTTTCTGAATAATAGATCTGATGATCAAATCTGCTCTGATACCATGTAGAAATTTTGAATAATATGACACTTATTCACAGAGATTATCCTGATTATACACTATTGTGGAATGCATGCATAATACATAACCTCCTCTATGTCGATCATCAATTTAGCGGAATTAAAAACAATGAAACATCAATCGCATGCACACATTAACACAGTATGTAACCCGGGGAAAGCATACAGCTGAAAACCCCACATTATCTGTATATTATAATGATAGAGAACATGTAACAATACATAGTACAATACTCCTCACAAGTACTCAGTACTTTCTCCACCTGTTACACACAAACTAGCTCATATCTGAATCAAGTCACAGGTTCAAATCTCCTCTGCTATCTGCCTACCTCTACTGCGCAATCCAAAGCAAGAATAGTGAATAATCCAAGCTCGTTTTCCTTGGCTTGTACTACGCAATCCTCATTGGAAATCTCCATCAATGCATGTGCAAACTCCACCAAACTCAACCACTTGAGTTCTAACTGAAGTCCATCATGCAATAGCTCAACTGTCCCATAAGAAAAGCATATTTCCTTCTGACAACTGCATGTGCCACATCTGTAGCTCGAACTAAAGTGCTCCAAGAGGATAAGATAATGTTTATAGTCCAAATATTATTAAGAGCTAATAATATTCGACTGTTCTATATTTAGACTGGCAGTCTAAAAATAGACTCCGCCCATATGTATAAAAATAGAAGTCCATCTATTTTTACCAACATGACCAATCATCCACAAATAGCATCCTGCAACTCATAGACCATGATCCATATGTCTAAAAATAGACTTTGCGCCAAAAATAGCCCGCGGGCCCACTTAGTGAAGGCAACTCCTTTCCACTAAGCTCCATCATCTTGTTGCATTTTCAACACCTAACTTCTCGTAGCCCTAGGTGTTGAGATATATCCTCATGGATTCCAGAAAGGCCTATATTGTTAGACCCTATCAAGGGAGAGAGGGGAGTAATAGAGAGAATAAATCAATGAGGTTGGTGAATTTTCACCAGAACATTATTCCTTTGCATGTGAGATGAACCCAATCTTCCTCTAAGCCAAGGGGATAGGAGTGCCAAGGATCAAAGGAGAGTCCATGTGAATTAAGGTATAATGTCTTTTTATACTATTCTTGTTCATGAATGGAAACTGTGAATTCCCTTCGATATTTTATGTTCGTATATGTATGCATGTGATTTGGTTATTATGATAGATTCTAGTGCATACTAACTTGCCTTTCGTGGAGGAAAACATTGTCTTGTTTAGTGGTGTAAGTGTGTAGGGGATCAGATCAGGTAGCTTTGGGCAAGATCTTTAGATTGGAGCAGGGCTTCCAACAACTCCACAAGGTTTGGAAACTACACCAACCTGCATGGATGCACATGTGTGTTATTTTCATCCCGTTCTATGAGATGAATATTTGTTAGTGCAGTAAATCTAGGGAGTTTACTTGGATCCGTCACATATTTTCTGGTCAATCTTGAGGCGAGATAGATGGAGCAATAACTCTTTAGCCTTTGAGTAAATTTCAAGTTAACACTCCCACCCTCAAAAATTCTACAAACCTAGCTTTTCTAGATCCCAAATTGGGGCACCTCTCATGTGATGGAGTTCTAGCATATCACCAATCAAACCAAACTATATAATCCTATCATACCCTTGTTCCAAACCATAACCAAGAATTTCAAGATCTATTTGAATCTTGTCCAAAGAAAAATCGTCATCATAGTAAACATTCAATCCACTTAGTGCATGTAACTTACCTATGCTAAACTTTAAGGCCCAAGGATCATCTAGATCTCATCTTCCATAAATCCTTATAGGTTCACTATACCAACATATAATTGTTTTTGGAGATACACCACCCACCTTCATTTAGCCCTTCTTTGGTAAGACACCTTCTCATATACAACATTATGATAGAGCCTACACAATCTCACCAATGATGGTGATAGTCTCTTCTTCCAATGATATTGACCTTAATTATGCAAGTCTTTGTGGATCCAATGTGTCATCAAGCAAGTGAATTATTGGGTTGGGTCATATTGGCTAGCATTCCAGCTGGTCCCCTGAATATCAAAAACATCCTCGCCCTAGATTGACATTTGTTCAACCTTCTTTCCCTCTAATCATCCTCCACATCATCCTAGGTACCACCTATAGAAGGATAAGCTAGAGTGCTGCCTTGCATTGTGAGTTGAGCTATGTAGTCTATTGAACTAAACAATTTGTTGAGAATGAGGCCTCATTGAATGTGATCTTGTGCTTGGTTGTAGGTTGATCAAGCTAAAACTATGGCATCATATACAAGGAAAAAACCTAGATTGAGGTAGTGAGGAGAGAATAATCACATATTAGTGTTAAAAAAAAGGGTTAAAGTTTGGTATGTAGGTTTTGTAGAAAACCTAAAGAAAATGTCATTGTTTGAGATAATTGTTGGCAACTATAGTTCCAATCATTGAGTAAATCTTTTCATGCACAAGCCGTTAGAAGTCGACATTGTCTAATAAATGTAAGTTGAAATGTCAAGATGAATGTGAAAACTAATATGCAAAAATGAAACCAAGAACATCCAAATCTAGTTCCAAATCTAACTTTGAGAAATCTTAAACCATGATTTGTGAGAGCATTGATTAGCCACCGAGTAGAAAGATTCGAGACTATAACCATTGAAATCTAAAAGCCTCATATTCAAAGCCCTAATTCCATTCGTCTAAACAAAAATAAAACAAACTTTTATAAACCACTAAATAAGTACCAACTCTCTTCAAGACACCACTTTAAAACAAATTTATAAATTATAGTATCATATAAATTATAATTAAAAAATAGTTTTTTTCTAAAAAAAAAAAACTACTTCTGCATCAACGAACGATGATATAGGATAACAATAAATAATTGAAAAATATGTACTTAACTCAAGTTCAACTATATATACTTTTCTGTGTTTTCTAAATATATAGAATTTATTAACTCAAATAAAGAATAATATGTACATATATATATGAACCTTAAAACTATTTTTATGATAACTATTTTCTTATTGTCCCTACTGTCTCTTAGGACTACACATTCGGTAATTGAGTTGAACAATATTAGTTTGTTCACTCTGTGAATTTATTTTAAATTTAATAATGTTAAATTTATAGAATAATTTTTTTATTTTTTATAAAAAAAAAATTATTGATATATATTTTTGTTGTTATTGGAAGCTAATTTAAAAATGTTATTGTAAATTGTATTGTAATACGTGGATTTGGTGAGTGAGTTATACTGCTGACTTGAAAGGTGAATTAATACATGATGTGATGTAAGTCTGCGTGGTGGCTACTGCAACATTTGGATATTCTCTAGTAGGTAATCTTGTTCAATCATGTTTATAAGTTAGCGGAGCTAGTATTGTCGTGGAGTGTTGTATTTTTAAAAAGACAACAGATTCTGAAAAGTTAACAAGGTATTTTAAAGTTCACTAATCATTTTTATGATAAGGATAAAGCGGTTCGTGCCAAATTAATAAAGGAGTAGTCTAACGAGGCGGAGGAATTGCTCGGTTTCTGTTCTCGCCCGGAAAAATGTCTGGCTTCGACAATTGGCAATTCTACCACCCTCCACCACTCTTCCACATTAATTGCGGTGGTCTAGGTGTCCTGACATTCCTTGGTCACATCTCGTCGTGGCGCTATGGGTTGTTCTGAGTTGGTGGCCAATATTCAAAGGAGTATTCAAATTCCTGCAAAGGCGCGCACGAGAACTCCCTCCCCATTTGCCATCGACCTCGAACACAATTTGCCTTCAGAACTCAGAACTTTACTACAAAACCGCTCCCCATTTTCCATCGAACTCAGACTTGCCTTCAAAACTTAGAACTTTCCTGCAAAACCACTCCCCATTTGCCATCGAGCTCGGACACAGTCTCGCATTCATAACTCTCAAACCAAGCGGGAAGCAAGTTATTCCAGGCGAGTATATTTACCCTATATCAGTATAATAGAAACACTGTATACAACGAACACAAACTAATTTCAATTTTATTTAGAATGTTGTTGTAGAAAATTTGTGATAGGTTAACCCGATAATGCAATATAAATCAAAGCAAAATACTATAACCTACTTCTAATATCAATGTGCGAAAGCTTAAAGATCGAGTTGAACAATATAACCAGAAGAGGAAGAATCAATGACACAATACACATGAAAATACTTTTAGGGAAAGTTTCAGATAAAAACCCCACACTATTGTATTATCATACTGGTGGAAATACATAGGAATTATACAAAGCCTTAGCTCTCACAGCTAGCCAGGTCTCAGTACAATCCTCACAGATGCTCATATGAAATCTTGGCTTCTCTCCAGCCTTCCTCTCTGCCCTCCAAGCTCCTATTTCCTTGCGATGTTCCTTGTGGATGATTAGCCTATTACCAAGTGGAAAACAAACCTTCAAAACTGCGCAATCCTTAAGGATGAATCCTTGATTGCATGCATGTGTTTTCTCCATGAAAAAACACATGAAACTGATAGTACACTGTCCTTGAACATTAATCTCAACTGGGTCTTTCTCAGAATAGGCATGCATGAGTTTCTGATGAGGGACTATTCAGTTAACTAGAGTAGCACTAGTTGAGTGCATTAATGCATCAACTGACTGTTAACTCACTATTAGTTCCTCAAACAGTTTGGAACTAATTTAACTGGACTTAACTCAGTATACTGAGTTAACTAATTACAACTCAAATATAACTCAATCTTATCTCCTTAATTTAAGGGATAACTCTTGCATGACTTCAGAAAAACTTCTAACTTGAATTTCTCCAATTAATTAATTTAAAATTAATTGATTAATTATTTCCAAGTAGTTGTTAAGACTAAATTAAATTTTAATTCACATTTAATTCAAGGACAAATTAAGTTGGAATATTCTTGTTGCCTTATTTCAACACTCTGTGTCAACAAGAAAGGGATTATCTGCCACCCCGATCCTGTCTCTATGGAACTCGAATTTACACTTTGACAATTCCTTTGTCAAAATGTCAGCATCTTGCTCCTTTGTCGAAATATACTGCAGCAACATGATCCTCCTCGCTACATAATCTCTGAGATGATGATACCGGATGTCGATGTGCTTGGACCTATCATGAAATACTAGATTCTCAGAGAGTTTGATACAACTCTGATTATCACAATAGATCACAGTTGGATCCATCCTTTGATCAAACAAACCAACTAGGATTTTCCGCATCCAGATGGCCTCACATGCTGGCTGACTTGCAGCCATGTATTCTGCCTCTATCGAGCTGAGTGCAACCAACCTCTGTTTCTTGTTGTACCAAGAAATTGTCATTGACCCAAGGTTGAAAATCCCTCCTGATGCGCTCTTCCGATTTGATGGACTCCCTGCCCAATCTACATCAATGAAGCCCTGTAGCTTCACTCCCTCTTTCCGTGTGTACCATAATCCATAATGAGATGTGCCTCTGAGGTATCCCAATACATGCTTTGTCGCCTTCCAAAACATCTTGGTAGGCTGAACCATCGCTTGACTTGGCTGGTTCATCGCATAGCACAAATTTGGTCGTGTGTTCATTAAGTACATCAATGAACCCACAAGCTGCCTGCACACAGTAGCCTCTACCACTTCTCTTGAAGTAGCAACCTCCTTCCTCCAGTTACCTGCTAGAGGAGTTTGCATGGGCTTGCCTTTCTCCATGTGGAATCTCCTAAGTATCTCGTTTGCATACTTGCCCTGGGACATAAACAACTCCCCATCCTTCTACCACACTTCCATGCCAAGGAAGTAATGCATGAGACCCATGTCTTTCATCTTGAATTTTCTTGCAAGGTCCTCCTTGCAAGACACAATCAACTGATCATCACTAGTCAATATGAGATCATCAACATAAATTACGATGATCAAGAACTTACCTTTCACCACGATGTGGTACATGTTCGTATCCGCTTCACTCTTTGTGAAGCCCAACCCGGTGAAGTAGTTGTCTATCTTGTGTACCAAGCACGAGGTTCTTGCTTCAGCCTGTACAACGCTCTCTTGAGTTGGCACACATGTGACTCACTATCGAAGGTCTCAAAACCTTCTGGCTGCTCTATGTACACCTCTTCCTCAATCTGGCCATTGAGGAATGCAGTCTTCACATCCATCTGATGGATCTTCCAACTCATCTGTGCTGATACTTTCAACATAGATTTGATAGATGATTACCTTGCGACAGGAGCAAAAGTCTCATCATAGTCAATCCCCTCGACCTGTGAAAAGCCACGGGCAAAAAATCTTGCCTTATGCTTCTCCACACTACCATCAACAGCTTGCTTTACCTTGTAAAGCCAACGGGAACTCACGTCTCACTGTTCTCCAGTCTCGAAACCACGTCCCAAACACTGTTACGAACTATGGAGTCACACTCCTCCACCATAGCATCAACCCAAATTGGTTGCTGCACTACTTCCTCAAATGAAGATGGCTTGGTCTCAGCACATTCCCCATCAAGGGCCATGTATCCAGTGTACCTCTTAAGTGACCTCCTATGTATGCACTGAGAAGATGGTGCTCCCACATTCTCTCTCACATCCTCCAACAATCTGTGAGCTTCTTTTGTGCGCTTTCGTCCATCTCTGAAAGACTTTGCCTGAGTGGATGTCTCCACTTCGGGAACCTCTACATGCGGCTACCCTGTATTAGTCTAAGGCTCCTCCTCCTTAGGAACCAACAGTTCCTCCACAGCTTGTAGTTGGAGCTCCCTCTCAAGGGAAACTCGCATGGCCTTCTGCTCATCAAAATTGAGATCTCTGCGAACCACTGTCCTCCAAATCGTAGGCAAGTACACCCGATAGTTGTGAGGTGTATCAGTGTACCCCACAAATATCCCCAACTCTGTTGTTAGCTCAAGATTCTTCCATGCATCCTTTGTCACATGACAATATACCAATGAGCCAAAGATCTTGAAGTGACCCACATCTGGTGTCTTACCAGAGAAAGCTTCCCCTGGTGTCTTCATCCCAAGTATGTGATGCGGGCTTCTATTCTATAAATAGACCGTTGTGTTGCATGCCTCAGCCCACAAGTGAAGTGGTAGGCCTTGGTCATGTAGCATTGCTCGTGCTACCCCTACAATAGTTATGTTCTTCCTCTCGGCCACCCCATTTTGTTGTGGGCTATGAGGTGCCGTCAACTCTCATTTAATTCCTTCCATTTCACAAAAGTCCTTAAACTCTTGAGAGACATATTCTCCACCATTATCGCTTCTCAAGGCCTTGATCTTTTTCCCTGACTCTTTCTCGACAAAAGCTTTGAACTCATAAAGCTTTGTGAAGGTTTGGTCCTTCTTCTGCATGAAATAAATCCAGCATTTACGAGAATAGTCATCAATGAAAATCTCATAATACCTTTGCTTCTCTGTGGATGCCGTCGAGAATGGTCCACACAAATCAGTATGAACTCGCTCTAAGATAGCCTCTGCTCGACTGTCTCGATCATGAAAGGAAGACTTGGTGTACTTTCCCAAGGTACAACCTTTGCATGTGTCAACTTGCTCAAGTTTGCCTTTTGGAAGTCCTGTAGATATTCACTGCATTATCTTCAAAGCCCCATGATGCAAATGGCCCAACCGCCTATGCCACAACTCGCCAATGTCTTGGCTTTGCACCAATTCTGCTTTCGTACTCAATGTTGCACAATCATCTACCTTTAGTTTATAGAGATTCTTCACCTGAATCCCTATCCTCTTGGTATGACCCGTGGCTATGTGTCTTAGGAACGCCTTTCCTTTACTGAAGACAACATCGTATCCTTTGTCCTCCAACATTGTGACCAATACCAATTTCTTCTTCAGTCCAGGCACATACATCACATTTGTCAAGGTGAGAGGAGCTCCATGCTCCCTCTAAAAAGCAACCGTGCCCACTCTTGAAACATTATACCTTCTGTTGTCACCCATTTTTATTCACATCTTGAGGTCTTTCTCCTTTAAGGCAGTAAATAAATTTTATCACTGGTCATGTGGAATGAGGTTCCACTGTCAAGATACCAGACACAACCCATCATCGATGATGCCATGCATGCATTGAGGGTAAAGTCCATTTTGAACTGAGAGGCTAATGCCTCATGTTTCGATCCTTCCGAGGATCCCTTCTTGGACTTCTTCAATGGGCAATTAGTGGCATAATTTCCCATCTTGTGACAATTAAAGCATCTTACTTTAGACATGTCACCCTTCTTCCCTCCATGAGAAGAATTCGATTTGAAATGGGAAGCCTTCCCCTTCCCTTCCCTTTCCTTGCCTCACTTGCTAAGGCTAGATTTTCTTCATCATCATTCTTGGATGAAGAACCATCTCGAGTGCTCCTCTTGATCTCCTCCTGCATAAGATCCAACCACAGTCGTTTCCAATCCGACAGTTTCTCCCTTCCATTCACAGAGTCCTGGTAGCTATTCCAACTCTTTGGAAGGCCAAGGAGAGTGAGGCTCACCATATCATCATCGGTAGTAGTTATTCCCACACTACCAAGCTCATCTCTACATGTGGTGAGCTTGTTCAGATATGTGGAAATAGTATCACCCTTCTCCATATTGATTCTTCGAAGCTTATCCTTGAGCGCCAATTTCGTCTAGTCACTACTGTTCTAGTAGAGGTCCTTCAATGTCTTCCACATTGAAAATGGAGTATCCTTCCCATGGAGACTCGAGACAATATGGTCTCGAACTCCCTTAAGGATGATCTGTCTTGCCTTCGCCACACACTTCTTCCACTCATCCAACTCTTGTGCATAAGTTGAAGCTGGCTTTGGGATTTCTTGATCAATGAATTCCTTCAAGCCATTGTCTTCTAATACAACCTCCATTCTATCTTTCCATGCTATGTAATTCGAGCTACCTTCCAAGGAATACTCGAGTCTCAAGCCATAGAATGCCATTGGCCAACCTTGAAGTATGATATGAATTCGATTTTCACTTGAAACCCCGAACTTCAAACTTCAAATTCTCTTCTCAGTACACTATTCACAGCTTCGATACCATGTAGAAAATCTATGATAGGTTAACCCGATAATGCAATATAAATCAAAGTAGAATATTATAACCTACTTCTACTATCAATTTGCAGAAGCTTAAAGATCGAGTTGAACAATATAACCAGAAGAAGAAGAATCAATGGCACAATACACATGAAAATACTTTTGGGGAAAGTCTCAGATAAAAACCCGACACTATTGTATTATCATACATGGTGGAAATACATAGGAATTATACAAAGCCTTATCTCTCATAGCTAGCCAGTGCTCAGTGCAATCCTCACAGATGCTCACAGGCAATCTTGGCTTCTCTCCAGCCTTCCTATCTGCTCTCCAAGCTCCTATTTCCTTGCGTCGTCACTTGTGGATGATTAGCCTATTACCAAGTGGAAAACAAACCTTCAAAACTGCACAATCCTCAAGGATGAATCCTTGACTACATGCATGAGTTTTCTCCATGAGAAAACACATGCAAATGATAGTACATTGTCATTGAACATTAATCTCAATTGGGTCTTTCTCATAATAGACATGCATGATTTTCTGATGAGGGAATCTTTAGTTAACTGGAGTAGCACTAGTTGAGTGCATTAATGAATCAACTGACTGTTAACTCACTATTAGTTCCTCAAGTAGTTTGGAACTAATTTAACTGGACTTAACTCAGTAAACTAAGTTAACTAACTACAACTCAAATATAACTCAATCTTATCTCCTTAATTTAAGGGATAACTCTTGCATGACTTCAGAAAGACTTCTAACTTGAATTTCTCCAACTAATTAATTTAAAATAAATTAATTAATTAATTCCAAGTAGCTGTTAAGACTAAATTCGATTTTAATTCACAATTTAATTCAAGGACAAATTAAATTCGAATATTCTTGTTGTCATATTTCAACAGTTGCAAAGCCTTTAAACACATCAGTAATTGTTTTTAGAAAACTGTACAAGATTTTGTGTGAAGAACTTATAAAAGTCAAACCTAAACGATTTGTCTACAGAAAATCCATGTCTTCTCCGGGATTAATATTATTATGGAGTAAGCATTTGTCATCATCTGATTTACCAAAATCTAATTGTTGCTCAGAAGAAGAGTGGTTATATTCTATCAATCCTTGGACTAATTTTTCAATGTGTCCATGTGGTTTCTCGTCGATGTCATTCAACTTCTGATCCCTGGCTACCAGTGGAGAAGGAGTCCTCCACAAAGTTTGAAAGCCATTCTAGTTCTGCCAAATCATCACATTGTTAAACAATAATGGAGATTAACTTAATTTGCAACTCATCTTCTAAATGATGTGGGGATGGAAATAAACAGAAGGTAAATTGTTATTTGATTTTTCACCTTGGGGTTTCTCATGGAAAACTAAATAACAAAAATAGAAGTAGTCCTAGAAGAGGAAATAGCATGACTCACTGAAACAGAAATTTCTACCAGAGAATTGTGATCTTTAATATCTGTGCTCACAGCATTTGAAATGTTGGAACTTCTTCTATTATCCAGCAAGGAATCATTGTTGCAACTTAGCATGGTTCCTGCCATCTTGGCGGTGTCTGTTATTGTGGAGGAATCAGCTCCGTTGGCATCACTGCATTTCTCTCCAATTGGTGTTGCAATTTCTTCGTTTGAGAAATCCAACAGGTCATCGATTAGTAAAAAGTTTGATATTCCTCCTAAGATTCCATCTTCTCCCTCAGTCACTTTCCAGGATTTTCTTCCAAGAGTAGTTGGTAATGAGACATATATCTTAAAAAAATTAACATTCTAAATTCTCAAAACAGAGTACATACCAGATTAAACATTAATTTCAATTTTAGTAAGAATGTTGCAAAGAAAGAATTCTAAATCAAGAAAATCAAGAATTTTGCAAAGGCAACATTTGAAGCATTTGAAGCTTCCAAGATCCATCAGAAGTGATAGAATCCAAGGCCTCAACCGCTTGCCCTTTGTTGATCATCTGCTGAACCCATCCTACCAGATTGCCACCTTCTATATCTTTGAAATTTGGTCCAGTTGGTTCCTTTCCTGTGAGGAGCTCAAGCAAAATGACCCCAAAGCTATAGACATCACCTCTGGTTGTTGATCTCCAACTCTGACCATATTCTGGAGGAATATATCCAAATGTACCTGCTATATCTGTGCTCACATGAGTCTCACAGACACTTATAAGGCACGTCAATCCAAAGTCTGCAACTCTAGGCTCAAAGTCAGCATCCAGCAGTATGTTGCTACTTTTCATGTCTCTGTGGATTATGTGAGGGATGAAGCCATGATGAAGAAATGCAAGGCCCCTAGCTGAACCCATAGCAATCTTAAATCGTTTGGGCCAATCAAGGACCTCCAATGCATCAGCTCTGTTCCTTAGCCAATAATCAAGGCTTCCATTCACCATAAAATCATAAACCAACAATTTCTCATCACCGAAAGAGCAGTATCCCAGTAATGGCACCAAATTTCTGTGCTTGACTTTTCCTAAGGTCTCCATCTCTGCTAGAAATTCTATATGACCTTGAGTGCGAGCTTGTCCAAGCTTTTTGATGGCAACAGTTCTTCCATCAGGGAGTACAACTTTATAAATTGTGCCAAACCCACCATCTCCAATAATATTGGTCTTGCAAAAGTTATTTGTGATCTGCAGTATATCAGCCAGTGTCAGGCGAAGGAGAGGGCTTTCAAACATGGCTACATTTATGCTGAGGGGCTCTTTTGACTTGCTATTACTCATAAGAGAAAGGGTAGGTTCAATGGTTGGATTCAATTTTCTCTTCTCATCCACCTTAGGGAAAACCTCTTGTATCAACATTTTCCATTTTACCAAAGCAAATATAAGGCCCAGCACAAAAAGGGTGCTTCCTATTGTGATCCAAACAATCACCCCAGTGCTCAATAGATGACGTTGTTGTCTTGGACTAAGCTTGCATTTTTGGCCCATTAGATTTCCACATACAACCTTGTTTATAAGAAATGAAGAAGTAGTAAAATTACTACATCCACCACCCTCAGGAAGAGATCCTTCTAGTAGATTATCCAAGAGATTGAAGAAGTTGAGATCCATAAGATCCCACAATTCATCAGGGAATAATCCTAAGAGAAAATTATCAGAAATGTCCAAGTATATGAGTTTTGAAAGACTACCAAGCTCTGGAACTATGGTACCTATAAATTCATTGGTGTGAAGATCCAAGTAGGTTAGACAAGAGAGATTGGCAAGAGATCTTGGAATTCTCCACTAAATGAATTTAAACTCAGATTTAGTGTCTCGATCTGATGCCAGACTGTGCTCTTTGAAAGCAAGCTAGCAATGCCACAAGATAGCCTATTTTTGTTGTACACATAGCTTAAACTTATAGCTTAAAAACATTAACATTCTAAATTCTCAAAACAGATTACATACCAGATTGAACATTAATTTCAATTTTAGTTAGAATGTTGCAAAGAAAGAATTCTAAATCAAGAAAATTCATAGCTTAAAAACATTAACATTCTAAATTCTCAAAACATAGTACATACCAGATTGAACATTAATTTCAATTTTAGTTAGAATGTTGCAAAGAAAGAATTCTAAATCAAGTTCTTGGTTTTCCTTGCTTTAGGAAAAATCATTAACATTCTAAATTCTCAAAACATAGCACATACCAGATTGAACATTAATTTCAATTTTAGTTAGAATGTTGCAAAGAAAGAATTCTGTGTTGAACTTGATTTAATAGAAGCAGCTTAGGTGAACTTGACTGCCCAAAACCCTCAAGGGGCAACCCACTAAACACATGCATTTTTGTTTACCTAAGATGCCTTGAAAAGATTTGAATTCTTCCATTGAAATCACCCCGGATTTGCACCTGGCCCAAAATACTTATTTATACCTCCAAGGAATTAAACCTTGGTGGATGGCCTGACTCGCCACTATCTTTACCACTGAACCAGCATTCCATCCTCATCAACAAATAAGTTCCCATCTTAAATTCAATTTGTTGTGATAAAGATGGTGGTTTCTGCAGCTAATCTGTAATGTGATTCGGGTCCATTTTTCACACTTGGCTGTGATTCCCTCCTTTCCCTTTTTCCTAATATTTTCCAAACTTTTTTAAGCTGCTCTCTCAGACCAATTTATGTACTTTTTTAGGACTCTCCCATTTTTCTCGAAAAAGTTGGCACTCTACTTAGAGGGATGAAATTGTCATTCTTTTAGAGAGTACATGCTATGTCAACATTATTTAAAATAGCCTTCCACTTACTTACCCATGTAATTATGGAAAATGCATGTGTCTAAATCCTACATTTAGCGCCATCTTTGAATTTCTTAAGGAAATGAGATGAGTTCAATATTGAATAGCTATAAAAGATGAAATTTCATTTCCTTTTCTTTGTTCTAGCACATCTCTTTTGCCACAGGTAGTGGAATGTGACCATAATGATTGTCTGCTATAAATTTCACATATATTATGGCAGCACCAAGAATCTTTGAGGACAGAGTACTATTAGAGTTGTGATGTAAACATACATTGTAGAAAGGCCTTTCATTCAAGTCTAGTCTTGCTTAGCAAATGGTCACCCTAAAAAAACATGGCCAACATTTATTGGATTGCATCTGTTCATGTTGTTTTAGGAATCTTTCCTTTTAGGAACGCCATGTTCAAAGTGAATGAGGCAAGAAGTTGCATCTTAAAGGAAAGGCTTGCATCCCAAATAGCATGCATCCTTTTGTGCTATTTATTTTTTCCATTATTAAGTGATTGATATTTCAGACCTCAAAAAAAGCATAAAAGAGGTTTTATATTTATATATATGTTGGATAACTTGCTAAGATTGAAAGTTCAGTTTTGATGTCCTTGCATATTGTTTGACCAGATCAATTCAAAATGGGCAAGCGAAGCAAATGGAAATATATCATGGATCTTGAGGTGCAAGACCTCAAAGGCAAAATGACGTTCTCTAGTAAAGACTTGGTTTGGACGGAAATAAATAGAAAAAACAATAGTATTGATCGAGTTGTCGTAATCCCATTATGACAAGTTGCTGACTTTATCAAAGGAGAGGAAGCAAATCCTATTGCTCCCTATAAATTCATATGAAAAACAAAAAAAGAACCAAAACAAAGAGCTACCGCTGCATTGCAATATGAAATGTGAGTATTTAAAAAATGTATTGTTTAGATATTTTGAAACCACGTTTATCTTTCTTTGTATGTACTAACATTTTAAATTTTTGGTGTAGTTATCATTGTTCATTTTGCCAAGAGGACAAAAGATGAGATCCTCCAGCTAAACGAAGGACCTCATTTGTGCAAAAGAGGGGTTGCCAATGCCACTTTATTGTGAAAGCTATGCATGAAATTCTTGATAGAGCAATACTAACTTTCAATATGTATGAACATGAAGATGGGAAAGGTTGGGCTTGTCATGGTCAACGTGACACTTCAGGTGAGACCAAGACCTTGCATAGGCTAAAGCTTTCAAGGGACATTGTTTCATATGTAGAGAGTTGTTTCTTTTTGGAAGTGCCCGTTGATGTAGTGTATAGAACCCACATTAAGAGATATGTTGACATGGATATGGTAGCTCAAGATAGAGATTTCTTCTTATGCATGAAAGATATTGTAAATATTTATAATAGGTTGGCGAAGGGAAATTATCAACTTCACAAAAAGGATGAAATGAGTGTAAACCTTTGGTATCAAAAGCATCGGGAATATTTTTTCTTTTACCAAAATCCCAATGGTGTGGAGGTCCCTTTTATAATAGGGATTCAAACAAAGTGGATGTTGGAGACAATGGTCAAACTATCGCACAATAGATTAATAGCCATGGATTCAACATTTAATACAAATAAATATGAGGTAAGTCAGATGCCAATGATTGATTGAATATATTTATTTAAGTTGTATACATTCAGAATGATTAATAACTTGTATTTGACTTTATGTAATGTTGAATATGATAGTATCAGTTGTATACACTCGTGGCATTTGATGAACAACAAAGCGGGGTTCCAGTTGCATGGGTCGTGGCATCACGAAACACATTAGATGATATTGCAATATGGTTGGAGCAACTCATGCGCAAGTGTTTCCAAACCCGTCCTGATTGGAAAGTCAATGCTTTCATGGTTGATGATGCACTGGCTGAAATCAGTGCCTTGATGCTTTAATATTGTCATGATATAGCCAAACTTGCATTTTTTTCTAAAAATAGCACACTAAAATGCATTGAATATGGCAGGAGGATCACAGGTTGTGATGTGATCTTATGCGTTTGGCATGTATAGAGGGCTTGGTTAAAAAATGTCAATCATTTGGCCACTAGTTCCATAAAATCCAATGAGATGTTCACTGAGTTAGGTTTCATCATGAAACACACTCTCAATTATGAAGTGGAAGATGCAATCAATCAATTTTTTATCAAATTTGCAGATGAAGAGAAATTCTTAGACTATTTCCACAAAAATTGGGTCACTGGAGATAAGATTCGTAAATAATTTTTTTTTCATATTATATGCATTTTTTTCTTCTATAACGGTGATATAGTGAGACTGACATGGTTCTATTTACAATTAGGTATGTGGGTGAAAGGTTGTCGGGAGTTTCCTCATGCAAATCAGGAGACCAATAATGTTGTTGAGTAGTACCATTATTACCTAAAAACAATATTTCTATTTGATAGAAGGAAAAAATGTGCCCAGAGGATGGATTGGTTATTGCATATGCTACTAACAATAGTTGAACCTTGTTATCAGTTCAAGGAAATCTTAAAAGAAGAAGGATTTATAAACTACAAGAGATAAAAGCAACTAGAATCATCAGTGGAACGAGCAAGAAAAATTCTGGATACTGATTATTGTCCTCATGAGAGCATAACCTGTGCTTATTGGGTGAGAAGTCAAACAGATCGATGTATAAAATACCTTGTCACCTGGTATCGTACGGATTTTATAACGTGTGAATGTCCACGGTCTCCATGGAAACATTTGCAAGCATGCCACAAAGGTTAATTGGTTGTATTTCCACTCGGATAATTCAAATCCATTGCTTCATCAGCATGCAGAGGATAACATATGCAATGACCCACCTGAGATCAATATAGAGCCTCAAAACCATGATGTAGATGTTGATGCTACTCTTATGGCCACAAATATTGTTGATGCAGATGCTGAGGCACTTCATTTGGCAAGGGAGGAGTTGTTTAGCTATACACATCTAATTTTAGATAACCCTCCTACTACTTTGATGAAGACAAACTAGTTGACTGGTATGCTTAAAAAAATGTTGGATGAAGCCAATAATTTGCACGTTACTGATTTTGACTTCACACCTGGGTTGGGTTCTCTTTATCCATCTTTGAAGATGAATAAGAGTTTCCTTAGCTCCACAAAGAAAAGAAGAAGCAACAGAGAAAACAATGGTTTGGAAATTGATTTAAATGTTGATCCATCAGAATATGAACCATTTGAGTTTCGATACTTCAATAAGCAAGGACGTCATCGATCAAATAATGCCTGTCTATGGTTCTAAGTTAGTTTCATGTGTTGAATAGAGTCATGGTTTTAGATTTAAGTATTTAATCATCACCATTCTTTAACATGTGGTATGTTTATTTTTATAGCAATGCAACAATCCCCAACCATGGCAATAACCCAAGACCAAAGGGAGATGCAAGGCCATCCAACCTTCCCTGCCATGCCAGGTACATTTGACACTCTTTTATTGTGTGCGCACACATACCTTGATGCTCTAGCAAATTTCTTTGTGATACTGTTCGACATTTTGTTAGGTAACTATAGAACAAGTGGAGAAGCATCATCTTCTACGATGACTGATCATCCATGGAAGGGTTTCAACTCTAGTAGGAATCAATGAAGTATGCACAAAGAATATATAAGCTAGGTTTTCATGGCCTCGTCAGTGGGTTTCCCTTTTTCATATGATAAGTCTATTTATGTTTTCCTATTGTTATGTTGTTATGAAAATACCCTTTTCATAATCTGTTCATGGTCACTGAAAAATTAGGATTGCCAAATGTGATCATTGTCAGTGCTTATGTTTCTTCCCATGCATTGCTCACTGAAACAAAGTTCAGTCCTCAACGCCTTTCCCCCACTAAGGTGTTAACTGTATTTCCTATGCCAAAGTCATGGGCTTTACATGCCTTTTTATGCTTGTTCATGGTTGAGGAGAAGGACCATCATATGGGTTCATTGCCCATGCTTGTATTTTTTCCCTATCCATCATGCTGGCTATCAAATAGAATCTCTTTACTTATTTATGTTCATGCAACATGTTTGATCTTTATACTTAAACGTGTAGTTTCTATGTTCTCATATCTATGTTCATGGTTCGGTGTTTATTAGATTTATAGATCTTTATATTTTACATCTTTATAAATTTATGGTTAGATGGTCAAAGGCCAATGAGGTTTGAACCTTATCATTGCGTTTTTTGTTGTTGGATTTTTGATTCCTTGCCTCTAGTAAGAGATCTCGTTGGATTTTCATGACTTCATCAAGATGATTTTGCCTTCATGGAATAATATATGATAGCATAGTAGATTGTTATGTTATTTTGAACATGCCCTCTTCATGATTTGTTGATGTTCACTGAACGATGTTCTGTCCTTTTATGCTTGTGATAATATGTGAACTGTCCTATTGCCCAAATCAAGGTCAGTTGTTATCTTTAAGTTGTGCGTTTGGTGAAAGTGTTTATTTTGATATTGTATGCTCGTGTATATATGCATGTTGAATTTCCTGGTTACATATAGTTTATGGTTTGCTAGGATAATACAAGTGTTGATTAATTTTCAAAATTTTAACGTGGACACTCTTTTTTTAAGGTTTTTCTACAGTTCTGCTTCCAACCAGGATTGTCCATGCATTGAACCTCAATGTGGAAGACATAAATTCTCAGCCAAGCACACAATGTGGTCTTTTTCCAAGCACACAATTCTCATCCAAGCACACAATGTGGTCTTTTGCCAAGCACACAATTCTTAGCAAAGTACACAATGTTTATCTATACAAATATGTTTTGTTGTAAAACGCATCATGGAAGTGATGGTCATGGTTGAAGGCTTGTATTTTATCTAGTCCATGGTTTTCCAACTTCCAGTTGTACAGTAAGTGAAAAAGTTGTGATAGATTAATTTACCTTTTGTATAAGCATCATTACATGAAATGATGCTCTAGAAGCACCAGGGAAGTATTATTCAATAATGTGGCAGTTTCCACAGTCTTGAGGAAACAATTCTAGCATTTTGTAATAAATTGAATATAATGAAATCCATTGCAGTGAATTTCTTGCTAGCAATCTATTATATTTCCAAACTTTTGATGTTCAGCTCCACTCCATTTTGATATCTTCCTTTTTATGTCAGTAAAGCAGATCCGTTGCAATCATTGTACTTATCATTCCAATGGTAGCCCCTTTAAATTATTAATTAACCAATTTAAGCTAATAAGGAAGATCCTTCCAAGTGTCCACTCTATTCCATCTATGTTCCTCAGACATGCCAATGAAAACACTGATTCATTCTTTGAAATCTGCTCCCTTCACCATATTTCCGCTTTTGAACCAATCTGCTAAGGAAGTGATTTCTGGTAAATCTTTAACATAGAATGTGGCCCATAACCATATCCATACAATGTTTGGGTCCATAAACAGATTGCAGTTTGTGTGAAGGTGTAGCAACATTTAAAGAGGTAGATCAATTAATAGGCATCTTATGGTCGTTGTATGTATTCATGCTTGTTTTAAATTAATAGCGTTTTCCAGACTTAGAAAGAAACTTATATGGTAGCTTTTATAAAATTAGAAGTGCTTTTATCAGTTCTGTTTTAGGCATAGATCTATCTCAGTTGAAATCACAAGCTTGTTGGGTAATCTCTGTACAATCGAAGTGCCTTGGGGTTTTTCAGGGTGCTGAATTCATATATACAATAAAAAAAACTAGTTTAAATAACACAAATCAAGTTTTCACCTCACCAAATTCCGGCAACGGAAATTCTAAAAAATCGTACTAAAAACAACTTCGTCATTATGTACATCAGCAAACCACTTGTGATTTTGGAAAACCGTGAACCACCTCCAGCACTTCCTTTGGTGGTTTCTGGAAATGAAGAGGGGTACCAACAGGATAAATTGTAGTCGTTGATCTAGAGATGGATGGTTTGGCAATAGATGGACATCCATTAGCCAAAAATGATAGATTGATACATTGAGTCTACTAAGATGACAATTATGGTTATGGATGGAAGGCAGAGACAATTTTCAAGGGTGCAACAATTTCATAATATTATCTAATACATAAGGTAAAGGTGGCAATTCCTTGCAGGAAATCGATTTTCTCTATGAGAAATCAACCAAGGGTTTGTATTCCATCCTATTTCTTCCCAGATAATTGAGAGTTATTTGTTCTCTACATAACTAAATGGGGTTGTTTTGATATTTTTTGATGAGGACGATGATCCCAAACATGAAAGTTCAACCAATTGTATGTAATGAAATATAGGACAGTTCCAGTTGCTCATTACATGGGAGGTCTCTATACACTACATTTTTTATCTATACAAAATTCACATACATAATTAAAAATTGTTAAAGGACATCATGTCAATAGGTCAGATTTTTTCCAAGGACGCAGATTTACTCTAGGGTTTGATGTTAATTACTTAATATCTTGTCTAGGTATGGTGATTTCATTAAAGAAAATGACTTTGGGAAATCACAGTCCAATTATGGTCATGTTGATGATTGTTGATCATATGGTTTAAAAAAAAAAGATAGACTTGTATTCCAGATAAGGAGATATTCAGGAGTATAAATCTGCAAGACCAAGGTCTAATTCAAGGCAAGAGTGATGGTAGAAATTTCTCTACAGATTATGTCAACTCTGAAGGAAGGTGAAGATACAGTTGTGAAGCTTAGACTAGCACTAGATTCTATAACTAATTTTCATGCAAACTTTTCCTTAGCTAGAATGAAGCTTATACTAGGCACTTCAAAGTCAAGTTCAATGAAAGATATTGGAAAAAAAGCATTGAATTTTATCAAGAGCTTATCTTTCCATTTTGGACCTGAACTAGCATATGATGCTTATGATAGGAAAAATGAGTTCTCCATTAATAAAAATGAAAGATTTTACTAGGTGAGCTCAAAGCTTCATGTTTTGCTACTCTAATCTTAATTCAAACCTATTCGAATAGATAATTTCCACCCTCTGAGGTTGCAAATATGTTGAACGAGGCAATTGGAAGCTTGCAACCATGCTCAACTGCAAGTATTATTATCTACATAGAAATTACATATCAAAATATTTGAGAAAGGGAAAAAGGTTGGCCTTTTATTATCACAATGAGGAGCTGGAAATTTGGTTTGGATTTATACATAGCATGTATGTACACCCCCATAATTAGTGTGTGGTGAGTGTCACAAGTCAGTGAAGATAATCTCCAAGATAGAGTATATTCCCAGGAAAGTTGAATTGGTTTTAGTTGATGACACAAACAGGCTCAGGGTGGCAGAACTCCATCACTAGACATTGATGAAGCCAAAGAGTATGCATTTCTCATCATACCCTTTAAATGCTTTTATTTTAGGGGATGGCTTCTTTCTTTTCATTTTTTCAAACACCTGCAAAGTTTTCAAATCAAAAGGAAGAAGGTGAAGCTTGTACAATATGGTTCTCAGATTCACCTTGTTGTATCTTCTAATGTTGTACCTAGTTTTTTTTCTAAATATTGTAGCTAGTCTCAGTGACAGAAGCTTTAGACTAGCCTATGATGGCTTCAAAACATCATTAGATTAGCCTTTAAATTACCTAATGAGATCTTGGGTAACAATACCTCAATCTGTAGCATGGAAATCTTGGGCCATAAGAAATATCGTACATATCATAATGAACTTTGCAAATGCCAATGAAATCCTCGACTCCTTGACACCCAACATAGTTATTGACCATATTTTGATTGTGAATAATAGACATTTTCTACAGTCATCAGTAAACATATCTTTCCAGCACTGGACCCTAACATAAATATTTCGAGTTTAGGAGTTTCTATTTGTTCTGGAAGCATATCTAGATCTAGATATTACTTATGGTAGACAAATTGGTTACATCTTAGGACCCTGTGTAGTGCACTCTATGTAGCATGTCTAAAGTTGTGAAGGGTTGTATTGCAGTTTACATTCAAAATATTTCAAATAATTTACTTTAAATTTAACTCAACAACTTTCATTAAAAAGGCAAGGGAAATTCATGAATCTTATGATAAGCTTAGGAAAGGACATCCTGACACATTTATGTTGAATTTTTTTGTATGTTGGAAAGCCCTCACTTGACTAAGGATGCATGTCATATGTTGGCTTTGATCCCTTTGTGTTGCATGTTTTCAATGATTATGTTAACCTCTCATGGATAAATTTTGTGATTTGGTCATCCAAAGAAACAAGTTACTTACAATTAAGGATGCTTATTTTTTATTTCATCATGTTGGAAATTTTGATTCCCATTAAATTGTTGCGCTGATTAAACATGAAATGGTGTTTGGGAACAACTTAAGGCAATCATCCATTTAGGAAACAATTTGGTCTAGAAGGAACATCTTAAGGCAATCGTCCATTTAAGCAACAATTTGGTGTTGAATTCCTACGTACTAATCTGTCCATCAGAAGTTGACCATCCGCTTATTGAGGAAATGATAAAATTTTAACTGTAATTGCATTTGTTGTATCTTCATTGGATCACAATGTATTCTATAAAATGCATGGCCTTGTAGGACAACAGACTACTCTATAAAATGTATGGTGGTGTAGGACCACGAATTAATTTATACATGTCTGGCATCATTGTACCTAGCATCAAATCCTACAATCTTGTACAATTCTATTTTTTCTGCCATTAATTAAGAGACAAACCCATGTACCCAAGGATACCTTATCACTGCTACACTCAGATTGAAACATAAAATTCCATTGGAAATTTATACACAGGTCCTAAACAAGTTGAATTTGGAACATTTGCTTGCTTATAGAATAACTAGCTATTTTGAATTTAGATTACTGTGGATGGATACATTTATTGGTTACATATTTTGACATTAGAGGGGTCAAACTCCTTTAAATCACCTTTGGCTATAAAACTGACATTTGAAAGGTATCTATTCCCATCGAATTCACCCTGGACTTGCATCTGGTCTAATCCCCAATTGGCAGCATGTTTTTCCTTGGGATTGGACTCATAGCAGTTGATAAGTTCAAATTCTCATTTTAAGGTCTTAGTATAAGCATACTCAAGTCTCTATCAATTTAGGGTGTTGAAATAGACAATTTGTTCTAGCAACAGGTATGTGAGGCCCCAATTTTTGTGGTTTTTCTCTCTTAGTCAACAGTCTTTGTATGATTGTTGGTGGTATCAATTGTTTATCTATAGTGAATGTTTTAGTATATTACCATAAATTTTGAAGACAATTTCCTACATGAATCTTTTTTACTGACATTGATTAGAATAGGTCATAGCAAATCCTTGTATTTTTTATATAATGACGTGATTAGTTCCCATTTGTGTGGCTAAACTCAACTCAAACCTTCTCTTCACCAATGAAGCACAACATCCTCTTACTCATTAGCATCTTACTTGAGTTATAGTGGGAAGTCATTCTATGCATTAGGTATTGTCATGTTGCTGATAAGATTATGAAAAATTCAATTAAATAAATATTTGACTAGTGTTGGTGTGACTGTCAGGTGAGACTAGAGAGGGCATCTGAGATATTTTGTACTAATTTGTTTGCTCAATGATCTGAATCTCCAAAGCATCCTTCATGCCAAATATCATTTATCTCTTGAATCCTTCATGCCATATATCATTTATCTCTTATTTTCCTTCCAAGTCTAAGGCTCTTCTTGGTTGTGCTTCCCATCTTCCTTGTGCTCCTCCAGGTTGCGATTAACTACTCTACACTTTGTACAATTAAAATCCATGGGAGTTCTCACCGTCTGCTTTTATGATTGATAAGTTCACTATTGATGCAGAGAAGCATGAGTGGATTGGAAAAACTACCTGATGGAACATGATAAAAATAGAGAGCTACATTAAATATGCACCTTAAGGGGCTGCTTCCTTAAGGCCAACTTGGTTCTCCATGATGTATTCAGTTGGTTGCATATCCAGATATCTGTTGATGACCCTGTTATGTCTGATCTTGCAGCATAGTTCTGTGATACCTTGAAATGATAATGATGTTCAGAGGCTTCCTCCTTAACTTGAGGCAAACATGACTGCATGGGCAGTGCTATAAGTTGAATATGAGCTGTAATTTTGAAAACGAAATAGTACAGGAAGTCCATTCTTTCTGCGAGTTCCTCATACCTCCCCAGATGCCTATGCATGAATTCTACAAAATTACAAATTCTTTGTTTTTTAATTGAAACGCTGAAAGTTGAAGAGAAATCTTAGTTGCTTGCTGGTCCTGGACTCAGGTCTTCACTGTGAACTTATATTCCCAATCATTCTGTCATCTCAACCACCTCCTAGAGCAATTTGATAAATCACTTTCTTCCTTTGAAATATGGTGCTCACATTCTTTATTCCTTTCCTGACATCTGATAATTCACACATAACACAGACCAGGCTGGCTATGATTACTAGCCATGGATAGGTGTTCAGAGTCCAACACATAGAGAGCTAACAAAGACCAGAATACTTACCCATTCACCCCCGTGAAAATGTGCTCATGATCATGGCTGCAACGAAGTGCCAGGGAAACTATCAGACGTGCCAACCTGACATTCCACAGTGGAACAATCAAACCACACTCAAGGACCATCCTCATTTTGCTGCCCATGGTGATACCTGATGCATGCAGTGTGAAATAAAAGAGCATGCCAACCCAACATTCTATAGCAGAACAATAAAACCACATTCAAGGACCATCCTTATTTCGCTGCCCTTAATAACACTTGATGCATCCATTGTGAAATTAAAGACCACACACCTCTGCAAGGGCATTAAGTCCTGCTTGTTGTTTGCATGCCTCTGTTGACACTTTGGTTTATGATGTGTAGTCATGCATTAGGTGATCGCTCCTAATTTAACACTCCCCAATTGGCCTGGTTGTCTGCACTTGAATTATAGATGTGTAGGACCTAGAAAAATTCTATTTTTTCAAACTTCTTTGTCAGTACTTCAACTCTGGCTTTGTCTTACTAGGCAGACATCTTACAGAATGATGTACTATGATAGAGGATTCTCTTAGCACAGCTGCACTTTTTCTTCTCCTCAACTTTATCAACACAAGGCCTGGATAAACTGAAAGTGCTGCTTCATTATTTGAAACATAGTTCAGATGCCTAGTATGGGTAAGTTCTTGATTTCCTCTGGGATCTGGAATGATACCCCCATCTGCGTACCATGGATAGGTGTTTTGATTTTAATGGGTGTCTGTGGTAGTGGCTTTACTTATATTGTGTGCCTTGTAGTAGTGGCTTTAATTTTGTTGGGTACCTGAAATAGTGGTTTTGATATGGATGGGTGCCTGAAATAGTGGCGTTGATTTGGAGGGTGCCTGAAATAGTGGCATTGATTTGGATGGTGCCTAAAATAGTGGCTTTCATTTGGATGAGTGCCAATAACAATTGTGGCTTTATTTTTAATGGGTCTGTAATAATAGTGATTTTAATTTTAATGTGTGTAAGAAGTTATAATATTTTTCATTTTGTTGGATGCATTCAATAGAAGTGGTTTTATTTTTAGTGGGTGTCTGTAACAATAGTGGTTTCAATTGTAATGAGTGTTTGCAATAGTGGTTTAAGGTTTAATGTGTCTGTAACAATGTTCATAATATTAATATGTGTCTGTAATGGAAGTTTTAATTTAAATGGGAACAATGGTTTTAATATAAATGGGGACTCTCTAATAGTGTTTTTTATACAAATCGACATCTGAAATAGTGAGATTAATTTTAATGGATGGCTGGCATGGTGGTTTTAATTTTAGTGTGTTTGCAATGTTGTTTTAATTTCAATGTGAGCCTGCAATGGTGGTTTAAATTTCCATGTACGCCACCAATGGTGGTTTTAATTTCACTATCAGCTATCTTTGTTATTAATTATAAAGGCAATATTGTGTTATTAGACATGATAACAAGGGGAGGAATTACAACGCAGACCTTCACTGAAGAGGGGCATTGGAAGAACATCAAAATAAGTAGCCGTGGTGATTCTTGGACATACAGTGGTGGTTCTGAAACATACAAAATTTCTTTGTGACTTCAAATGACCAAGGAAGTGTAGTATCCGCTGACACAAGATATTGCATGCCCGGTCTTGTTCAGATTTTGAAGGAGTCGTTTTAACTCTTCTGCCATGTTATCCACAGAGCGCATAAAATCGATCAATCTGGCCAACCGATCAAAATCCAGAGGTAATTCATCAAATATTGTAGTAGAGTGAATATCAAAACCAAGATTACGGGCTTCATTCTCAAGAGGATCGTCTTGCTCAACACTGAGTATTAGCTTTAGTGATCTGCTGGTGCCTGTGGTGCGCGTTAGCGAAGGTGACCGTAACACCTTTGGAAGCAAGAAACTGCATCATGGGAGTTATGTGACCTTGCGCTGGTTATGGAAACAGAAGGGCATGCAAGGGTTCCAGATTGCTTACAACATTATCTCTCTCTATAACACTATCTCTGCCAAACTTTCTCAGTATAGAAAGGAAAAACAAATAGAGCCATCATCAGATCTTATGGTTTTCCCAAGAGCATATTTTGATGGGGTAGCACAAAATGACATGTGGATGTGGGGTCCTTATTGTTATGGATAAAGATCAGCAATTCCAAATCTTTTGGAATGGGGGGAAGGGAACCAATAACAAAGCAGAGGCAATGGCGCTAACAGGACTTCTTACTTTAAGCTTTTTTCTAAATATTCAGTCTCTACAGATTTTCAGTGATTCCAAAATAATAATTGATCATGTCACAGGGAAGAACCATATTTAAAAACATCATCTATTTGGTTGGTTGAACAGAATCATCTCTCTGGGGGAGGAAGGATGACTATATTATTCAGCATATCAACAGAGCACAAAATTTCCAAGCTGATATATTATCAAAGAAATGACTCCTTTTTCAGATGGGCTCCTAGAATATGGATATAAAAATTGAAGCTGAAACTTATTCCATTCAGGAATTCTCTCTCCCTGGCACATAGCCTCGCAGAATTCCCAGGTATGTTTTTCCAGGATACTGTTTTATAGTATATTTTGCAATTTCCCTCATTGGTGGTAGAAGTGACCCCTTTCGAGGTTCTGGAATTTTCTAGATTTGCTATTTCACCATCTGTTTTCATGTTTTATTTTCCCTTCTGGTTGATTGCTTCTTTGAAGCACATATCTTCTTGTCTCTTCCCCTTGTTATGGGGGATTTTTGGCCACACGTCATATCAGGACTTGTTTTCCTTCCTCTACAGTTTTGTACAGGGTTGGTTATATCTCTTTATCAGGCTATATCAAGATGTAATCTGCATTTTTATATCTTTTATCTAGTAAATACAATCAAGCTTTTTTTGCACTGAAAAAAAAGGTTCCAAATTGCTAATCAAATCCAAATCAAGGCGGGACAACAAATTTAAAATTCAAATGTCATGAAGAAAATGTGAATTCGGTAATTTTGACTTCACCACCTTTGCCTTGAGTGTTAAACAGTCTGGACAGTCACACCGGATTCCCATCGAATTGCCAGACACCCTGCATGGAGAGACAAAGATCGAGGTTTGAGGGAAAAAAATGCTGGTGGCCGGAGTAAGAAAATTTTCGGACAGGCGGAGATTCCGAGCAATTTCTCCGCCTGGTTAGAGTACTCCTTTGATTTTTGCTTTTTTGTAATGAACTATATTGATATTTTAATTATCAATTTATGAAAATGTACGATGTACGATGCAACTAACTCCTGCAACAATTCTGGTGCCCACTGCCCAACAATTACTACCTTTTCTACTCTAAAGTTTTGGTTTAAATATTGCATGACAAAATAAGCCCGCATGCCTCATAGTAATAAGCAAGACTTACGCATTCTCAGTGCCTGTCAATTCAGATATATTACCCTTCGCATTTCGGTCGTCTCGCAGCCAACAAAATTCCTCGTAAAATAATTTGATTTCTCATGAATTTTTTAAATGTATTATTTAAATGACTTCTCATGAATTTTCTAAATATATTATCTAAATGAATTTTCCAAATATATTATCTAAATGAATTTGATGGTCGAGCTCTGAAAAAATGTAATCGGACACTTTTAGAATAATTTTACAGGCTACCGGCTAAAATTGTAAAGAACCAATATTGTGCGCATTCGTGTTTGTCAACACATCTTAAGTTCTATAATTAAAGAACCAATATTACATGCATTAGCTAAGTTAAATAGCTAATATCAAAAGCATTTTCTATTTAATACGACAATCCATGTTAATGCCAAACAATTGTAAGGCCTGCAAATATCTGACAGTTATTACTCTTATTAATTATGCAAGTACACCTTACTGTTATTAATTATGCAAGTACACATCTTATTTGGGCAATATGGTCGATCTGCCAAAGACGTGTCTTGATAGTAATAAGTATTAACTATTAATTGAAATGAGTTAAACTAGCAATTGTCTCAAAAGGTACAAAGAGAGGCCGATAGGATTATTAAATTGAAATTGTTAAATTTTTTTAGAAGAGTTAATTGGTTTGTGGAAAACCTTGTTTTCTTGGACTGGATCATTGTGCAATTAATTTTCAGGAACACATTGAATGTCTTATTTCATTTTAGAGTAAGTTAATTACCCAAAATCAAGAGGTTAAGTTAATTACCCAAAATCAAGAAACCTCTATAGATGGCCAAGCATATATGAAGAATACATCTCATTCATATGCAATACCAAATCCATCTTTTCTTTTCTCTGAGTAAAATTTCAAAAGCATGAACACATGCCATTTCATATGCACAATAAGCCCAACTTCTGAAATTTCAATGCTTGGATGCATCCCATTCAAAAAATATATCAAAAAAAGAGAAGACAAAAACATAGAACATTTAACAACTCCTACTTTCAAATGCTCATGTTGCTTTGATGAAGAACTTTACTCACCTGCACATGCATGTTTCTCATGATATCATTTGCAGTAGTGCTTCTGCTTCAAATCTCTTTAACCTCCACATGCTTGTTTCTCATGATATCATTTGCACTACTGCTTCTGCTTCAAATATATCTTTAACAAGATAAAGTGTTATTTCCCTAGTTCAAGCATTTCACATTAGAAAATGTTTGTCCATTATTAATATTCACATTGAAGATGTTTGTTTATGATTATTAATACAAAAAATGCGGGTCCACACAAAGAACCTAAGACTATTACAACATTTCACATTAGAAGATGTTTGTCGATGCTTAATAGTACAGAGCATGCAGATCCATACCAAGAACCTAAGACTATTACATCCTTCATTGAAAAGGGTAGATCTTTTTAAAATCAACAAAATTTGGTAACAATTTCCCCAGGCAAGGCGGAAATGATCCAGATTTGTAATTAGCTTTTGTCTGTTTAACTTTTTGTTCTTTTAGTCTAATGCTTTGTGCTTCTTTGATAAGCATCGTGTTACTGATACAAAATTAGAAAGCAAATGATGTTTAGGTGCATTACAAAAATTAAAAGAGCCTTAGAATTTCACAAGGTTTCCTTTCTGTCAGAGCCTTTACCCTTCACCAAACAAATATTTATGGGAATTGGGGAGGGAGTAGCCTTCTAATGCCTTTAAAAAATTATCTTCAGCTGTCTCTTGATGATAGAAACTGTGGGTATTGCAACAAAGACGACTGATCTGCCACTATTGTTGAGCAATGACAGCTATAACTGGGGCATAAAGAATTCTGATGTCATCCAGCTCAGCCTTGTTATTACATTGTGGACACTACTAGAAACTGTGGGTATTGCAACAAAGACGACTGATCTGCCACTATTGTTGAGCAGTGACAGCTATAACTGGGGCATAAAGAATTCTGATGTCATCCAGCTCAGCTTTGCTATTGCATTGCGGACACTACACATTTACAGAAATAGAAAATTACAATTCCCAAGATTTGGTTGCAACAAAAACATAGAAACTTAATCTTTTTGAAAAAGTTCATAGCCTTACCAGCTCACTTAACATCAAGACCATGGAAATCAACAATTGCGAGGTTGAATAATCTTACCTTGCCAATGTTATTCACATGTCGCTGAAGCCACTTTCTAATACAAGACATGCCAAACATGTGTCCACAAGCAAGAGAGCTGCATTTTCAGTTTTCAATTGTCAGTCTTTGGACATTTGAAAGCTCTTATAAAATGAATAAAACATTTTGATGCAAGGAAAAAAGATAATTTATATGATTTCTGATAACAAGACATAAACATCAAACTAACAAAAGACTACTAGTCTTGACGGAAGCTGGTCGCTTCACTCTTGAAGAAACAACTGAGGAAAGAGAGAATACAGTTTTCTTCTCGTTTCAGTTCAGTGATAGTTGTCAAAGTAGATTGAACTTGAGCCGTTTCTTTCTCAGCTTCCATCTTGAAAAATATTTTTCTCTCTCTCTTTCTTCTCAAAGCTTCCTAACTTTTCTTGCAGAACTTAGACAGTTCCTCGCAAAGAACAAATAATGTTTTCTCTCTGTTTTATTGCTAAGTTCTTCTCCAGTTTCACCTGTTTCAAAGCCCTACCCCTTTCTACAAATGTTTTTGATATGTCAGCGTTTTTCTCTTCTGCCTTTTTCTTTTCTTCAGTTACTTTCTTTAAGGCATCTACCGCTTTTTGTAGACAGTCCTCCCTTTCTTGCAGCGTCTTTTCCAATTTTTCCTTCTCACAGGCCACGTTATGCAAATCAACGTTCCCCCGATTTAGTTACCTCGCATATTTCATATTGTCATCACTCAGCTTAATAAGTTCCCTCGTATAATTAATGTTGCTATAAGTCTGTATATGATCATTGAAACCCAAGAATACGCTTGACGAGAGTCCGTGATACATTTCAAAAATACCGAAGTTAGCAGCAGGTGGAACTGACTGCGAGAATGAGATGTTTGTTCTTGTAATGGGAAAATGTTGGGCAGTATTACTAATCCCAAGGCATTGAGTATTGAATTAATGCAACTGAGAATTAGAAGTTTCAGTTACAATGCTCGGAAACATATTCTAGTTGTTTAAAATTCCATGACTCTGTGGTGGAATAACCTTGCCCTCTTCGAATTGAGACCGTTGCCAACTGAGTTCCGTTTCCAGGCGAAACAAGAAAATTATTTATAAATTCAGGAATACGTGGCACCGATTCCAAACATTCCAAATAAGGCAAGAGATAGGTCTCTAGTTGCCCATGAGAAGCCTGCACATGATATTGGTAGGGAATGGGGCAAATGACATTTCCATCTTGATTTCTAACCCTGGCCACATTTGAAGTATCAATTAAAAGCGTATTTGCACTACCATGTCTCCCAGATCTTCCCACACTCTAGTCAAATTCTTATAACATCCATGAACTGCGTTGCCCTGTCGGTTGATTCTCGTTATGATACAGTCCTCAATGGAATAAGAAAGAATCCTACCAGAACTACTACCTCCTAAAATGTTCTGCAGCACAAAATCATGGACCTCTCTAGGTTTCCTGACCACAGAACCACCTTGAATGCAGAAAAACAAGCCCACAGAAATCTGCAAGCGTGAGGGTGCACAAACACAATATAGGGGTCCACAACCAAATTACCATGGGCAAAAGTACCCTTACTTTTGTGAACAAAATGTGCCAGGAGATACTCTATACTGATTACCAGCAACTTGTCATATTTCCTCACTCTTATTTCTTTCACCATCTTTCTCTGCTCCGACTCTGCCCGTCCAGAGAATCCCCTTGACAGGCCCTTTGGAATGCCTTGCATCTGCTAAAAATTCTTGGGGATGATGAAGCAGCCAGTGTTGACATGGGAAGGCAACATAAAATCGGATCATCCTTTGTGATTGCAAATTGGAATTATTTATCTGCTCTTTTGAAGGTGGACACTGCAGTAAAATTGGATCATCCTTTGTGATTGCAAATTGGAATTATTTATCTGCTCTTTTGAAGGTGGACACTGCAGTGAATAAGATACTTTTGTTTGGAAAAATAATCAAACAGCCATTTGGAAGATGGAACTTTGCAATGCCTGCACATCATTTGTACCAATTGAATATCTTTGTTTATGATCTGTAATTTTTTATGAATCATTGGAAACAAGAGTAACGGTTTGACACAAGCTATGCCAGAGGTATTATGATTAATACAAATATAAACTAAAATGGTTCAACATAAAAGTAGGGTATAGTTGTCGAGTAAGTTTATTCTAAAAACTATGTATACATATTCCTTTCACAGACAAGAATTCAACATCACATTGTGATGCATTTCCAATCTCCTAAAAAATTTTGGGGCCCAACTCTAGACTATACCTAACTACCCAATACTAAATAGTGGTTGGTTTTCTCTGAGAATGGTCAATTAACTTGCACGAGATGATTGGGAGCACGAAGAAGTATTTACAGATGATGATCATGCAAAGCAAAAGAAATTCTCTTTAATTTTGATCTGTCATGGCCGTAAGCTAGATACATTTGAAGAAACATCTTTGTTAAGCCATGGACAATTAGTATGTAGCTTTGCTTTTCAACTGAAAATACTTAGGCATCCATATGCACACAGTATAGATATCATAACCTACAGCTATCATTAGACAATCTAATTTTCAGACTAGGAACCAGTTATCTTTATAAAAAAAGAATGGGGTATTATCAAAAATAATATTCAACAAAATGCATTTTACCAGTTTACTGACCTGCAAATCATGTGACAGCATCCAGATGTTTTTTCAACAATTTGTCCACATTTTCCATTCAATTCATCTAATTCCATGGACATTGTCAATTAAAGCTTTTTTGTGATAGCAGGTGCTGGATTAAAGGCTTTTTGATCAGGTGTACTAGTTTATGTTGATGGGTTTATCAAGAATGCCATCCAAAATGTGACAAAGCTTTCCTCAGGTTCATATTAGGTTTTGCTTGGAAAAATATATAGATAAATACCTCAGGCTACCAAAACAGTGCCAGAACAAGAAAAATATAACTAATCACATAGTCTAGATATCATTATGTTATTAGAGAACGTATCAGGGGAGATGATTGTTGGACCTACCAAGACTCTCTTCATGGACGAGATCTCGACAGGACTTGACAGCTCGACCACGTATCAGATAGTTAAATGCCTACAGCAGTTTACCCATCTCATGGATGCAACAATTCTCATGTCTCTGTTGCAGCCAGCGCCAGAAACATTTGATTTCTTTGATGACATAATACTCTTATCAGAGGGGTAGATTGTCTACCATGGACCTAGGGAGAATGTGCTGGAATTTTTTGAAAGCTGTGGTTTCAAATGTCCTGAAAGAAAAGGCAGGCACCGCAGACTTCCTACAAGAGGTATTCAGGTTATAAAATTTCAAAATATTTATTTCTTTCATCAAATCGGTGCTTTCTAATTCTAATCGTACATTAGACTTACATTACCTTGCCAATATCCCATGGTTACAGGTTACATCTAAGAAGGATCAAGAGCAATACTGGGAAGCTAGATCAAAATCATGCTCAATGAACCTATAGAGAGGAACCTAGACTAAGAATCTCACACTGTTATCTAAGAGAACAAAAAGGAAATTTCTTCCATATTTCCCCTTTTGGCACATAAGGGAAGATTCATGGGAGAATTCATGCGTATTTTGTATATGCCTTTCCTACCTTTTGGATAAGTCTTTCATCATTTTGAACGAGATCCAACCCAATTATAAGGGCTGATCAAATTGCATTGGTGTCTATAACTAATTTCTTTCAGGTAATACTAATTGATAAGGTTTCATTAGCAAGTGCTGCTAATGAATGAATGTAGAACCCTTTCATATATTTAGTTCTTAATGAATGTAAATATCTCACTCATGGCATTCTCAATTGATTAAAAATATTAATGACCATTCATTGTAGCAGCAGAATTGACATTTCAAGGGAGGTTTTTTTCACCCTGAAGGCCTATTTGGACGTCAACAAAATATCAAGAGGCAAAGATTTAATAGTGGTAAACTTTGCAGAACAAAAAAATAATCCATCAAATGTAACCTTTTTAATTTAATTGTTGTTTTTCTTTCTGCAAGAAAAAACATCATTGCAGGCTTTTATTTTGAAGGGAAAAATATCAACCAAGTATTTGACAATGACAATCCAAATGTGTTACTGGAAGTGCTGACCACCTTATATTTTGGACACGAATACCGCGGGGGTTTAGAGATAAAACCAACTTACCTGTTTAATAAAACGAACACTCCACAAAGAATAAATGTTCCCGCCACAAGAAACCATGCACCAAGTACCAAACTGAGAAACAAAGCAGAAACAGATAATCAACAGGACAATGTTTAATGGTTTAATTTATCAAACCATATCTTCATGCATTTTTTATCCTCGTGGAAAAAACAAGTTTTTCTACATATAGAACTTACAAGTAAACCAGAGTCTTGAGTCCAAGAATAGAAAATACTGCCAACCAACAATCACAGGGATCAGATTAGTTCAAAAAATTAAGTAAAAAATAATAATAAGGAAAACAGATTTAAAGTTCAATAAGCGCAAATGCTCAGACATAAAATTGAAGTCCCAATCTTATGGTGCATTTGGGTATTAGAAACAGGTAGTAAATCATACAAAGTCCAAGAAATGCCAGAACCAGCATTGTTGCAGCCACCACAATTAAGGTAAATCGCCTGGCTCAGGAAAATCACAGCTTATTAGCTTAATGCAAGTAATAAAACAAAGACAAAACTGGATTAATTAATCCAGCAGCACAACTTCTCAGATGAGTAACTCTGACATGCAAGTTAAAGATGTTGTTCCAGAGATGCTTACACATTCTCCAGTACATCCCTTATTGTCCGAGAATTGTCTTTGGTTCTGGACTCCAGATCATTTGCTGCCCTATTCAACTTTCTATTCAAATCATCAATGTTTTGTTGGTCACTTACAGGAAGGAACACTTGGTCTACGCCCGTAGTTTTTGCAAGGTCAAGATACCCTGATAGACGGCCGGTAGTTTGATCCAAGAAGGCTCCCGCTCATGGAAGCACGGAAACCGCAGAACCGCAAAACAGGGACCGCAACAGAATGCGCCATTACTACCCTACTCTGGAGTGTCGGGCTTTGTGTGACGGTTACCTACATTCTCGCTCAGGTCCCCACTGTCAACCTGGTTTGCTTTTACTTAGGCGCCGCTTGGTAGATTTATGGCGGGCGAAAGGAAAGGGCGGCTGCTGGCAGAAAACTTAACTCAGCACGACAGCGATTCATTGCAAGTCGCAAACGTGAAGAAGTTCACCGCAACAAGAGGGCTCGGCATGAATGGGGCCAGCGGTGGGTCTCTCGACGGAACAGAACGGAACGGGATGCGACGGGAAAGGGTATGTTGTTTCCTTATCGTCCGCAGCTTAACGCCAATCGCATAACTCTCCGCAGCTTAACGCCAATCGCATAACTTTCCACGTGTCAGCACGGGAGACAAAGGGACGACGAAAGTCTGTTCCAAAGGAAGGCCTATCGGCCTAATTAAAAACAAAACTAAATGTCATAGAATTACCTACGAACCTGTGCCAATTTGTGCTCTCCAATCTACCCGTTGTTATTTTGTGTGAACCCGTGTTAATTCCATTGTCATTTTCTGCTCTGGACTTTGCAATCAAACCCGTGTTAATTTTGTTTCTGCTCTCTGCTGTCATTTTCTTTTCTGCACTTTACACAATCTAACCTGTGTTAAACAGATACATCGCTAGATTTAAGTACATGCCACAGATACATTGCTACATTTAAGACCAATTTGAGACCTCTGGCTCTAACACCACTGGTTGGAGTCACGATTGCCATTACACCAAAACGCGCATGTATTAGTAAACAGATACATCGCTAGATTTATGCACATGCCACGAAACACACAGGGAGCGTTGACTTTTTACACAGCCATTAAGCGGGAGCCAACCACTTCTGTAAGTGAATTTCATATCTTCTCTCCACTATCATTTTCGGCTCTGGAACAGCCACAGGTTGTTCAAGCGACTCTAACTGTTCAAGTAGTGCGCTAGAGGCTGTTCAAGCCTCGCAGGTTTGAAACAATTGTAGCGTTGGATCTGTTTCAAGTAATTCTCGATAACCAAAAATCACACTTTAAATTCCCTATCATTTGAGTTTTGTTCCATAAAAAGAAAAGACCGAGTTGATTTTAGTTTTAGTCCATTAGGGAAATTATGGAAAGTTTCTTGTATTTAATTTACAATTTAGCACATTTTAAACTGTTGTCATGTAACTAATGGTAAATTCCTGCAACCTCATCAAACTAGTCATCTCATGCATTGCTTAGGCCTCTAACATTTTCAATTCGAATTACTCACTACTCTACCCAATGACTATACCATGGCACACTTGATGATGTCCTCTCCTGATCCATATCTCAAAAATAAAATCTCCATAACCAAAAAAAACATTGACATATGAAAACAGTGGATCTCTGGAACAACGAATTGTGCATTTAGATGTGTTGCAAGTCTCTCTTAACAACACTGGCTCTTCCTAATACAAAAAACAATGAGACCTCTCAACAGTGGCTCAACTACTTCAATTAACGACTTTCTCTATTGATTGACTCTCTGCAAATAGTGTAACTTTCACACACATATTCCACATCCCGTGTAACGGCAGCGAGGTAAACGGGAGCTCCTCCTCCAACCCGCTCGGCATACTTTCCTGCCTTGAGAAACCTGGCAATACGCCCGACGGGGAACTGAAGACCAGCCTTCGAGCTCCGAGAAACAGATTTCTTACCATCAGTTGATTTCCCTCTTCCTGCCATTGCTCAAGCGCTGGAAAAAATAACACTACTCCGCTTCGCACAGACAAAAATACTTCCTTCAAAGAAATTTCGCGCCGCGATGGTGAATGGGGACTGCGTTTATGCGCTTATATCCAGACAAATTAAGTTCTAGGCATTTGTCTCAAGGTTGCTGCATGCAGCAAGTGTGGGGTCGTTTGCATGCAGTGAGAGTGGAGTCATTTCGAATAAACAAACGTTCAAGTTGTTATTTTCGGAGTTGTCTATAATGCGATTTTTTGGAGATTCCGGTGACGGAATCTGGCGGAAGAAATTGAGGTTAAATCTTGATTTCTTGCAGTTAAAATGGTTTTTTAACTGCATATTTGGATTCAGCACCCTCTAAAACCCCTGGGACGCTTTCATTGTGCAGAAACTAGCTATCAAACTTGCGATTCCAATAAATTCCTGCCGGATTTCGACCGGAAAAACCCGCCAGAAAAGCTTTCAAAAAGTCGCGTTATAGACAACTGCGTTATTTTCCACCTGACCATCGTGCCTGCAGTGGTGTCATATGTTTCATATTTGATAATATTAATATCTTATTATTACTTCATAAAATAAATTTATATTTATTACTGTAATGGCCCTTTTTCCGGCACCGGCCGGAAAATCGTCCGGCTCCGGCTACCGGAAATCTCTCCCTCCTCCGCCACCATCTCTCAGCTCCACCACCCTCTTTCTCCGCCACCTTCCCTGACCGCCCTGACAAAAAAACAGGATGCAGTTAGAGCGCCTGACATCCCTGACCGATCGGGGATGAGCTGGAATTCACGCGGGGAGTAGAATCGCCGATTCGAAATGGTCACTCCCAATTCTGGAATGAACGAAATTATAGCGGGCTGCAGAAGCTTTCCGATGCCGATTGAGGCTGGGAACAGGGGAATTCAGTAGTTTTTTGAGTTGGGTTTTCGAATTTTTTGTTACAGGATCGATCAATATCTGGGTGTATATTCAGTGTGTATGTAACAGAGAAAAGATCAATGCGTTGTGGAAAGTTATCGGTGGAAGGCGAAGCAGAAGAAATCGTTGTCTCGCCAAAGGCCTGTTCCCGGCAAAGGCATGGGAAAAGGTCGAACCCTTATTCTTCGAGAGGGCTTGACAAGTTCAAGAGTGTCTATGCCGAGCCCTCTGCCAGAAGAGAATATATTGCCAGAAAGACTGGTGCGCGAGAGGCCCTGGTGAGGTTCGCTTATTCAAAGAACGGATGGATCCCGGTTGTGGTGAGAGGCAGAGGGGTAATTGGGAAGAAAAGCATTGGTGCGGGTGCTGCTGGGGTTTCGATCATGGGACCTGCTGTGAACAATAATGGACAGAAGGGCGGGGAATTGAGGAAAAAAGATGCAGGAAATTAGATTAATGGCTTGTCTGAGAGTACTTCGATTTCTGTGTTCGATCCGAGCAGCCATAGCTCGATCATGCCATGGTCTCGGATTTTCAAGACTACGGCTTTTGGGGTTTTGGGTTTGAGTGCGATATGGGTTAAAAAATTGTCCTTTCCTGTCTACCTAGGCTGTAGAATGGCCCTTTTTCCTCATTTTCCGAAGAAGTTAGATAAAAGTGTCATAGTGCACAATGAAGCAGTGTCAAGTTAGTGGTTCAGGTCATTAATTGACAAGAGGAGGGATCATCTACAGCACAAATGACATGAGGAAGGCATCAAAAGCATGGACAACACCATGATTTCTTATGTAAAGGAGACAAATGTGTTGGTTGGTATGGACAGGATGTAACCTCTGCTCACTATTTTTCTGAAGGCATATGAGGTTGGTTGTGCTTGTGTGATGCATTACCCTTCTGGTTACTTGCTTATGGTGGCCAGCAACTCTTTTCTATGTTCTGGTATAGTTTCAAGACTTCACTGATTTGAGTGCTATGAAAACCAAGGCCAGTTCTCGACAATGTAGCACCCCACTCATCAAAACAGTTCTAAGCATATCCAATTCTGTTTCTAGTGGTTCAATTTGTTGGCTTTGAGATGCCAAGACAATGCTCTGTACATGAATGGCTACAATCAGCCTCTGTAGGTGATGTCCACTTGTGAGGGAACTTTGGACGCTGAGTTTTTGTACTCAAGAAAGACTCATAATTATGCTGTGGATTTAATATATTATGGGGGAGCATTGAAGATACCGATATCAATAAATCTGTTGTTTTAACATTTTAGGAAACGTTTTAATGGGTAGTTGTATGTCCTGTCAGGGAGTAATCTAGAAAGTTCCTTGTAAGTAATCTGGAAAGTTTCTTGCAATGTACCCAACATAGAGGCATGGAGTGTATAAAAGGAAGCTAGATGCAAAGTAACAGATGGGAGATTGGGTGAGACAAGATGCTCCTCATGGGCAAAGTTTATCCTTTGTATTTGTTGCAGGGACAGTTGGTTAATGAATTATTTGTCTTTGTTATTCTCCCTAAATCTGTGTTGTCTCATCTGAATACATTTTTGGTTTGCTAGCAACTTTTCGTCTGTGGTTTTATTACATAATATAATCTAGTTTATCTCCAAGTGTTTATTTTGGAACACTTGGTCATCATCTTCATGATCCTTCATGCAACAACTTATATCAGGAAAACCATCACTTACCTATTAAACACAAATAATGTTCATATAAAAGTTTAACAGTGATATAGAACCAAAACAGATCGCCAAATTCTAAAGTGCATTCATTGACCTTCAGGCATGTGACAATACAAACAAAAATTGGCATGCCATCAATTAACTTGAAGGACAAAGCTTCACATGCAAACAAAGATTGTTGAAAAGCTAAGTTGCACAAAATGTGGAAATGTGTACAAGTTTCTGAAAAAAGGAAATAGAAGATCTGAGATGTGAAGAGAAATGACACACTTCAATTTTATGCATCTGATACACCATAGGCATCAACTTCAAATAATATCAAACAAAAAGTGCAAGGTATAGCACTTGCAAAGAATGTTAGGTAAATGTCTAGGGCCTATATATCAACAAATGAAACAAGACTTTGTAGAATCAACACATGCGGAATCAAAATGGTACATGGAAATATAGTGTGTACCTAGTGCATCTCATACAAATGCATCTAACTAGTGCTACTGTAGAAATTTGTGCAACAAGTTCTAGGACATGCAACTACCTATCTCAGTAACTTGATTAAAATTAGGTGACAAGTTTGATTAATGAGCAATGTGAGATATATTCGATTAGATTATTTATGAGTCACTTAAGATTGAACAAAGAGACCAGTTCCTTCATAACATTGCTCAAATTACAAATTAGAAACAGTTGCAAGTAGAATGCCAAGTCACAAGTTAGGTAACTGCTGCAATGGAAAAGTTAGTACGATGAGATGGCATGATATCAAGTATGAGAGATATGAAATATTTCTTGCAAAATGAATAAAGCTTGTACTTCAATGATATGAAAATATTTCAGCAATGTGACCAAGTACAAGAGCAATAGTGGATAATTGTAAATGCAACAAGATTAGAAGCCCACGGTTTTCAGTAGAATGCTAAATGAGATGATGCAAGACGATATGAGAACTGCAAGACGCAGATTAAATTGTTTCACTGAGCTCACAATTATGTTCCAACACCAAACCACTTGCAACCAATATTATCAATTAAACAAGTATTTCAAAGTCACTCAATGAAGCAGCATTGGAAATGATGCCAAGGTGATTAGGTGAGCTTTATTATGATTTTCTTCCACTTATGGAGATGTCAATTGTAAACAAGAGAAATTTCAAACTTATGCAAGCACCATGATATGAGTACTTTGAGATGTGATTAACAGTGATTTTAAATGAGGCAAATGCAGCAAGAGCTTAATGTGAATTCCAATCACGAAATGCAATTTATGACTATGTAATGATAAGAGAACAACAGAAAATGAAATAGGATAGTAGCTAGCTAAGAGACAGAAGCCTACCCTTGATACCTTGACAATATCACGATTAATGCAATTACCAATCTGTTATGCTTTCGACTGCCACAATAATGCATGAGAAAACCAATGTAGGACTAATAAATGCACCAGACCCTAAGATATACCAATATTAGTCCACTGTATCTACTTATTACTGTGATGAAATCAGCTCTCAAGATCATTCACAAGATGTGTAATAACCAAATTTAGAGCTAAGAACAATGCAAGGATGCCTTTGTGAAGAGAGATCAAACCACTGTAAGTTCAGTTCAGGCTTCTGCAACAATGATATCAGTCCTGTAACAATCAAATCAGTCATAAAACATGCATAAGATAATAGGCAAAACACTTGTGATTTATCTTGCAATTATTATGGGTTATTTTAATTTATTAATGTTTTTGGGTTTATTATTAGGTGTCAATTTTGATGATTAAGGTCACTGTAATGTATTGCTTCAGAACTGGTTATTGTGGCAGTCAACAAAGGTGGGAATGCGAGGCCTTCCCTTGATGACTGTTATATGAATGCAAGCCCTCAAAATTAATGTTTAGACCATAAATGAATATTGTGATCCCTCCTCAAGGCAACACAGACCTGGAACCACAATTATGTTAGCCCTAATGTGAAAAAAGGATATAGATCAGCCCTCAAACTCCTTGCATCCAGGGTTAGAGAGGGTCCTAGGCCTTTCGGACAGGACTAGAGACCAAGATTGATGTATCAATGAGTTCCCAAAGTCAAAATAAAAGTAGAAAACCTTTGCCCAAGTGAATGCTAGACCTGCAATCACCCACAGTTAGCCTCTAGGAGTCTAGACAAATTTATGAGCATTCAATGGGTCAGAACCCTGCAATAATCAATGAAATCTAATGCCAAACCCTTGGAACAAGCCTGCAACAAAGTCAAATCAGCATGGAAATGGAATGCAGCTCACTTATAACCCTTCCAAAGGATTTGTGCATTGAGGATGTTGTTTCATCGGTTTTTCCATGGTTTTAACATGACATTGGCTATATTTGTGAAGGAGAAGTGATCTAGAGAAGGTTTGGGACTTATGATTGTTGAACAACAACGTTATTGTGGAAGAGAAATTTTAGGGTGACAACTTTTACATGATAATTGTGCAGCAATAATCCCATCACTTGCACACTACAGTCCTGCATAGGGTATGTCTTAGTGTCTTTTGGGCTTGTTTAAGGATCTAAAATAGTAGACAACACTTTATTCCCAAGTTTATTTTTAGCATATTAGATAGCAAGATCAGTGGGCATGGGTGTTTTGAGAAGAATTTGTTTACAGCCTGTTGGTGATTTATTTTTGGCAAACATCAAGTCACTCAGAGTTAGCACTACATGTAGAACTTATTAGTCCAGTTTGATCCTTTTTCCCTCATGTTTAAGTGAGAAAATAAGGTCCTACAAAGAAATCATATCGTAAAAAGTGTCTAGAGAGGACCATATAGAACCATTATAGATCCAACAACCAATGTAGATAAAATTCCTTCCTCCCCCCACCCAAATTGACCTGATAAGACCTTCATTTAGCAATCCCAGCATGCAAAAGGAGAGTCCTACCTAAGGTCACAAGTATTGTCTTCTTTCCTATTTGTTACTAACCATTCTTTGGCTAATCTGAATTCTTCTACTTGCAATATTGTAAGATTAACATCCAGAAAAATATTTTTGGGTAGTGAAGCAAGTTTCTTCTTGGAATTTCCCTCTGACGAGGAGAACCAACTCATGTGGGTAGAGTCTATTTCTATTCAACCCCTTTCTAGGTTGATGTTTCAAATCAATGATGTCATGGATGAAAGAAAATCTACAGAGGATTTGAAAAAAGAGAGGGAAGGTCATAGACTCTTAAGATTCAATTACTTAGCGCATTGGATCCACTCTTTTGTATACTTGGCTTACACAACAACCTACACAATCAGGGGAACCTTCTTCAACTCTACCATTTGGACCCGGGATTTAAGGTCATCAACTTGTTTATGTATGAATTGTTGACGGGCCACTGCCTCATTTTTCCAATTTTCCTACTATGAAATAACTTAGGCTGCCTATATTTGACATCAGCCTCCTCATTATGGAGGTTTCCCATTCCTTAGCCTGTCACAACCTCTTTAATGCAAACTTGTTTTGTACCACAGTCTCCACAATTGGGGGAGCCTTCTTCACTCTACCACTTGGACCCAGGGTTAATGCTCATCAACTTGTTTATGTAGGAATTGGTGATGGGTTGCTGCCTCATTTTTCCAATTTTTTTCTTCAAAATATATTAGGTTGCTTATCTTTGATAGCAGCCTTCTCTTTATGGAGGTTTTCCATTCCTTAAGGGTGGCTTGGAGGAGTCATTTTATAAATGTTTTATTTGTTGATTGAGTTGTTGGTTTCCAACTTCGATTTCTCAAGCTTGTTCTCCAGTCTGATTTTCTTGTTCCTCTTGAGTTTATTGACTTGCTTCATGAGGGTCTTGATCCCATAGTGGCACTTGCTCTGTTAGGTTAAACACCAAAGGAGTGGTATATGTGATACATATTTTTTGTATCATTTTTGTTTTGAATTTTTGCATGTATTAGTGTCAAATCTAGTTGAGTTTGTTGATACACAGGTCCTTGATATTCACTTTGCACTAGTTTCAATATCTTTTAGTTTTTGACCTTAAAGATGAGGCCTGCGGTTGTATGAGATGCACTAGGTACACACTATATTTCCATGTACCATTTTGATTCCGCATGTGTTGATTCTACAAAGTCTTGTTTCATTTGTTGATATATAGGCCCTAGACATTTACCTAACATTCTTTGCAAGTGCTATACCTTGCACTTTTTGTTTGATATTATTTGAAGTTGATGCCTATGGTGTATCAGATGCATAAAATTGAAGTGTGTCATTTCTCTTCACATCTCAGATCTTCTATTTCCTTTTTTCAGAAACTTGTACACATTTCCACATTTTGTGCAACTTAGCTTTTCAACAATCTTTGTTTGCATGTGAAGCTCTGTCCTTCAAGTTAATTGATGGCATGCCAATTTTTGTTTGTATTGTCACATGCCTGAAGGTCAATGAATGCACTTTAGAATTTGGCGATCTGTTTTGGTTCTATATCACTGTTAAACTTTTATATGAACATTATTTGTGTTTAATAGGTAAGTGATGGTTTTCCTGATATAAGTTGTTGCATGAAGGATCATGAAGATGATGACCAAGTGTTCCAAAATAAACACTCGGAGATAAACTAGATTATATTATGTAATAAAACCACAGACGAAAAGTTGCTAGCAAACCAAAAATGTATTCAGATGAGACAACACAGATTTAGGGAGAATAACAAAGACAAATAATTCATTAACCAACTGTCCCTGCAACAAATACAAAGGATAAACTTTGCCCATGAGGAGCATCTTGTCTCACCCAATCTCCCATCTGTTACTTTGCATCTAGCTTCCTTTTATACACTCCATGCCTCTATGTTGGGTACATTGCAAGAAACTTTCCAGATTACTTACAAGGAACTTTCTAGATTACTCCCTGACAGGACATACAACTACCCATTAAAACGTTTCCTAAAATGTTAAAACAACAGATTTATTGATATCAGTATCTTCAATGCTCCCCCATAATACATTAAATCCACAACATAATTATGAGTCTTTCTTGAGTACAAAAACTCAGCGTCCAAAGTTCCCTCACAAGTGGACATCACCTACAGAGGCTGATTGTAGCCATTCATGTACAGAGCATTGTCTTGGCATCTCAAAGCCAACAAATTGAACCACTAGAAACAGAACTGGATATGCTTAGAACTGTTTTGATGAGTGGGGTGCTCCATTGTCGAGAACTGGCCTTGGTTTTCATAGCACTCAAATCAGTGAAGTCTTGAAACTATACCAGAACATAGAAAAGAGTTGCTGGCCACCATAAGCAAGTAACCAGAAGGGTAATGCATCACACAAGCACAACCAACCTCATATGCCTTCAGAAAAATAGTGAGCAGAGGTTACATCCTGTCCATACCAACCAACACATTTGTCTCCTTTACATAAGAAATCATGGTGTTGTCCATGCTTTTGATGCCTTCCTCATGTCATTTGCGCTGTAGATGATCCCTCCTCTTGTCAATTAATGACCTGAACCACTAACTTGACACTGCTTCATTGTGCACTATGACACTTTTATCTAACTTCTTCGGAAAATCAGGAAAAAGGGCCATTCTACAGCCTAGGTAGACAGGAAAGGACGATTTTTTAACCCATATCGCACTCAAACCCAAAACCCCAAAAGCCGTAGTCTTGAAAATCCGAGACCATGGCATGATCGAGCTATGGCTGCTCGGATCGAACACAAAAATCGAAGTACTCTCAGACAAGCCATTAATCTGATTTCCTGCATCTTTTTTCCTCAATTCCCCGCCCTTCTGTCCATTATTGTTCACAGCAGGGCCCAGGATCGAAACCCCAGCAGCACCCGCACCACTGCTTTTCTTCCCAATTACCCCTCTGCCTCTCACCACAACCGGGATCCATCCATTCTTTGAATAAGCGAACCTCACCAGGGCCTCTGGCGCACCAGTCTTTCTGGCAATATATTCTCTTCTGGCAGAGAGCTCGGCATAGACACTCTTGAACTTGTCAAGCCCTCTCGAAGAATAAGGGTTCGACCTTTTCCCATGCCTTTGCCGGGAACAGGCCTTTGGCGAGACAGCGATTTCTTCTGCTTCGCCTTCCACCGATAACTTTCCACAACGCATTGATCTTTTCTCTGTTACATACACATTGAATATACACCCAGATATTGATCGATCTTGTAACAAAAAATTCGAAAACCCAACTCAAAAAACTACTGAATTCCCCTGTTCCCAGCCTTAATCGGCATCTAAAAGCTTCTGCAGCCCGCTATAATTTCGTTCATGCCAGAATTGGGAGTGACCATTTCGAATCGGCGATTCTACTCCCCGCGTGAATTCCAGCTCATCCCCAATCGGTCAGGGATGTCAGGCGCTCTAACTGCATCCTGTTTTTTTGTCAGGGCGGTCAGGGAAGGTGGCGGAGAAAGAGGGTGGTGGAGCTGAGAGATGGTGGCGGAGGAGGGAGAGATTTCCGGTAGCCGGAGCCGGACGATTTTCCGGCCGGTGCCGGAAAAAGGGCCATTCTACCGCCTAGGTAGACTACTCCGTTATTTTACAAATTTATAATCAAATTTATATTGAAGCCGATAAGCCTTCTTATTCATAACAATAGTCAACACTTTTCTTTTCTGATTGACATGTGGCACAATTTTTATTTTTTATTTTTTATTTTTATAGAGTGGGAAGCTTTCTATTATTACCGGGTATTGTTTCCGTTTACCGGCTGCGCTGCATGCATGCATGCCCGCTGTTGTTAGAGCTTGATTTTCTCTAATTTAATTTCACAGCTGTATGCCTTAATTTGCAGAATTACTTATCTCTATTAATCAAACCCTCGGTGCAGGGTTCCTGGAGGAAGATAAATTACAGCGGAAAAGGCTGTTAATTCTCGTGAATTGTCGCTTTATTCCGCTTCAATGGTTGATTGCCGTAGTTTGATCGAATTCTGCAAGGCTTTCGAGCAGCACCGTAACATGGCCAATTCATTGACCCTCAGCGAGCAGGCGGCTTTCTCCCGACATAGTAATCACCACCGCCAGCGGAAGCAGCATAATTCCAACAATCTGCTGGCTCATCCTCTCTGCGAGCAATCCCCCTCTACAGCGGTTGATATCATCATATTGGTTCTGGTACTCGGTGCCTGCGGATTTCTTTGCGCCTTATTTCAAGTACGTCTGTAATGAGGCTGCTGAGATTCTTCCTGCTACCTTTCTGTTGATCGGCGATATCTATCATGCGCCGATGGCCTATGCGTCTGGGGTGATCTTGATGTTTGTTCTTGTGATTGCGGCATGGGAAATCTATCAGTACAAATCGAGGAAATGCGAAAATCCACACTGCAGGGGTTTAAGGAAGGCGGTGGAGTTCGATAGGGGGCAGGAATCTGATTTTTTTTTTAATTACTCAATCTGATATTTGCCTCTTTTATGTGTTCTTGTTTTTTATTTTCTCCACTGAGAAGGATGTGCAGTTTCTTATTAAATTGTCTCCAACAGATGTAACGTTCAGTGTCTAATGAAGTTTTACGGTTTAACGTTCAGTGTCTAATGAAGTTTTACGGTTTAGGGTTCATCACATTTAGTTTTCCCCTGAATTTTCATGTTATGTGTTACTGTAGTGTACCCGTGGATTCGTTGGAATGGCAAATTTCACAGGAAACTGTAAAGAAATTGCTGATGCATGGCCAACACTATTGGTGCTGCAAAATCTGTTCTCAGAGTAGCTGCAAGTGGTCATGACAAGAAATTCTTTCTCAAGGTAAGGGTATCTTTCTAGGGTTTGTGAGACTTTAATACTCATTAGATGTTGGAGAGAGGCAGGGCAGATTTAGTTTTGTTGTTTCAAGCTTTTGAAAGTAATACCAATGAATTATCAATATAATTTTACAATAATAAAAAATAATTAGAAAGCCTTTAACCAGCTCAAATTGCTCATCTGTTAGGCTTGAACCAACATCTCTTCTAGAAAAATTCAACAATTCTAATTTAATAACCCTGTCGGCCTCTCTTTGTATCTTTTGGGACAATTGCTAGTTAATATGCGATCAAATTATAAATTCACCGAGATAGTCTTGGTGGTTTATTTGCAAGACTGGTTGCAAGATTCTGGGTCATCCTATGAAAAATCCAGCTTCCAAATCATATATAAATAAATAAAAATATAATGAAAAATAAAACTTCCAAACTATATAATACTTTTTAAAAATAAATCATTTTTAAATATTAAAAAAGAGACTCCAACCAAAAATGTTGTAATGGGTATTTTATAATAATTTATTATAAAGGCTTGGACCAAAAAATGTTGAACTTGCAATTCATAATCAGTGTTACATAGTATCCTGTATTTGTGGTTTAGTCTAAATATAGTTAAATTAAAGTAAACAAATTTCTCTATGATAGCAACTAATCCATGATAATTTGAGTGATATAGATATTATTAAGATAACCCATAAGCATATAAATTTGAAAGTCCAGATTAAATCTACAGTGGTTATATGGGATAATAGTAAGTATCAGCCTGAATTTTTTTATTTGATCACCCAAATGCCAAATATATTTAATATATGGTTTTTAAAATTTTCAATTATTTCCAAACAATAAATGAAATTTAAATATTTACTAATAATAATAAAAAGTTAAAATATAAAATTTAAGTAAAAATGATTTTGTTTGAAAATATTGTTTATATAAAAATATATATATATATATATATATATATATATATATATATAAATTTTAAGTAAAAATAAATTTATTTGAAAGTATTGTTTATATAAAAAAAAATATTAAATATATTAAATAAAAATATTTCAAAGATATATATTAAATTTCAAACATTGTTCATGGTGTTGTCTCTGGTGGTCCTCTTCAAGTGTTGGTGGGTTTGAAGGAAAACGAAACTGCAAGAACGCATGAAATGCATAACGTTAAACTTTTTCAATTTAAGAAAATAACTTTTCTTAAATCAAACAAGATTTTTATCATTGATTTGAATTGTGTTACCTAGTATTTATCATTGATTTGAATTGTGTTACCTAGTAAATAAGTTTTATAACAAAAATTTAAAATTGGCCAAATATTTAACATGTTAATTTGGATTCTTAGTTTAAACCAATAAATAAATACTCTGTTGTACTATAGAATATTATATGGTCTCATATCACTGCTAAATGTCCTCCAGTGCCCCCTACCATATGCTAAATGTCCTCTAGTGTCCCCTACCATATGGACAGAATTAATGGCTTGGGACCTCTTTTATACATATAAATAGTTAGTGATCAAAGTCAATTAATGTAATAAAGTCAATTTGAGTAATACCCTGTAAGCAAAAAAGATTGTATAAAGTAATACATATGTTATCATTATATAATAAAAGTTCAAAATTTTCAGCCAACAATATTTAAAATAAATAAAACTAAATATTATTTAAAAATAACAAATTTTAATATATAAAATTCAACTTTGAAAAAATTTCATAAATTTTTAGATAACTTAAATTTAATATCAACATTAATTTTTTTTAATAGGTTACTCACATATACTAACTTATTAAAAAAATACCAGAAATAACAGGTTTCTAAACTTTAAAAGAATTTTTTTTAATAGGTTACTCACATATACTAACTTATTAAAAAAATACCAGAAATAACAGGTTTCTAAACTTTAAAAGAATTCTATGCCCATTTATTTTAGCAGAGAATATGACGTCAGGGAAAAGAAAAGTAAGGTGTATGCCCTACAAACATATTTTTTTAATACGTTACTCACATATACTAACTTATTAAAAAAAATACCAGAAATAACAGGTTTCTAAACTTTAAAAGAATTCTATCCGCATTTATTTTAGCAGAGAATATGAGGTCAGGGAAAAGAAAAGTAAGGTGTATGCCCTACAAACATATTTGATTAAGACTGTGAAATCGAAAGGTTTAAATATGGCTTTTGTTATGTATTTATTTTATTTTATATCCATTATCATTATTTGGGAGTATCCATCCTCGTCGGTTTGTTACCGTGAAGTTTTATAATTTGGGAGTATCCATCCTCATCGGTTTATTACCGTGAAGTTTTATAAAGTCATACATGATCGATGACTTGTGAGCGTGTATTTCATGAACGTTAACTTCTTTGTTGAAGTGTTTCCAATTATACAACCATGATTATTTAATCATTCCTAACTCTCAACCTTTGGTGGTTTGATCATTCCTAGCTCTCAACCTTTGGTGGTTTGATTTACAAATAGAGGAATGAAATTTGTGAATGTTTAGAGGTATACAAAATAGTAATTTGTTTTTTAATAAGGTTACACAGTTTTGAAATATTATATTATTAATAAAAATGAATTTTTAATTTCAACCATTGATTTTATTTTGTTTATTAAATTTTGAAAATCAAGATTGTGAATACTTCACCACTAAGTATGATTGTAAATTTTTATATTTTTTACAGTTGTATTTTCATTACTCTGTCAATTTATTGACAATAGAGACTATGAAACTACAATCAAATTAGTTAAGAATTCCCTATTAAATTAATGTATGATAGTAGTGTTGTAACAAAGTCTATTTAGAGATTAACTGACCTAGATTCATCTAACTCTGGATCTATCATGTGTTGAGAGGGATCAAATCCGTAGAGGTGCAAACTTTTTTTTTGGAGTGTAGAAATTGAGAAAAGGTTATCACCTAGAGGGATTTGATCCTTCTTCACGCATGATAGATCCAAAGTTAGATGGAACTAGGATGGTTTTAGTTGAGGGAAATGATGTCACATTTTCATATTATCATTATTATGTGTATGTTTGAGATAAAATTCATACTTTAAAATTTAAACATTTATTATTATCTATATGTTTGATTATTTAAAATAAATGATTTATCAATACAATCTTCATTGGACTTGAATCAGAATTGAAACTGGAAAATGGGAGAGAATGGATGCTCTATTTCTATGTACAATGTATTCATGTGTTTTTAATATCCTTTTTAACTCTAATAAATCTAAATGAGAGAGAAAACAAATGCTCTATTTCTATGTACTATGTATTCATGTGTTCTCGATATTTTCGTTAACTCTAATAAATCTCACTAGTCCTGATAGGTCTATTGAGAATAAAATAGAGAATGGTAAACCTTAGGCTTATGTGTAGAAGAAGATTAACAATACTCAAAGAAACTAAGTCTATCAACAAGGAAAGACTATGAACCACAAGTTACAAAGATGGCAAGGAAAAGAACTCTCTCTAAACCATTCCTTGAAAGCTCATAATTAAATCCAAGAACTTGCAAACAGAAGATAAACACTAGAAGAACTATCATTTCCTAACTAAAAGATGAGGCCAACAGATAGAGGGAAAATTGGAAGTTAGTAATATCAATTACCTACCTAAGAACCAAGGATGATCTTTGGAAGTAACCAATTAAACAAATAAACCTACTTCTAAAAGATAAGACCAATACTTTCAACCTAGAACAATAATTCTTAGCATTGAAATAAATATTTTAATTTTAATTTCAAATATGGTTGGACTAAATGAAGTTGACAATTGAGTAAATCTCTTTAATTTTACTTCTATAAATATAAATTGGTAATGGGTATATAAATTTTAAAATAATAGTATCAATATATTTTGAAATATTATTGATGACGTCTATATTATTGAAGTATACATACCAAGCTATTTCTGCAATATTATTTATATAGATGAATCTTATAAGAAGTTTTAATTCACCATATCGTAGTATTTCAAGCTTTTTTCATGCGACATACTCGACATATATCTGCCCTTGACAAAATTTGTCTAGTAAAAAACTGAAACAAATAGATGCCTAAAGTGCAAAGGTATGACTCATGAGGAAAGAACAAAGGTACGACTCATGAGGAAAGAAAAAAGGTACGACTCACGATGAAAGAACAATGTTAGAGGAAAAAGATTTGATTTAATAATGATTTATTCTCTAGTATTAATTTAACCTTATCACCCTTATACCCAGAAGTTTATTTATTTTCATGATGCCATGTGTAGTGCTTAATCCATGAATGTGTAAGACTTTGAAGATTACAAACTTTCTCTAATGTCAATTTGTAATATGCACTAGGTACCTTTTCAAATTATACATTACATCATGTGTGCCATTGGCATTGTTATTTATTATCCCTGTCGCCAGGCTGGGATATCACAATCGGTACATAGTTGACCTATTATTAATTTAGTCAAACCTCTTATATATATTTTGAGCTTTACCAAAGTAAAACTTAGGTAAATGCCTCAAATTTCACAACTGAGAAGTACATTCATCGGACAACTGAGAGTTTAGACAAAGTTTAGAGCACAAGAAGCTTGTAGTGAGCAATTTCAACTACTATCTCATAGAATGTCAAAGCTATGTGCAAATTTAAAGAATTGTAAGCTACGAGTAGATTGTCGGGGTGCATCTGCACTTTTTAGTCAATTAACAGAGGATACAATAGGAAATACAATGTTCAATTTGTTGAAATTTGAAATGCTTGAATTTCACAAGTGAGAAGTACATCTGCCAGATAACTAAGGTTTTAGAGCACAAGAAGCTTGTAGTGAGCACTTTCAACTACTAGCTCATAGATTGTCAAAACTATGTGCAAATTTGAAGAATTGTAAGCTAGGAGTAGATTGTCGGGGTGCATTTGCACTTTTTGGTCAATTGACAGAGGATACAATAGGAAATACAATGTTTAATTTGTCAAAATTTGAATTGTCTTAGCTGATGAGATTAGTTTTTATAGTTCTACTTCTAATATTAATTTCTGTAATTGATAGTCAAAAGTCTTTAATCAGCTAGATTATTTACATAGTTACATTCTTGTTTTTCTTGATGATTTAATGAAGTTAGGTTTCATCTTCTACATTGAGTGGAATCTATTAAAAAGCTATGTTATGCAACTTTGAATAATTTGGAATGATGGATTGTGCTATTGTGCAACCCTAAAAGTCGCTACAACAACTCATGGAAGAAGAAGAGGTTAATAATAATAGACTAGATTATGGAGATAAAGTAGAGGTGAAAACAAGTCGTGAATACTTTAAATGTAGACCTCATAGCAAGTGGATTAGATGTAGCTTCAATTGGTGTAAATGTTGTTGTTGTGTACAATATTTTTGTTGATATGCAAAGAACACTGAGTGAGTGTCAAAGGTCAACATAGAACACATTTATTTGTGTGGTTTAAATGAAAATTTTGTCTTATCACGAAATCTAATCTAAGGGACAAATTTTACAAAGTATAATGCTAAAATAAGTAGATATTAGATTGACCTATTTTAGTCATAGTGATTTGTTATCTCTAGGCATAGTCATTGATGGCAATAAAATTTTAGGCTTATAGAAGTTGTTAAACATAATGCTTTGGGGTTACATACTTTGTTACAGTAAATTTGATCGTTGCATAAGGGGTGAATGTTTTGTTATAGTAAGGTTGTCCCTCATGTTATTGGTGAATACTTCATTCGATGAGTGGCTTAAATCCATTGTTATCTTGCACATGAAAATATGGATATTTTTCCTTAGAGAAAAACAAATCAATTGTCCTGTTTTAACTAAGGGTTTCTAGGAATATGAAAAATTGATTTTGATAGTAAATATTTCTAAGGAAATGGAAAAGAAGTTAAATTTCCATATCACTATTAATGCTTAGGTAAGAAAGTGAAGAATTCTCCATTGTATTTCATTTTATTTACAAGAATCTATGTTCAATTACTTAAGACTTGTTGTTTCCATTACTCTTGATAGGGTGATGGTTTTTCTTCTTAACATGCCAATTGTCCTGCCATAAAAAACTTGAGAAGGGCAATAGCTTTGGTGACATCCTAATCTTTGCATTGCATGTTCTATTTTTTCTTGTATTTTTTATATGTATTTGTCCAATAATCTCGTCCCATCTTTACTATGCTCAAAGACTTCTTCACTAACAACAATCACCTTTTTTTAAACCTTGCAATCTTTCATAAATAATAACTTAAAACTTTCTTCTCATTCTGAAATCAGTAGATATTAGATTGACCTATAGACACAATAGTAAATTGTCATCTCTTGGCATAGTCATTGATAGCAATAAACTTTTAGGCTTATAGAAGTTGCTAAACATAATTCTCTAGGGATACATACTTTGTTACAGTAAAGTTCACCCTTGCATAGGGGGTGGATGCTTTGTTATAGTAAGGTTGACCCTTATGTTATTCGGGAATACTTCATTCCATGAGTGGCTTAAAGCCATTGTTGTCTTGCACATGAAAATATGGAGATTTTTCGTTATAAAAAACGAATCAATTCTCTTGTTTTAACTAAGGATTTCTAGGGAGTGGATGCTTTGTTATAGTAAAGTTGACCTTTATGTTATTTGGGAATAATTAATTCCATGAATGGCTTAAATCCATTGTTGTCTTGCACATGAAAATATGGAGATTCTTCGTGATAAGAAACGAATCAATTCTCTCGTTTAAACTAAGGATTTCTAGGGATATGAAAGATTGATTTTGATAGTAAAAATTTCTAAGGAGATGGGAAAAAAGTTAAATTTCCATATCAATATTAACGCTTAGGTAAGAAAGTGAAGAATTATCTATTGTATTTTATTTTATTTACAAGAATATATGTTCAATTACTTAAGACTTGTTGTTTCCATTACATCTTAACCAACTATAGTCTCTTCAAACTACAACAATTTACATATACTATTTGAGATTGTTTGTTCAATGCATTTGAAGTGATTTTTCACTTCTGTTACTCGTCCATTGAACTACGAAATGGAATAATATACCATTTTCTCATCTGTCTACATCGCAATGACATAGAGGAAAAAGAATCATACCAACTTGAGCTAGATCTTGATATGTTATATCAACTTCATGGGATTCATGATGTTGACACATACCTTCATAAAATGTGATTCTCTGCTTCAAATAGTAATTTTCAATCTGAAAGAGGCCTATGGGGAGACACATTTTGCATAAGATGGATATCGAAGTGGTTGAACATACCAATTGGAGTTTGGTCACTAACAATGAAAACAAGGTATTTGTTCTTCAATCATGATCTAGATACAATTCCACTGAATATTTTGCTTCATGATACAGATCTTGTTAATGGACATTTTGAGCCTCTATTACACAAAATATTTCCTAGATGAAACTTTGTCTCCAATTATTACTTGTCGCCTCTTTGCAAAGATCTTGAAAATCATTACGAATATGTTGTTCATGAAATGAAAATTCATGGATTGGATAAAGCAAGAACAACTATGTCCAAATGTCCCAATAGCATGTTCACTACAATTTTTCATTTAATAGCACCTGAATTTGATGAACAATCTTTCAGGCTCTATATTGTCCAATCTTTCTACAACACACTGATGGGTAGGAACGAAGACGCATTACATTGCCTAGAAAAATACTTAACAAATGAAACTATACAAAGTCAAACAATGGTTGCAGGCTGGCAACAATACCTTATTAATATGGCAATGCCATATGAAAAAGGAAGAGTTGAAGGAACATCATTTTGCTTCCAATGGACATCAATCATATTCAATGTAAACATACAAATATGGTCATTTACCACTAAAAGCATTGTCAATTACTACTCTTCAAAAATAAATTGCAATCGAACATATAACATACTATCATTCCAAACAAGTACATCACACATTCATTATGAACCATTATTATCAAATCAAAATAGGAATCAATACAATCTACACCATAAAATAGTAGAAATGCATCAAAACACCAAAAATAGGATAAACTTCCACAAATTGAAATAAATGATACATACATATAGCATAAAGAGTATTGGAAAAAATAGAAATAAAATAAGGAATGGAAATTGTTGCTCACAGAAGAGTGCTCCCATAGATATTCACAAAAAACAAATTGAAGACACACCTAAAACCAAATGTCAAATATGTAAGAAGTTGCAATTTAAAGAACATGTTAAGAATTGGACTTTGAATTAGAACAAATGTACATAAACATATCTGGAAAAGGAAACACATTTCCTCTTATGACTTTTGTAGATTTTTCAAAAGTGCACTTGACAATGTGAAGTTACCTCGCTTTGCAACGCCTGAACAAATGATCTAGGTGGATCTTAAAAAAAGTACCAGTGGCATGGTGAAAGGCTCAAAACTCAAAGTGGCAGAATCTGGATAAACTTAGCATCAGATCAAAGTGCTCATCATCCTGATTCCAACAGTGTGAACGACACTCAAATCCAAGTCTAGATGACGAAGTTAGAACAAGTCAAAGTTTGAGTTTTGACTTGTCCATGTAGCAGGGAGAAGATGACATGGCAAAGTTTCAGCAAATGGGGGAGCGCCATGTGGCAAGTTTCCATTGGACCCGAGTATTGCATATCGGCGAAAAGGAGGAGCGCATTAAGGAGAATCGACACCTGGCATTCTCGGCTACGATTGCAATATCGCATATCGCATTTTGGAGGAGGAACAAAAAGGTTAAGAATCAGCCCCGACGAAGACCCAGTTGTGGTGTGATATTATCGCATATCGCAATCACAGAAAAAGGATGGTGTTACAAAAGGCCCTGGCGGAAAGCGTCGATTTCTATTTTGTGATAGGCACAAGTTGCGATATTGCGATGGGGGGCCAGACCCGAAATGTTATATATTGTGATTTATAAATCTCGGTAGGTCCGCCATATTTTACACACTGGAGTTGGGTTGATACGCCGATGGGTTCCACACCAATTGCGATTTGTAGGGAGGATCCAAACGCGATATTTTGTATGGTGTGTTCTATAAATCTGGCGGGTCCGTATATCGTAGGATGCTTGTGTCTTGGCTTGGATTGTCCGCCGATAAGTTGTTAACACCGAAAAACATGCCACTGAGACTCATTCGCAGTTGATATGGGTTTGTCTTGTTGGAAAGGGGCTTCACTATTACGGTAAGGTTGTTGTCGTGAATCCTTCCGGCCTGATTCTACCTGCTAACTTAGGTTCTTATGTTAGAACTGCCTCGATTTTGAGGGATGTCGCCATGCTTATATATACGGCTATTTGTGTCGGGAGAAAGCGAAGAGTACTAGCCGAATACTCAGAATCTATTGCACACAACAAACCCTGACCCTGGTAGCAGGTTGGAACCTCGCCTTGAGCAGCAGGGAGGTTCTGAGAAAAATTCAGAAGGCCCGATTATCCAAATTGGGAGTTTGGATAGGCGTTTTTGCACTATTTTTCGCCAGGAGTTCAATGGTATTGTCTGTTTCTAAAGATGTGCTCTCCATTCTCTTCCCATATTTCATCTTGGAGGTATCAGGGTTTTTATTGCTTGTTTCTTGTACTTTTTATCTATTTTATGCCACTAATAGAAAGAAGGCATCCCCACTATTGAGAAGGGCCATGAGACGTAGTCTGAATTGGACGAACTCCGTAATCAAATCATTGTGTCATGTTTTTTGTGTTATTCTGATTATTTCCGCATTCTTTATGTGATTTTAAGTTCCATGGTTAATTAACTTTGTTATATGTAATTCTGATACATCTGTAAGTAAAAGATCTTGGATCAAGTTTGGTATCAGTGCAAGTCTTTGTAGATGCAAATTACATGAGTTTATGCTAACACAGAACAAGCTAGGAAAAGGAGAAGGAACGCTTAAGTCATTTGATCCTGAAGTAGGACGTGCACAACGAAGAAGAAACATAGCCAATGAAGAAGCTTGTTGGGAAGAGGAACATAATTTCTGAAAGGTATTCTACAATATGGTAGGAAAAGTGGACAAGTTGTTCGCAGAGTATGAGAAGGCACTTGGGCATGAGAAGAAGGATGTTGATGATCATGGATTAGGAAATCAAGAAGGTGGTGGAGAAGATCCTCCTCCCTCTCCTTCTTCCAGTGATAGTTCTCATCACTCTTAGCGAAATTCCAAGAATACATTGAGAAATCGTTCTTCAAGTTAGATGTAAAGTTCAACCTGCCCATGTACAATGGGGAATGTAGTGCAGAAATGCTCAGTTATTGGATCAGACAGATAGAGTTTTACTTCTGAATCTAGCAGATAGGAGAAGATGAGGTGAAAGTCCAGTTAGCATATCTTCGGCTAAGCGACGCTGCTCTCGTTTGGTGGGAGAGCAAGTTACAGAAGGGTAACATGAAGTCAAGTAACCTTCTATCCTCTTGGTCTAGTTTCATTTATGCATTAAAGGACCAATTCTACCCTTTGGGTTATAAGCAAAAGGCACTTATGGACTGGCAATATTTAAGGCAAGGTAAGGGCCAAAATGTACAAAGCTTCACGGAAGAATTTTGAAAACAAGCACTAAATCTGGGCATCTCATTAGATGCACCCAAAACTATAACTAAGTATATAGGTGCACTACATAGTTACATCAGACAATCGTTATTATTGTTCAATCCTACTACAATTGATACAGCTAGCATTAAATCTATTCATCTTGAAAGTCGAGGAAAGAATGATCGAGATGACCAAACCAAGAAGATGCCATTCAAAACTTAGTATGGAAAATTCCAGAAGAAAGGAAAAGGGAAGGATAAGAAGGTTGACATAGCCAAGAAAGGGGATGGAGAAACACCGTCTTGCACTCATTGCAAGAAATATGGCCATGACAAGGACCACTGTTAGAAGCTGCATCTGGAGTTGAGACTGAAGAGATTTGGTGGAAAGGAGAAGCAGAAGACAGTGGAAATAACGCAGGACCTTGGATCAGATTCCGGCGATGAGACATTGATCACAATTGTGGGTGCAAAAGATACTCTTTATATTAATGATAGTTTTGATTCGGTTGCAAGCACTAGTTATTTGAATGAGCCTGTAAGTTGTGAGCGAAATAGAATTGAGTTATTCCACATTAGAGTTGTCATAAAGCACACAAAGGTGGAAACTCTATTTGATTCAGGTTCCCAAGCAAACTTAATCTCAGAGTCCCTAGTGAAAAGGTTAGGCCTTGAAACTAAACCTCATCCGAGTCCACACCTGCTTGGTTGGGTAAGCGATAAAGCCAAATTGTAGGTCACTAAGCAGTGTAGGGCCAGATTTGTAATTGCTTCTAAATTAGTTGAGGTAGAGTTAGATGTAGTACCTTTGGACATCTGCGGAATCATCTTGGGAAGCTCATATCTATATGACAGAAAGGTTATTTTCTTTCAGCATGAAAGCAAATACCACCTCACAAAGGATGGGGTAGAGTATATAGTTAGAGCTCATCATACAAAATTTAGTTCTAGCCTTGTCAGTGCAGGACAGACGAAAATACTGGTTAATTCCAATAATGGGTGCATGCTCATGGTAGTGAGGGTGAAAGAAGTCGAGACAGCTGATGCTTTCAAAGGTTGTGATCCTGATCATAAGAAGGAATTATTTGAAATTGTTTCTGACTATGATGAATTGTTTTAGGAACTAAGAGGATTTCCCCCTAAACGGGAAATCCAACATGAGATCCATTTGCAATAGGATGCTCCTTTACCAAATGTTGGCATGTACAGGATGGCTTCTATCGAGATGGAGGAGATCAAGAAACAGGTACAGGAACTATTAAATCAAGGAGTCATCATATCGAGTTCTTCTCCTTGTGGCTCACCGATCGTGTTGGTGCCCAAGAAAGATGGCACATGGAGAATGTGCATAGATTACAGGGCGTTGAACAAGATCATGATGAAGAATCGATATCGTCTCCCTTGCATTAATGAATTGTTAGATCAATTGAAAAATGTTGTTTATTTTACAAAGATGGATTTGCGTAGTGGTTATCACCAAGTTAAAATTGCAGAGCAGGACATCTAGAAAACTGCATTCAAAACCAATCAGGGGTTGATCGAATGGATGGTGATGCCACTTGGACTGTGCAATGCTCTAGCCACATTTATGAGGGTAATGAATGATTTATTTAGGCCTTTTCTTGATCATTTTGTTCTTGTGTATCTGGACGATATTCTTGTGTACAGTAGGACATGGGAGGAACATATGTGTCACATAAAGAAAGTGCTTGATGTTCTGAAGAATGAGAAACTATATTTGAAACTGTCAAAGTGTGAGTTTGGGAAGACTGCTTTGATTTATTTAGGCCATATTGTCGGTAATGGAAAATTAAGGATAGATCCCTCTAAAGTGGAGTCATTAATGAACTGTCCTGAGCTCGCGAATGTTACAAAATTCTAAATTTTTCTGGGCGCAGTGCAATATTGGAGAAGATTCACTTGTGAACTTCTATGTTAGCGCAACCCCCTTGCACACATTTATTAGTGTGAAGCAGGCCTTTCAGTGGAGAGGAAAATAACAAAAATCCTTTGACACACTAAAATAGAAGGTCAACACAGCGCCAGTGCTAGCCTTACCAGACCTTCAACAACCTTTCGAAATTGAAATAGAAGCCAGCGGATATGCCATGGGCGTTGTATTGATGTAGAAAAGAAAGCATGTATGTTACCATTCAGAGACTTTCTCCCAAGCTATTGAGAATTATCCTATGTATGACACAGAGTTGTATACCTTGGTCTAGAGTGTAAAGAAGTGGAAACACTATCTGATCGGCAAGGAGACCATCATCCACATGGATCATCAGCCCTTGCAGTATCTTCAGTGACAGACCAAGATTCAGCAAGCTCGTCACTTCAAATGGATGGGATTCCTCTAGCAGTTTCATTTGGTAATAATATATAAGAAGAGTGCCAACAACAAAGTAGCAAATATGATTTCTCACCCTCCTGTTTTTTCATCTGTGATTTTGCAAAATGTTTTTTTGTCGTTAGAAAGATATGCTGAATAGTATGCTAACGATAGTGATTTTAAAGAAATCTATGCAAAACTGACTCATGGATCGCAGGTGGAGAATTATTACTTGCAGGAAAATATATTGAACCACCTTGGAAAATTTTGTATACCCGGTGATGAAAGGGTTCATGTAATCTGAGGCTCATACCTCTCTGGTGTCTTGTCATTTTGGAATTGAGAAAAATTTATGTCATTTGCAGAGGTTTTGTTTTTTGCCTCATATGAAAATCATTGTGACTTGCTTTGTAAAGGGTTGTGTGTTGTGTTCTATTTCAAACCCCTCTAATAGAAAACTTGGGCTCTACACACCACTCCATATTTCGAGTCGACCATTGGAAAGTGTGTCCATGGACTTTGTAGGAGGTTTTCCTATGTCTAGGAAAGGTCACGACTATTTGTATGTCATTATGGATATATTTAGTAAAATATGTATTCTAATGCCATGTAAAAAGCTGGTTACTGAGCAGACTGATTTTCTTTTCTTTCAACATTTTTGGGTCCATTTTGGGTTTCCCACATCTATTGTGTCAGATCAATACTCTCGCTTTCTTGGGGAGTTTTGGACCATCTTTTGGAGAATGGTGGACATCAAGTTGAAAATAAGTATGAAATTTAATCCACAAACCGATGGACAGACAGAGGTTGTCAACCGCACTGTGGTACACTTTTTGCGGGGCTATTGTGGGAAACATCCTTAGTTGTGGGATGAACAACTACCTTATGTGCAACATGCATATAATCAAAGAACACATTCATCTACATAGATCTCATTGTTTGAGACTTGTTTTGGCTATCTACCTAGAGATCCCTTAGACATAGTCTTTAGGAAAGAGGAGGATAGAAAAGGACGAGATGATAGGTACAAAGCACGAAATTTCATTCAGTGAATACAGGTGATTCATCAGGCAGTGCAGGAGCAGTTGCAGAAGAGATAAGCTCGGTATAAAGATCGACATGATAAGCACCGAGTTGACCATCAATTTCAAGTTGGAGACAAGGTATGGCTTCATATCAACAAAGATAGAAAGAAGGGAGAAGGGAAGAAACTGAAACCCATTAGATATGATCCCTTCACCATATTAGCAAAGATTGGAGACGATTATTTTCGTCTTGACTTGCCTGCTTATATGAAAATGTACTCCATGGTAAATGTGGAAAACCTGAAGCTTTATGAACCTCCATTGTTTACGGATGTCGAGGAGGTTGCACAGATTCCTACAGTGGATGATTTTGCACCAGAGTATCTAGATAAGCTTCGCGAAGATATCATACTCGACCGGAGGACCAGAAATTCACAATGGGGAGATGTGGAGTATATTCATTTTGGCTTCAAAGGAATGCATCCAAGCAAAGCTCGATGGATGGAGAAGGAGAAAGTGAGGGGGAAATTTACTCACTTTTCAATTGACTGAAAAGTCTTTTGGTGGTCCAAAAGCTCTTAGTGGGGAGGACTGATCCAGGTGGATCTTTAAAAAAGTACCAATGGCATGGTGAAAGGCTCAAAACTCAAAGTGGAAAAATCTAGATAAACTTGGCATCGGATCAAAGTGCTCATCATCCTGATTCCAACGGCACTGAAATCTAAGTCCAGATGACGAAGTTAGAACAAGTCAAAGTTTGAGTTTTGAATTGTCTAGGTAGTAGGGAGAAGATGGCATGACAAAGTTTCAGTGAATGAGGGAGTGCCACATGGCAGGTTTCCACTGGGCCCCCATATCGCATATCAGAAAAAGGAGGACCAACTTAAGGAGAATCGGCCCCTGGCATTACAAGTTGTGATTGTGATATCACGTATCACAAGTTGGAGGAGGAACAAAAAGGTTAAGAATCGGCCCTGGTGAAGACCCGGTTACAATGCGATATTATCACATATCCCAATCATAGAATAGGGATAGTGTTACAAAAGGCCCCAACGGAAAGCACCGATTGCAATTTCGTGATAGGTGTCGATTGTGATATTACGATAGGGGGCCGGACCCAAAATGTTATATATTGTGATTTATAAATCTCAGTGGATCCTCCATATCACAAAACACTGGAGCTTAGTTTATACACCGATGGGTTCCACGCCAATTTTGATTTACGGGGAGGATCCGAATGCGATATTTTGTATGGTGTGTTCTATAAATCCAGCGGGTCCGTATATCGGAAGATGCTTGTGTCTTGGCTTGGACTACCTGCTGATAAGTTGGTAATGCCGAAAAACATGCTGTCAAGACTCATGCACAGTTGATATGGGTTTTCCATGTTGGAAAGGGGCTTCACTATTGCGGTAAGTTTATTGTCGTGAATCCTTCTGGTTAACTTGGGTTCTTATGTTATAACTACCTCGATTTTGAGGGATGTTTCCCTGCTTATATATATGACTATTTGTGTCGGGAGAAAGTGGAGAGGACAGGCTGAATACTCAGAATCTATTGCAAACAGCAAAACCTGACCCTGGAAGCAGGCGAGGACCTTGCCTTGAGCTCAGGGAGGTTTTGAGAAAAATGCAGAAGGCCCGATTATCCAAATTGGGAGTTTGGATAGGTGTTTTTGCACTATTTTTCGCTAGGAGTTCAGTGGTATTGTCTGTTTCTGAAGTTGTGCTCTTCATTCTCTACCCATATTTCAGCTTAGAGGTATTAGGGTTTTCATTGCTTGTTTCTTGTACTTTTTATATATTTTATGCAACTAATAGAAAGAAGGCCTCCCCACTATTGATCAGGGCCTGGAGACGTAATCCGAATTGGACGAACTCCGTAATCAAATCATTTTGTCATGGTTTTTGTGTTCTTATGATTATTTCTGCATTTTTTATGTACTTTTAAGTTCCATGGTTAATTAAATCTATTATATGTAATTAGGATGAATCTATAAGTAAAAGATCTTGGATCAACAAATAAGATGTAATAAGCCATTCTGAATTGTAGCAAGACTTTCAGAACTTGAAGAGAGGCTTGTGGCATTAAGAATTTATTTTGCACAAATAAGGAAATGGGGCTACAAGCGATCGCAAATGGGCCTAATTGGTTCAGTAATCAATGTGCCTGTACACATGGACATTGTCCAAAAATCATTGCCACAATTCATGAACAATACAATGACAATTGCTATTGCATTAAAAATATTATTAGAATACAAGAATGCATATGAAACAGGGAAAGTCCGTGCATATTGTCATGAAAACACTAAAAGAACTATGTTCTCGATATTTATATAAACCTGAAAACATTTCCATGAATAACAATTGGAATCATATGCTTGAATTGAAAATAAAGATAATACATCTGGGGATGAGGACAGTGATGGTAAAATTGAAACAGACAACAATTCAATAGGTGAAAGACCAATTGAGACCTTGGTACATGGATTCATAAGCTCACAACGTATTCATGATTTGCAAGACAATATCATTGAAATAATACTAGTTGAAGGGCAACGACCACTTGGAATATTCAAAGAAAAATATGCTGAAGAGATGAGTTTCCCAACACTATTCTTTGGAGATCCACATGACAATGATATAGTACAAATATTTCGTTACCAAGAAATAGTGAAGTAGGAACTAATGCATTATAGTGGTGAATTTTCCTATCACATCACAAATTTGTTCTTCAAAACAATGTGAATAATCATTGAAAAAGTCATGTCATGCATTTCAATCCGAATAAGGAAAGGAAAACTATAACGAAGAAATTTATTAGCAAAAGATGTTAAGTACAAGCCCAATTTAGAACAATTACTAAAAAGTCACATTGGATACATAGATTTCAAGCACATAAGAATTTCTCCTGACTACCTACAACAAATGCAAAAACATATATTTGCAATGATATGACAATTAGGTCCTCCAACTTTCTTTGTTACATTTACAAGTGTAGGACATTGTTGGACTCTGTTAGTAGAAACTCTTACTAAATCACATAGCAAAAGAAGAAAAAGGAAACACATTGAAATAACTGAAGAATATGATGTTGATTATCTTGTAAGAAAGGACCTGGTAACCTGTACACATTACTATAGACATAAGACGAATGCCATAAAACAATTGATCTATCAAGATAATATGATTTTTGGAAAAATACTGGATTTGTTATGCAACTAGCTCACAAAATAGAAGAAAAGATAGATCAACGACTTCAAAATCATCCTCTTCGAGGGGTCAACCTCCTTTACATTACAGAAATGAAAAATTCTTGGATGATACAAATGACAAGACATCCTTTCTATGTATAGGAGTTTAAGGGGTCATAATATAATTAGAGTCGACATAACAGCAATAATGTAAGGGCACAACAATAACAATAGTGGGTTTCTATGGGGCACAAGAATAACAATAAGGGGCTACAATGACAATAATAATAAGGGAATACACTAGTATTATAGGGACCTAACACACCCCTCTCCTTAAAAAAAAGTGTTGTCCTCAACGCTTGAGTAGTTATGGATGCTTTTGTATAAATTTCTCATCCTCTCATGTGGAATCTTTAGCGGGTAAGTTATTCCACGTGATGAGATACTCTAAAATTGATCGATTTCGTAGCTGTCAATTTCTTGTTTCAGTGATTGCTTCAGGTTCCAATTTCCTCGTCAAGTTTTGGCAATATTGTTTGAATTGGGAGCTTGTCACATATAACCTTATTTAAGCATGAAACATGGAAAACTCGGTGCACTCGAGAAGATGCAAGAAGTTCCAATTTGTATGCCATAGTACCAATCTTTTGCAACACCTTGTATAGACCATAATACTTTGGTGATAATTTATTATCCTTCTTAGCTTGCTTAAGGGACATTTGTTTGTATGGTTATAGTCGTAGAAATACCCAGTCACCTACATCAAAACTTCTTTCACTGCAATGCTGATCTGCGTATTGTTTCATTCTATTCTACGCCAAAGTCAGGTTATCATTTAAGAGCTGGAGAACTTTTGTTGATGCTCAATGTGATCTTCCACTACTTGAACCTTAGAATTTTCTTTTAAATATGATGTGATGGACGGTGCATGATATCCATAAAGTGCCATAAATGGGGTCATTTTTGTTGCGGTATGGAAGGAAGAGTTATACCACCATTCAACTAGAGGCAACCATTTGACCCATTGTGTTTGTTTATTAGATACAAAGCAACAGAGATATCCTTCCAAACATTTGTTCACTATCTCAGTTTTCCCATCAGATTGAGGATGATAAGATGAACTATGAGCTAACTGAGTACTGAGACAAGAAAATAATTTTGTCCAAAAATTTCCACTGAAAATAGGATCTTTGTCGCTTAAAATAATCTTTGGGTTTCCATGTAGCTTTTGAATTGTTTCCATAAATGTAGTAGAAACTATACTAGCTTTAAATGGATGAGATAATGCACAAAAGTGTGCATACTTGGTAAGTATATCAACTACCACCATGATGACACACTTTCCTTCAGACTTGGGTAAACTTTTGATAAAATCCATTGAAACCTCCTCCCAATGTTGACTTGGAATGGATAAAGGTTGTAATAGACCTAGGGTCTTAATTGTCTCCACTTTATTTTGTTGGCAAACCAAAAATTCCACCACCACCTTTTGAATATGAGATTTAAGGTCATCCCAAAAAAAATCCTTCTTAACCCTATGGTAAGTTTTTTAAAATCTTGAATGCCCTCCTAATGGATAGGTGTGAATTTCAGAAGAATCTTTTGTTTGAGTTGGGAATTCTTACATATACAATAAGCGATCTTTGTAGCATAACAAATCATTTTTCCAGCTAAATGTATCAGATGTACTGGGATCTTACTGCAACTTTTGAATGAGTTCCCACACTTCTTCGACATTCTTCCATTCATCACTTGCTTCGTTTATCCAATCTAGTTGGATAATAGAAATGTCACAAATGAATGCCTCCACATCCTCATCCTTTCTTGAGAGTGAATCTGCAACAACATTTTGCTTCCCTTTTCTGTAGATGATTTCAAAGTCATAACCCAACATCTTTGTGACCCATTTTTGCTTCTCTTCTGAAGATAATCTTTGTTCTAAAAAGTATTTAAGACTATCATGATCTGTTTTTACCTTGAAGTGTCTTCCCATTATGTAAGGTCGCCATTTCTTAAGTGCATGTAGTATTGCCAACATTTCCTTCTCATAAATAGCATTATGTAAATACTTTCCTTTGATTGGACGAATTTCAAAAGCAATGTGTCTTTCTTCTTGCATTAAAACAACACCAATTCCATTTCTTGAGGCATCACATTCCATAATAAAGGTTTTTGTGAAGTCTAGCGTAGCTAAGACTGGTGCTTGGCACATTTCCTCTTTAAGATGTTCAAAGGCTTTCATTGCTTCTGGAGTCCAAGAAAATGCATCTTTCTTTAGTAATGTTGTTAGAGGTGCTGCTATTCTCCCATAATTCTTAACAAACTTGCGATAATACCCTGTCAACCTGAGAAATCCTCACATATGCTTTATGGATGTGTGGATATCAATTCCTTAATGGATTTAATTTTGCTACGGTCTACCTTAACATCTTCATGAGATACAATATGACCCAAATATTCTACCTATTGTACTCCAAAGAAACATTTGGAGGTTTTTGCATATAATTGTTTCTCCTCCAATAGTTTGTGCACTCTATCAACATGTTCAACATGATTCGTCCAAGACTTGCTATAGATTCGTATGTAAAAAAAAAAAAAAAATAACATAAATTTTCTAAGGAAGGGTTTGAAAATGGAATTCACCTTGAAATGTAGAAGGTGCATTGGTAAGGCCAAAAGGCATGACCAAAAATTCATAATGACCCTCATGAGTTCTAAATGTTTTTTTTGGAATGTCTTCAGTCTTCATTCTGATTTGATGATATCTTGAACGAAGGTCCAACTTGGTGAAGTGAATTGCTCCATGCAATTCATCCAATAATTCATCAATGAAAGGAATAGGAAATTTATCTTTAATAGTGAGCTTGTTGAGCTCCCTATAATCTGGACACATGCACCATGATCCATCCTTCTTGTGCACCAATACTACTGGAGCAGAGAAAGAACTTTGACTAGGTTGAATTATACTAACGTCTGGCATTTCTGCAACCATACATTCAATTTCACTCTTTTGGGCATAGGGATATCTGTAAGGCCTGATGTTTGGAGGAACACTTCATGGAATCAAATGAATAGCATGATGATGATCACGAATAGGTGGGAGTCCTTTGGGAGTCTCAAATACCTTGGAATGATTGTCCAAGACTTTTTGGAGATTTGGAGAAATAAATGATTTCGATGTGGGAATCTCTAGCAAACATAACTATGCAATTGCACCACGTTGTTCTTTCTTTAGAGGATTAGTCATGTTGTTAGAGTTGATTATATTTCCCGGTTTCCCAGCGATACCCCTTAATTCAACTTCCTTTCCTTTTGAATTTTTTTTCAAGAAAATTTCTTGAAAATTAAAAACTATCGTACCCAAAGATTGTAGCCATTAGACTCCTAGTACAACATCAACACCACCCATTGGAATGGAAAACATTGGACTATTCAACACATATTCTCCCATGGATAGCTTGATATTATGTCACTTTCCAGAGCAATTTATGGTTCCTCCATTTGCAACCATCACTTGATACTCTAGTGCTGGATATAGGAAGCAATTCAATTCCTTCGCTATCTTACAATGAATAAAATTATGGGTACTATCGAATCAATCAACACTATTACCTTTTTATTCTTGATATGTCCTTCTATCTTGATAGTTTAAGGAGTGGTAATTCCAGCCAATGCATTACAAGATATGGTCGATTCAATTCTTCTTTCTCTAGGGTTTGTTCCTGGTGTGTATTCTCTTCTTTTGATGTTTCTTGTTCCTTTTCTTCTTCCTCTTCACAATATATGTAAAATAATTTACTCTCAACGCACTTATGACCTTTTGTGTATTTTCTATCACAACTGTAACAAAGCCTTTTTTGCTATTTTTTCTTCCAATTGTTGTAGTGTCAACCTTGTAGGTTATGGAAGGATATGGGAAACAATACTTCCATCTTTATAGTTGTGATTGGTAGGCTTCCTTGTTGCCATAATTTTTCTTTCAATTTTTCTTGCCAACTTGAATGCCTTCTCCAATGAATCGGGTTCCCAAAGGTGAACCTCATGTTGGATGCTATCCTTTAAAGTCCTTATGAACACATCAATCCTATGCTCCTCTGGAATATATTTTACCCTTACATTCAATTTTTGGAAGTCCTCAATGTGCTCCACCATTGAACCCTTTTGTTTGAGATTTATTAATTGGCTAAAAAAGGTGTTTTTTTTTGTATCCTCATAATGTGCTATTATTTCTTCCATAAAAATTGCCCAAGTGACAATTTTTTACGAGAGCAAAGCCATTGATACCATACAAACTGATTGGTTTCCAAATATAAAGTCGCAATGCATACCTTTTGTGTGTTTTGCACATTATGGAGATTGAAATATTGCTCCATCTGTAGTATCCATGTTACGGGATCCTTGCCATCAAACTTACTCGATATTTGGAACATGGTGGGTCTTCAATCCAATGTTAGAGTCTATGAAATCATGACTAACATTTCTTTTGTTCTCATGATGAGTTTCCTCTACTACCTTTTCGCTATTAGGAATCATTTCTTGTAGAAACTTTGCCAAACCTCCTTTCAAACCTTCCATGTCTTTCTTCACATATTCAATGTTTACTTCTAAACCATCCATCTTAGCTTCCATGCCATCCATCTTAGCTTCCATGCCTTTCTTTAAACCATCCATCTTAGCTTCTGTTACTTTTTGTGAGAGTGAAATTTGTTGCACTTGATCTCGTAATTTTGATATATCATGTTGAATTTCTACCTCTTCTTCATGATTCGTGCTATATATTTCAGGTTGCTTACTAGGTGTTTCCATTTTCTTTCTTTCGGGCATCAATTAATGATAATTATGCTTCACTATGTCCTTTGAATTCCTTCAAACTAATTTTTCAAACCAAACTTGTGCAAAATTTTAAAAAGATTACACACCTTTTTTGCTTTGTAGGAGCTCAATATTGAATATATTGTATCTTTGTAACTTCATATCTCCAAGGTCTAAAATGTTTTCTTGCGGTAGCGCTATGAGTCCTATTTCCAACCCCGCAAGTCTGACCAATATTGGATTCTCCAAGAAAGAGTTATTCCAAATCTCCCACGGTGACCTAATTATAGACTGGTTCAGCAGAGCGAACTTATACGAAGTGCCACGTGTCATTGTTTCAACCTTCAGACCTAGAAATGATACGCAGAAAATTACAGTTTGTTTTCGTTCTGTACAATTTTACGAAATTTCAATCTGATGCTCAGAGAGAAAGTTATGATGATTTTCCATAAATAACTTGTTTGGGAAATAATTTGGGAGCCTACAAAAACCCTAACTTCCTTGGATCATATCTCCGAAAATATAGGAAGACAAGATCAGAAATTTGTATCCAAGGTTCATCAAGATTTCGTCTCAAATGAGTTGTAATTTCAACTTTTGAAACTTCGTAAAAAAAAGTTATAGCGAAAATGCCATGATGACTTGTTTGAAGCAGCGAAACCCTAGAATCCAAAGCTCTGATACCAAATATTATGCAACCAACTCACAAAATATAAGAAAAGATAGATCAACGACTTCAAAATTAACCTCTTCGAGGGGGAAACCTCCTTTACATTACACAAGTGAACAATTATTGGATGATACAAATGACAATACCTCCTTTCTATGTATAGGACTCTAAGGGGTCACAATATAATTAAAGCCGACATAACAATAATAATGTAAAGGCACAACAATAACAATAGTAGGCTTCTATGGAGCACAATAATAACAATATGGGGACAACATGGCCACAACAATAACAATAAGGTGCTATATTGACAATAATGAATACACTAGTATTATAGGGACCTAACAAGATTACTACTTTGTAACTGAGTTCCAAAATAGAGGGAGCACACGTGAACATGCTCTTCTATGGATAGAAGATGCTCCAACATATGGAATAAATAGTAACTCAAAAATTGAAAACTTCTTGGACAAATATATAACTTGTAACACATATCATCTTCATCCAGAGCTTGCAAAGATACATGAACACCATCATACCAGAAGTTGTAAAAAAAGAAAAGCATCACATTGTAGATACAAATTCCTGATGCCCCCAATGAAAATAACAACAATTATTGAATCCATTATTCGCTAGATGAGTCAATGAATGAAAAAGCAATGTTGTTGCAAAGTACCTTAGAACAAAAACACTATGAGAAATCAACTACTTACGAACAGTTCTTGGATGAGTTGCATTTAACAAAAATTGATTACATCAAAGTAATACAAAGTACATTGACACAACCAATGGTGTTCTTGCAACGAAAACCATCACAAATATGGAACAATAGCTTTGCAATCAATATACCACATCTATGGAATGCAAATACAGATGCTCAATGAGTTCTCAACACATATGTTGCAGCATTATATTGCAGTTCATATATGACCAAAGTTGACAAATGCATTCAAAAATATACAACAAGAACATGAAAAGAGAAAAATCAATGTTATTCAAATGATATGATCACTAGGAAATTAATTTCTTAATATTCAACAAATTTCAGCTTAGCAAGTAGTCCACATAGCACTCTCCCTACCATTGAGTCACAGTTCAAGGTGAGCACACCGACATATGAGCACACATTTATACTTAAACCATCCATTCTTCTAAAACAAATGTGTGACAACTTTGAAAATGTTATGTGAAAGTCAATCATTGACCACTACATCAATAGGCCTCATGCTATTAAGCATGTATGTTTAGCTGAATTCGTATCAAATTATAGGAAAGGTGGCACACCAATATCAAAAAGGAAAAAAGAAAGAGAAATGCATTTCATCAAATACAAAAAACATATTGACTATGAAAACTATTACAGAGAAGAACTTGTGTTATATGTCCAATTTCAAAACAGTGAAAATGCACTAAAGCAAGACTTGCCAACATGGAAAAGTGCATACATGTTACATAAGCACACAATAAAGAACAACAAAGCTAAGTTCACATACAATATCAACAAGAAATGGGGTGATTTGGAAGAAGCAATTCAAGAAATTGACAACATTCCTACAACTTCTACTGATACAATAAAAAAACCTTGAATATCCATTGATATTAATGAAAAGTATGACTTGGGTAAAGATTTATAGTTTCTCCAATGCCATGACAAAAAAAGACATCTTAACATTGGTTTTTAGTTGACAGAACATCCATTTATGCTTAGCAATGAAGAATGCTACAAAATTAGGAGAATGCTTAGTAGAGAACAACAAGCAATTCTCAAAGACATTGCAATGAAAAAACGAAAAAACATAGACAAACCAGTCTACTTATTCTTGAATGGAGGAGCTAGCACTAGAAAAAGATTTACAACAAATGCCATATTCCAAATGCTCATGTGAATTTACATTGAACATTACAATACAGAGCCTTTGAAACCAAAGGGATTGATATTAGCATATATAGGTAAAGTTGCATATAATGCAAGGGGAGTGACAATTCATTTTGCATTGCTAATGCCTTTCAACAAATCTAGTTTTATTCCACTTAGCAGTGAAGTCTTAGACAACTTAACAAAACTTTACCAAGCATTGAGAGTAGTTCTCATTGATGAAGTATCTTTGGTTGGCAATCGTTTTCTATATCAAATCGATGATCAACTAAGGAATATTAAGCATATTCAAACAAAATGCTTTGGAAACCTTGATATCATATTTTGTGGTGACCTATACCAAGCACAACCTATACATGATTCACTAATATTTGAACAGCCTACAATAAGAAAGCAATCAATAACATATGACTTTTGGCAAGAACATGTAAAGTACTACGAATTACAGAATGCAATGCATCAAACAAATGAAAAATTCATTGCCATTTTGAATAGGATGCGTACAAATAATCAAACAGAAGATGATTTGCATTACCTCAATAGAAATTGCATTTGAAATGCTCCTAATGGTCCTACGTTTCCTTATCTATTTTTTAGGAATAGGGTTGTCGTATTGCACAACCAGAACATGTTACCTATTGTTCCTGGTGATGAAATTGTAATTGATGCAATTGACTATGAAGAACAAAACCATGGCAACATACCTTCTCATGCACATATAGCAACATTGCCTTCACAAATCGTCCTAAAATTGAACATGCTAGTTGAAATATATGCTAGAAACTATGACTCACAAGACGATTTTGAAAATGGTGTAGATTGTATCATTAAAGCTCATACAAAATTAGATAATATTGATGTAATATGGATCAAATTCCATGATGCAAGTGTTGGATGACGACAAGCACATAATTTTTCTTTTCTATATAGCTAAAAAGTTTGTAAAGATTGGACTCCCATATTGCAGACAACAAATCTAGATTCTATATTAGCAAAAACATGGCATTTGAAAATCATAAAACAATTCCCAGTCCAACTAGCATGTGCATGTACAATACATAGGCCACAAGGCTTAACAATAGACAACATTGGATTTAATCCTTCAGGGATACGATGACATGGATTAATATATACAAATTTGTCTCATGTAAGAAACATAGAATCATTATATTTGCTTAGTCCACTTAAGAAAAAAAACTTCAAATTCAAACACAAAATTGCTCTTGACAAGGAACATCTACAAAAAAATGCAAAGTGGGAACTAGACTACAACTATTCGTTCATTGAAACAAATGCATATACTTCAATTCTTTCTCTAAACACCCGCAATTCACAAATACATATTGATTATTTACTAAGTGACTATGATCTAATTCAATCTGACATCCTATGTTTACAAAAAACATATTTGAAACAACCAATCCTACTACAGAGACTTGAAGCACTCAATTGCATATCGAATTATAGTAAACATGGTTTACTCATATATGTGAAAAAACAAATAAAGGTTTTGGAACATATGCACTTTGAAGAGCAAAATCTAGAAGTTGCAATAGCAAATATGATTGTTCATGACATGCATATTGTAGTCCTCAATGTCTATGTCACACCATATGCAACATTGAGCGATACATTGCACCTTCTTGCGAAAGCATTATGCAATATACATTCAAATCAAACAATAGTCATTGTCAGAGATTTCAACATCAATATGCTTGAAAGCAACAACAAAACAAACAAACTAATATCATGTATGTACAATTACAACCTTCATTTTCTTTTGGACACAAATAGCAATCCACGAATATCAATAATCGATCGATCCCATATGGTCAAACATAACTTCTAGCTATAAAACTTTTAGGCTAGATACATATTGGATGGACCATGATACTATTTGTCTCATAATTGAAGATAAAAATGCAAAAGAACCATAGTACATATGAAACTAGCCTAATGGCTTTGCTAGTGAATATTGTTACACCTACTTAGTCATGTCCTTTTTATACAGATGACATCAATAGTGAGTATTACTACCAATCATACTTTTACTTTGTTTCTAAAGAAGTTGTCAATTATTGCATTGTAGCTTTTCAACAATGTCACCAACAACACATGGGCTTCAGCAAGAGGAAAACATTTACTTCTTCCAACACATATGAATAAATTTTAGTAGAAAACATCTAGTTCTTTTTACATAACAATTCTATTGTTTTGACTTGGACTCGTATGTCTTGCACAATTATATTGCTTTATACAATGGATCAAAGGTAAAAAAAAAAATACAAATACATCCAAGTTTGTTTATTACATCTGACTCACTCGTTCTTTCCTACATATGTATACATGTATGTCTGTGTTTAATTGTCTATTTGTTTCTATACATTTATTGCAAGATATATATGCATATATGTATTATGCCTATTTGTTCTTTCTATGCCTATCTGTGTCTTTTTTTCATTTTTAAGGAACTTGGATATTTACATTATCTCTACAAATACATATGCCTAATTAGTCTCACATATCTGATAAATAAAATGTAAACACATAGATATATATTTGTTGACTCTCGTCATTGCTATAGATATGGATTCTTCATTGGTCCTACCTTGACCATTTGTTGCAGTCATATAAAACCTCAAATCCAATACGAGCTATCAAAATAATCCACCATCACAACCATACAAGCCATATTTTGAAGCGCTATATCAAATATCTTCACTATGGGGATTACCCCATTAACCTTATCCATCTTCTAGAAACAATTATACTCTATTAGTAACTATTCATATGTGCATTAAATAATAATTAGTTATTATTGTATTGATATATTATTTATATTATTTTTATATATATTATATTCATAACAACCCACTTAATAAAGGATAGGTAATATATATATATATAATATCCAAGCTATATTCATTGGCCGTTCAACATAAACTAACTGCCATCAACATTCGTTATATTGATTATCATCTCTATCAATCTCTTTAAACATCAAATTTTGTATAGTTCAGATCACAGAATTAGCTTCAACTATAGTACACATATGTCATTGGCAAACCCTGCATTGTAAGTGAAAAAGTTAAAAGTCCTTGGATTGTGTGAAAAGAAAATTGTAGTGTTTAAGACTTCTTATGCTAAGTAGCGTCCATTGGTTTTCCAAATTAAACTCCCTATTGGCATCAATCACAATCTATACACTTTGCACAAGTGCAAGACCTATCATGTTCATTGCCATTGGTTTCTTGGATTTCTGCCAAATTTTGTCAAAATAGTCTTGGAAAATAAATCCTCGATATAATTACTAAGATGCTACCATCAAAATAAAAAAGCATCTCTTAAACTTCCTTGAAATTTTGTTTTATAAAAGACAACTACTCAACCATGCAGATCATTGAAAAATGACAACATTTACTACCATATTGTTTTTCCCCACCTTCACCTTATGATGCTTCTTCTTATTTCACCTCTTCTAGATGTAAATTTCAAGTTGAAGTGATATGTGTAAATACATCTCTGTACTGAAATATGCTAAAATTGTATACTCTAATATCTCAGGTTTATGTAGGATGAGCCCTTTGTTGTGTGAAAGGATGCATATAAGATGCCCACCTACTTTATTTATGGGTACTTATTAGTCACTATTGCGATGATGAAGTGGCGAACCATGGATGGTCGAAATTTAGCTAAGATACTAGACAATGCAGCTCTCACTGTTGCATATTCTCCATCAAAATGCTGGATTGATTCTACAAATTGTGCATACAATGAAAAAGAATTTAAATATTGGTATAATAAAATGTCCAATGCTACAATGAATATTAGGATATCCAAGTCCAATTTGGATAAGCATTTCTATCAAATGTGGTTTAGCATTAGCCACAACAATACATATTTCCATCCTAAAGTTGTTAACAAAGACATCTCCAAGATGTTGTCATTTCCATATTACAAGTTAGAGGAAGCATTCCACTGTGAAGTTCTATCTTGGCTAGAAATTTAGCAAATGGAGAATCCTGGCGAAACTGTTTACTCCCTTGAAGATTTGACACCTCATAGCTTATCTTTTGATCCTCCATCATCATCTCAAAAGTGCTAAGCTACACCTAACTCTAAATTTCATCTGATCATAAAGTCACTCTAGGAATCTATGTCCTTTGTCAAAGACATCATCTCTAATGTAGGATCCATGGTAAGCTCAGATATTTTAGGTGAGTGAATATCTCAACCTCACTATATTCTAGGAAGCATCTATATATCAACCTTCCACTATTTTAGAATACATTCACATCTCAACCTCAAACTATTTTAAGAAGCATCCAATTGGAAAAAATCCCTCAAATCAACTAAATGTAACAACCTCCTACAAACTAGAAAACAACCTCTCTTAAAATAAACTCTATATAACATAGACCAGTTAAATATAATCACATCTCAAAAAATAAACTCTATTTAATAATAATAATAATAAGTAGTTGAATATGATCACACCTTAAAAAATAAAAATAAAAATTACATATTTCATCACTCAATTTTCTAGGCAAAATACTTCAACAACAACCAACTCCCAAATCTAGCACATCTTACAATTGCCTTTACAACTTAGAAAAATGGGAAACATAAAAAATTATTGCAGGAGGCAACCAGGGATTTATTAGAATGACTTTCATATCAAGTAGAACCTGAGAATTGATCCTGGTGAGATTGTGTTAAAACTCCCCCAAATCTTCTACTACTACTAACCAGATCCAAGTGGATGGCCATGCGACTCTTATTTATAAACATCCAACAATACCGTAACTAACTCTCTATGTCTCAATAGTGGCAACAACCTGTATCTTGCCCTGCATCAACCACAACATGTAAATCTCGACTAACATATTTTTATCGTAGTCCTTTAGCGACTGTTGTCCAAAGGCATTCCCACAACCAATAGCATACGGAAGGTTGAACCCACCACCCATCAAATCACTGGAGAAAACACTAGAATCCACCAGATTCATCGTCATTTTCTCATAGGCGTCTCTTAGCTTAACCAGATAAACCATGGGATTCAACCAACTCCTTAATTGGATCTTATGGAGGACCCTGAATCTCCAGATCCTTTTGTTGTTGCGGTCGAGCCATCAACCCTCACATATCTACATTGCAAGAATGAACAAGCCACTCAATTTCTTCAACTGACTTTTCTCTTTTTGTTTGGGGTTCCAGTTATTGCAATGAAGTCTTGAATTTGTTTGTCCAAACCCTTGATAATGTTCCCCTTCTTCCTTCTCATGTGATTGCAAAAGTCCAAGAAGATATCCAACAACAACATCATCATTCATGGCATTGTTTGATTCAGTTTTTTTGGCCTCTATGTTTTCCTTGTTTCTGTCCCTCTGTCACATCTTCTTTCCTACTTTGTTCTAAGGATTTTTTTTATCATTTTTTTATTTATTCCCTCTTGTTCAATTCTTCTAGTAGTAAGCTACATTTCTTGGACAAAGAAGTCTCATCTCTCCCAAGTTTGATCATCTTGTAATTTAGTTTCTAGCTCTTTCAATCTTTTATGCAAATTCTTGTTAATTTTTCCTAATGCATCATCCTGGTAAACAATAGCTTAATATAATTTTTTTGTTTCCTTGCTAGCAATTATGTAATAATAGGGACTAGGGTTTCCTTCCTGCCTATATCATGAAGCAGGATAGGATTTACAATGCACAAGACCTTAAACCTAGATGCCTAGAGTGGAGAACCAACTTGCATGCAAACACACACTCTGTTACCCTAATAGAGACTATGCCTACTTATATAGAGAAATAGGTTGTGCTTTACAATTCACAAAAGGTTAGCCACATGTGCCTAAGTACAACATTCAACTTGCATGCATGTATGCAATGTGTTCCTAGCAATTCCACTTTAAGCAAACAAGACAAGACCATGATAAGCACCCAAATTCTATCTTTGGGATCAGCGACCCCTTGTAAAAATGGACATATACTTAGTTACAAAACTTTTCCTAAAATTGGAAAAATAAACTCAAAATAGAAAAAAACAACTTCTATATCTAAATTGAAGCTAATAAACTAATTTTGTGCAACAACCTAATGGGGAAAACACTGATGTTGGTACATACATGTCAAACAGTTTTCTTTCAGAAACAAGCATTAAATGATCTTGAACTTGCTATCCATGTCATCTTTTCAAAATTCCATTGTCATGTCATATCCATTTTTTCATATGACTTTGATGTTATGTTCACAATGGCCATCTTTTTAGTTTAATAGAACAAAGACTTCAATGCAATAAGTACAAGAGATAAACTTGAAAATCCCTCAGAATTACCTTTATCCATTTTTTGGTTACAATTTTCTTTTTTCAACATATGTGGATGTTGTTAAACTTGTTTTTGCTTCAGTGACTAGCTCTATCTATTTCCATACATATATGTTACATGCATGTCTATGCCCATGACCGTGAAAAGAAAAACTCCTCTTTACAAATGACTTGATGAGGTTGGACTCTAAGAATTCGACTTAGACAAGCAATACAAATGTGCTAAAGCATACCATGCTGATAGAGAAAAGCTTTCTCTATCAGGCTCTGGATATCATAATTTTCTTATCTACTTGTCTATTTACTAAGTCTTTAAGGCATTTTTCTATTTTCTATTATGCTGCCTAGTATTATAGGCTCCAGAGGCTGACAACTTGTGGAAGCTGATTTTAGCACCTTGCTTTTTTATAAAATGCCATGCATGTACATATGTAGATCAATTTAAGAGTTGCATAAACAACCTCCATTTACATAATTTTCCACCCTCATTCATCACTCCCATAATTTCAGAGTAAATCACTATTATAATCTTGACCAAATTATTTTTCCATTTCTCTGATAGTTTTGTCTAGAAAACCAATTGTTCGACTGTTGAGGATATGGCAGGACCAAAAATTTTCTTCCATATATAAAATATATGGAATAATTTCATGTTTTCAAATGGAACTTCATTCATGCATATGAGTGATGAACACTAAATCCATCCACTGAATATGATGATGCTCCACACACCGAGTCTTCTTCATCTATCACTATATAACAGATAAAATCTTTATATTCAATCTGGATGCCCATCAAGCTCCATTACTTCATCGATTATGCTTTGTCATTTCCCACATTCTGCATGTACAACTCCATTTCCTTTTGTCCTCCCAGCTAAACACAATAAACGAATCCTCTGCCACTCTGAATCCAACTCCCCATTTTTTCGCTGACACCAACAAACTCACAAGCCAGGTGCACAACATGTAGTGGGAGTTTGATTCTCTATTCCTTTGATTTCTCAAAAAAGAAATCCCTGTAAAGATTTTCGGCCTCGAGGACGAAGAAACAATCCCAAAACAATATAACAATCTGGGCATGGATAAAGAAAACTCAGAATCAGACCCCAATGATGCATTCTTCCAATCCTACCTACATTCCAATTTCAATTCATACGGAAGAGGATCGCATGAACGAAGTCAGGCATGTGAGATACAAAATGAACCCTATGCTAGCTTAAACCCTATGGATGAAGTAGCAGATTTATTGCGGCCCATTATCAATATCACCAAGAATCTTCCAGGGAACACCATGGTGGCTGATTTTCTGAACCCTTACATTGGAAGAATAAGTCACAGGGATTGCAATTTGTTGTTACAGTTTCTTGGAGAAGAGGGTTTATATTTGCAAGCTCTGTATCTTCTACAATGGATGCGATCGAAGGACCCATCTCTGGTTACCTCCACAACGTATTCCCTCATTTTTTTGCTTCTCGGTAAAGTTGGAATGGTAGAAAAGTTTTGGGTACTGTACAAGAATATGCCACAAGAAAGAGAATTTCACTCTGTCCATGTTTATAATGCAATTATTACGGGTTTTTCACGGTGTGCCAGGTTAGAAGCCTCTCACAGTATTTTTTCCTCTTTCTTTCCAGCTGAAATGAATAGTTAAGGCTCCTGTGATAGTCAGGTTAAAACATTTTATCATCTATGCAGGTGCAGTCACTCTTCAGCATATTCTATTTGCCCCCATACATCCTCATTTTGAAGCCTATGCATTTCCATTGCTCCAAATTCCATCTATTGAAGTTGAGTTCAGTCCTTAGCTATCCTCTTCAAAAGCTTCTTCAAGTTGGTCTGCAGTGTTTTTCCTATGATTTCTGCCAAACTCTTCCTAATAATAAGCTTTCTCTTTTATCTTCACTTTCCCACGCTCATCCCCTTCATCTATTGTGCTCCTTAACAGTTTTCCTTTTACTGTGCATGCTAAGACAATGCCACTAAATCACATGATAGCACAGACAAATAAGAAACAACCAACCGTACAATGTGTGCAAAGTGGGACTAGTGAGATAATAATTGGACAAGACTAGCATTGCCCTCTACATATACCCTTAGTGAATTCATGACATATCTCTCCTTCATGCTAATTCTTGCCCACATTTTCTCATTCTCAATACAATTTGATCAGTCCCAAGGCTCATTTCTGTATTTAGTATTGACTAGGAGGTCAGCTGCCTCATTTGTTGAAATTGTATTAGCCCTCTAGAAGACAAGTTGGCTTGCCCAACCACCCTCCCAACTATTGAATGCGACCCTTTCAGAGGTATCTGCCATCATCCATATGTATTGACCAAATTCTTAATCTAATTAGTATCAGAAAATAAATTCAAACTTGTTCAATTGTATCTTAGCCATCATAAAATCTGGAAGTTAAAATCCAGTCTGAAATATCATTTTCTTGTTTTTGATGGATGACTCAGCCACATTTGCAATGGCAAAAGAATATGTCTCAATAATCCCACCCACAATCAGATATTATAATTTTTGAGACTCAACAACTTAGCAATTTGATAATTGTTTATGTTCTATTCTCACTATGTTCATTTACGGAATCTTTATTTTTCAAACAAGATTAGAATTCGATACTTAGCCTATTTGAAGTAGTTTTGTTACTTCTCTACTTAGCATCACCAACCCAATCAAAATTAGAAAAAAAAATATTAGTTCCTTAGGAAATGCATATTACACCTAAGTAGTTACTTATAAAATTCACTACTTATGTTCCTATACTTAATCCTAGTATTGATTTTGCATCTTCCTCATCTTGCAGCTCTATAGAACAAGTAATGATAGAGAAACAACAAGAAGCATCGCTTGCAACAAAATCAAACAAGTAAGTACATTTGAAACAAACTATTATAGACTTCATTGTAACATGTAATTTATATTCATCAACATTATCCTTTAGTTCTAACTGTGTCTTTTGTCACATCAACATCATCCATACACAGATCCAAAGCACCATCTTTAGTTCCAATTACAATTGAAGAACTAAACATTCGCAAAACTGGAAATTTGTTCAGTGGAGATGTCATGGTCATTTATAACATGTACCTTGATAAAGTCCACAAGGCAAGACAAATACTACGTGCAGATTTGACAGATGTTGAAGGAATCATGACAATCACATTGTCCATACCAACTGAGCTCATTGAACATGAAGAAAAACTATCACCAGGAAAAGCAATATCAATTACAAAATTTAAAATTCTACCTAAAACAAATTATGACCGTGGTGATTGTGATTGGATTCTGATACTAGTTGAATAAAGTATTGTAGTGAACATACCACCAATTTGCAAAGAGTGCAAATTCATTGCAGATACAATAGTAAAACAACTTACAACAAATACATAAACATATCCAATTGGAACAATTGCTGCAGTTTCCACTGCTGCACAGAAAATTGGCTTGAAATATACACTACAAACTAGAGATGGAAATTTTGATAACAATAGAGCAATGGTAACATCAATTACATTGCATTGGTTTTATATTACTATTCTTGTCCTGAATTTCATTGCTGTTTGAAATAAATAAAAATTAACTTCTATGTCTTGTATTGCAGTTGCAGCTATTCGAAACATTTGCACCACTCTACAATGAAGTTGAACAAGAATTGCAAAAAGGGCATTTTCCAATTATGCTATTCAAAAACATAACAAACAGGAAAGATGTTAAAGAAAGAACCCTTCGAACAACACAATCAACATTCATAAAAAAGTTGGATGCAGAAGCAACAAAAGAACTAAGAAAATTGAGCCCTCCAACAATCTTTGTAAGTACACATGAAACAATACTTCTACTTCTCCATATGCAATTGTTTTTTCATTTTTTTCCATTTTCACATATACTAATTATCCTCCCTTATCAACAGATAGAAGAAACATTGACAACTGCAAGCATTTACTCTATGCCATTTGAACCACTTTGTGTTGAATGCAATTCACCAATACCACCCTCTACAATGATAGAGGACACAACAATTAACTGCGTGAAGTGCAATAAAAAATCTTTGTTTTACTACTCACAGTGTCTTAATTGCATCATCAAGTCTAACAACAACACTAGCTTACAGTGTTGCATCAGAAACAAATTACTCTTGAAACAGTTAGTTCCCAACCTAGCAAAAATGTCCTTTGAAGATTATGTTAAAAAAACAAGCAACCATGTATATGCTACAAGATTTCAAAATACATGGTACATTTACAATCAATGAAGATAACGAAATCCAATGTGTTGACAACAATGGCAACCCAACCAAAGCTAGGTATTCTTCTAATTAATCTTCATCTTTCAACTACAAAGCACATATATGCAATTTAAATTATGTTATTCAAAATAATCAATTTGTACTAATTTTTCCCTTCTCTTTGCAGCTCCAATACTTCTGCACACATTAGCTATAACAAGAATGCATGGTAATCCAGAAATCAGTCCAATGCTCTTCTAAATTTTTGTATCAAATTGTACTGATTGGATCCTCCTCTCTCGACATACAACATATCTGCACAATTTTGCTGCAAGAAGAAAGCATACAAATACACATACGAAAGCAAGGATTTTTTGAAATTTTGTATAAAAACAATTACGGTCAATTGCAATGGAATCAAATGGTCTATCTTTTTTGAAATTTTGTATAAAAACATTGACAGTGAATTGCAATGGAATCAAATGGTCTATCTTTTTTTGAAATTTTGTATAAAAACAGTGACAGTGAATTGTAATGGAATCAAATGGTCTATCTTTCAATCGTCTATGTTCTCTGTTTTAATAACATTCGTCTTTAATTTGTGTTGGTCTATCTTTCAATGGTCTATGTCCTTTGTTTAATATCATTGGTCTTTGATTTGTGTCATGTAATTCTGATGGAAAACTTTAATGCAAATGTAAACATAAAACATAATCCATAATCTCGAGTTGGTGACAATTTCGCTTATACCTTTCCATATTTGCATTGCCTGCACAGTCAATGACTTCTATGCATTGTATCTGACGTAGTAGAGTGTGCACGAAATAGTTCATTTTGTTAATATATTTATTTAAAATATTTACTTTTCGCAAACAACTATGGATTGGTAAAATTCGTGAGATGCAGCCCAAGAACCATTTTCACACAAAAACCATTGGCTAAATCAGAGAAATACAGCCAACGGACCATTCTCAAGCCTTGAGACAGAAGTAAATATAATCATTGTCTTCATATTCTTGGTTTTGATCATCTTCTTTCTAGTTTTCTTCGTTGGAGGAAAAATGTGTGTTTTTCCTTCCAGCCAACACTTGTTCTTGACACTCTAATATCTTATGATCTCCATTCTACAATATCAAGATCTGTAAGTTAACTCCAAAATTGAAACTCAACAAACAATTCACAAATTTGAATTTTGACAACTTATATCTTACTTTGTTGGGAGATGGATTGCCACTGAAAATTTCCATATTGTTGTCAGTCTTGAAGTCTTCATATTCACTACATCCTTGAAAGAGACAAAATCGTTAGGAGCTCCACTACGCAACCTTAGATTCAAGCCTATGGTTGAGTTCCTTGAAATGCAATCATATTTTAACTAGGAGCAGTCCTGAAGAATCTCCCTTCATATAAAAGGATTTGAAGATAAGTAGGTATGCCCCATTTGCACTCTATGCTCTGTTTCAAACTATAAACAAAGTCTGCTATCCTAATCCAGAAAAGGGAGGATTTACCCCCTTTATTCTTAATGAAAATTTGGAAGGAATATTGTCCCTTCACTTCCTAAGGAGAATCTGACTCAGACCCACATGAGCGACTAAGCAAATAATGTGAAAAAGTCTTCCCTATTTGCACAAGCATCATCTCTGCCTCAAGCCGCATAACCCACGATGTATAGAAAATAAGGGTATTTGGAACATGGAAAATAAAGGACTTGAGAACAAGCCTAGTTGTGAATGCATACCAAGGAAGTCTCAAAATAAACATTAGTCAACCAGTGGAAACATATTTTGGACATGTTGACCAACATGAGGAAAACGCCAGAAATGGCCTTCTCAAAACAACAAAATTAGAATTATTCATGTTCTATTTTATAAACATGCTCCTGAAGTTTTGAAAACAATCCATAGTTTTCAATGCTTCTTAATCAACGATGAAATACTTGGAGTCAAAGTACTCATTACAGGTGTGAAGCTAACACTTATATGGCCAAGGAAGCCTAAAATTTGATATTCCACCCCGCATTCCGAGAAAAATGTTCACAATGACTAAAAACTTACAATACACATAGTTTCACAAATTAGAAATTCTATCTTGGAGTAATTGGTTGATCCGAATTGGATCCTTAAACATTTTTCATGACTGTTTCAAATTATGTCAGATCAAATCTTATGAATAACAAAGCTTATCATAAATGACCTCTGGACAATGACAATTGTGGCTAGCATGGAACAACGAGGACCCTCGGTCAAAGCGCGCTGACTGTTGGCCCATGGAGACCGCGCATGGATGCAAATTGGCAAATGGGAAGCCCAAATCCAGAAACAGAGGCAGTTTCTGATACGCGATTAGCGTAATCGCGTATTGCAGGGCAAAACCCTCAGAGAAGGAAAGCCCCGAGTGCTCGGTCACGAGGAAAACAGGGAAACCATGTGGAAAACGTCAGAAGGCGGGTCTCGCGCCCAAAACCGACAGGATATCGCATGCACTTCAAGCGGCAAGTGGGTTTGGCCGAGTTCAGTGCGATGCCATACATTGGGCGACGCGTGTCTAGCAGATGAGAGAGAAAACCACTTACATCGCGTGAGTAACAGTTGAGCAACTTACCTGTGTGATATAAATGGAGACCGTGGGATCTGGAGGCTCCAAATCAAAGGCGGAGGATCAACCCGATGGATGACCGGATTTAAGGGGGAAATAGACTGATGTACATAAATAGTTGAGGTCCAACATGACCGCTGAGCTAGCAGAAGAATCAGTTTCGCAGGCACATCCTGGAATAATGGAAATAACGACCATTCAAAGAAAGTTGACACTCAGTCTGTAAGGCGACAAGTGGCCACCTCTTTGTGCAAGGTTCCATAGTGATGATGATGTAGAGCAGGGGAATTCCAGCGGACAAAGGTAGGTGAACCAGAGAGCCAGGAAGAGGAAATGAACAGTTAGGGAACATCTTGGCTTTAAGCCATGAACATAAAAAGAGCAGAGGGGAACAGAAGTAGAGAAAGAAGCGAATCGCAGAGAATAGAAAAGTCGAGCTGACCTGCAGAACAAAGGTAGTGTCGAGCAGACAGAGACAAAGAGAGGCTGAGAGTCTGCGAACTCCAGAGAAGGCTTGAGAGGTTCAAGCAACTCCTCTGTGTATACCTGTCAGGTATTGAGTACCAAATTGGACTCATACCATTAAGACCAGTTGAGGTCAAGATTCCGTAAGGAGGAGTTTGTGTACTCTAGAGGCTTGGGGGATCCAAGTACCACCCTACTAATCATCATCTGTTAAGTGAGACTCAAATTGAGCTCCTTATTGTAAAATATTTGCTTTAAGACACAATAGAAAAGGCCACCACTGAAGCTGGACCAGGAGACGTAGCCGAGGAGGATTGGGTGAGCTCCTTATTAAATTTGTTGTGTTCTATATTTGCTTACTGTGTTCCTCTTACTATTTCAAGTGTTTATGTATTTCGCAATCTTATCGATTTGTTGCTTAAAATAACATAGACACACCCAACACATGAGTCTGTAGTACCTTCATTAATTAACTGAGATCATTCACGAGTGATTTTCAAATCAAGTGGTATCAGAGCATTAGGTTGTTTAAGGTTAGACAAGCTTGTGCTGGATTTCGCTGTTGAATGCCAACTAGATCAAAGCTTAAATTAGGAGAAGGAGAGTTGGTTGAGACTAACCTAAAAATTGGAAGAGTCTATCTTCAGAAGAAAATGTCAGAGGAAAGTCCCTTGGGGCCAAACCCTCAATTTATAGATAGTTTCATGGCCATGAGGTCCATGGTAGAGGAAATGTATAAGGACTTTAGGAAACATAAAGATGAAGATTCATCAGGCTCCAAACAAGATAAAGGAGAAGAAGAATCTCTCCTCCATGACCACTCAAAAGGCAAAGGGAAAGAAGAAAGCTTTCTCACACCTCCTAATAGCCCTTGACATAAAAAGAAGACATCTTTGATTAAATTAGATGTTAAATTTGATTTACCCATATAGGATGGAGAGTTGAATGTAGAAAAGCTAGATAATTGGATCAGACAAATTGATGTGTATTGCAGAGTGCAGAGTATCGACTCAGACAAGAGTAAGATTCAGCTGGCCAACCTACGCCTTGGAGGCACTACCTTGGTATGGTGGGAAGGCAGGACCCAAACTAACATGAAGAAACATGGTAAGATTCTTTCCGTCTGGAGTGAATTTTTTTCTGCAATCAAAAAACAGTTCTATCCACTAGCTTACATGCAGCAAGCCATGATGAGCTGGCAAACTCTTCGCCAATTGAAAGGGAAAAGTGTACAGGGTTACACCCAAGAATTTAGGAAGAGATATTTGATTCTAGGAATTTCATTAGCCTCATCTGAGACTCTGTTGAAATACATAGGGGGTCTACACAACTACATGAGGCACACTATCCTCATGTTTAATCCCACTAGTATAGATGAGGTATCTATTCAAGCTACGCATCTAGAAGCTAGAGGAAAGAATGGGAACCCAGAAGTTGGGGGATCATCCAAACCCATTGCAAGCAAGAATAAGGAGAAAAGAAAATAGAAATGGAAATAAAGGAAGGTCAATATTGCACAAAAGACCAAGTCTTCATACACTCACTGTAAAAAGGATGGGCATGATGATGAGCACTGTTGGATTCTGCATCTGGAGCTGAGACCTAAGAAGTTCGAGGGCAAGAAGAAGAAGACTGCTATAGCTATTCATAAAGGTTTGGGGTCGGACTCAGGAGATGAAACAACCATTGCAGCCACAGGTATAAATGGTAAAAATTCTGAAGCATCCACTAGTAATTTTGCACAATCTGTTAATAATGAAGAAAATGAGAGAAAAAGACATGAGCTTTTCCATATTCGAGTTATTTCCAAACATCAAAAAATTGATACTTTGTTTGATAGTGGTTCACAAGTAAATTTAATTTCTGAAGCAATTGTAAAGAAGTTGGGATTACTTACTACACCTCACAAGAAACCATACCCATTAGGTGGTTAAGTGATAAGGCACAACTACAAGTGACTAGACAATGTAAAATTAAGTTTTCTTTTGGGTCCGTCGATGGCGGCCTTGACAGTCGAGTGTGCTTTCCTTGATGCTTATTGGGTGGTGGGCATCGGAATGAGTGAGTGACCCCTATAAAGGAGTAGGGGCGATGGCGGCCTTGACAGTCGAGTGTGCTTACGCACCCTGTCGGTCCTCTCTTTTGGCGGCCCCCTAAAGAAAATAAGTAACTAAGGAGAGGCAAAATGTGCAATCCGGAGGTTTTGGATTACCACCAACCAAATGAACATAGTGGTTTTTCTATTCAAAATACTCCACATTACGGGTTTGAAACCCTACACCTACCTCGATAGGGTTTACTATGGAGCCATTTCACAAAGGGAATTGGGCGGCTTCTCGTTATTACTATTATGATTATCACGCGAACTATTTCTTCTCTAACTATGGAAGGGGTGAGGAACACCATGCCTTGTTGGTGTCTTTGTCTAGCTCTATGTTGGTATCTGACTTCCTTGTTGGTTGTCCATATCTATGTTGGTATCTGACTTTCTTGTTGGTTGTCCAGAAGCTCTGGTACGTCGGTACATGAATGAATCTCCTTTCAGTGCAGCAATTAGCTCTTGTCGGTGCAGCTAGCCTACTATAGGAGGGAGCATCTCGGATCCAGCGACGAAAGGTTCGAACCAAAATTTCCGGATGAATAGAATAGGGTATTTGTGCATCTAATATAGAATTTGAATGCGGGAATTTATCCTCTAAGAAGGGAAATATTGAATGGATCGACCGGAAACTCTTACATTCATTCATCTCTTCCACAGAATATTTTGACCATATAGAGAACGGAACTTCCAGGACCAATGTAAGTGCTTCTAGTACTGATTCAGAATAGAAACTCTTCTTGCGATCAGCTAATGTATTTGGATCACAATTCACAAATAAAAAAATTGAATGATTTTGTTGACGTATTTGACCAATCAAACGTTTTACAGTTAGGAAACTTAATTGATCATTGGAACTTAAATGCTCCATCGGTCTGGAGGAACTTGATACATCCAAATAATGATCATGAGAAATTGCGTAAAGATCTTCCTGAAAAAAGAGTGGATATAAAAAGCATTGTTGTCGAAAGCTATCTTCCTTTCCGCATCTATGGAACTCATCCATTTTCAACCCTCAGCTATGGCCCTCGTTCATGAGAATAACCTCTTCATTTCTGAGAAAATACATGGTGCGATCTAGTCGGAACAAGATAGGAAAAAAGAGATATATCTGGCTATCATTATTCTATCTTCTATAGATTTACTACCCAAGGATCTCATTCGTCATGAGGAAGAACGAAAATCTTTTATCCTGGCAACCAATCGCTCTCCTGACTCATGGAATTAATAAACCTGGTCAGTACACTATTTATCTTACACATCACGAATAACAACCGATACTAGGGAGAGTATATGGAAAAGAAAGTTATTTTTGATCTGATATGATGAACTGATGAACGACATCAGTCATATATCTTGTTTCTTTGGACCGGTGGAAAAGTGAGGGCTCAGTGCTCCGCATCCTCTCCCGTTGGTCGAGCGTGCGTGCACATTTGTAGATGAAGTTGAGTTAGATATAATTCCTCTAGATATATGTGGAATTGTTTTAGGAAGTCCTTACTTGTATGATAGAAAAGCTATTTTCTATAGAGCTGAGGACAAGTATCTACTCATTAAACATGGAGTTGAATACTTTGTAAGATCTCATAAGCTCAAGAATAATTATACTCTCATAAACTCAGGGCAGATGAAACGAATTGTAAATTCATGCAAACAATTTTTACTAATGGTTGTAAAGGAAAAGAAACCTGATAAAACCAATGTATTTGAGGGCTGTGATGCTAAACAACAAGCTGATTTAGAAAAAGTTGTTTCAGAGTATGATATCTTGTTTCAAGAACCTGAAGGTCTGCCACCCAAAAAGGAAATAGTGCATGATATTAATTTGTAGCAAGATGCTCCATTGCCTAACATTGGAATGTACAGGTTGTCTGCTTTAGATAATGCAAAAATCAAGAAGCAGGTGCAGGAGTTGCTCGAAAAAGGGTTCATCAGACCTAGCACATCGCCATGTGGGTCACTAATTGTTTTGGTGAGAAAGAAAGATGGCTCGTGGAGATTACCGGGCACTGAATAAGATAATGATCAAAAACCATTATCCCCTTCCTCGCATAGATGATCTATTAGATCAGTTAAAGGAAGTTGTTTATTTTTCCAAGTTAGACTTGCATAGTGGATATCATCAAGTCAGAGTTGCAGAACAAGATGCATGGAAGATTGCTTTCAAAACAAAGCAGGGATTGTATGAGTGGTTGGTTATGCCTTTTGGCTTAACTAATGCTCCTGCTACTTTCATGAGAATAATGAATGATGTACTCAGACCTTTTCTTGATGATTTTGTTATTGTATATCTGGATGACATTCTTATATTTAGCAAAACGTGGGAAGAACATTTAAAGCATGTTAAGCAGACACTAGATGTTTTGAAAAGAGAAAAACTTTATGTTAAACTCTCAAAGTGTGAATTTGGCAAAACATCTTTGAATTATTTGGGACATATAATAGGGGTGGTGAAGTTAAGATAGATCCCTCTAAATTTGCAGTCATTGTAAACTGGCCTAAACCCAAATCTGCTATAGAAGTTAGAAGCTTCATAGGAGCAGCACAACATTGGAGAAAGTTCATTTCTAACTTTTCCTCAATTGCAGCTCCCTTACATGCTTTGACAGGATTGAACAAGGTGTTTCAGTGGGGAGGCAAACAACAGAAAGCCTTCAACACCTTGAAAGAAAAGATTAGTACAACACCAGTATTAGCACTGCCAGATCTTCAAAGACCGTTTGAGATCCAAACAGATGCCAGTGACTATGCCATGGGAGCAGTGTTGATACAACACGGTAAACCCATATGTTATCATTCTGAGACATTTAATTCTGCAGTGGTTAGCTATCCAACATATAATAAAGAATTGTATGCATTAGTATAGAGTGTGAAAAAGTAGAAACATTACTTAATGGGCAAAGAGACAGTTATACACACTGATCATCAACCACTTCAATATCTACACTCACAAACTAAATTGCAGCATTCAAGACACTATAGGTGGATGGGTTTTCTACAATAGTTTCATTCAGTCATCAGATATAAAAAGGGCATACACAATAAAGTTGCATATATGTTATCTAGACCTATTATAAATGCATCCACTATACTTAAGCATAATTCAGTATTGCATGAGAGCTACATTGAACATTATGCTCAAGATATAGATTTTAAAGATGTATATGCAACTTTAAGTCAAGGCAAACGAGTAGAGGAATTGGATTATCATGTTAAGGACCGACTCTTATATCATTATGGGAAGTTATGCATTCCACAAACTGAAAAAGTAAAGATAATTCGGGAAGCACACACTTCTCTAATATCATGTCACTTTGGGGTAAGTAAAATAGTTGCACAACTACAAAGATTTTGTTATTGGCCAAAAATGAATGAGACAGTTTCTAGATATGTAAGGGGATGTACCATGTGTGCTAAAAGCAAGCCCAACAATAGAAATCTAGGCTTGTACACTCCACTACTAGTCCCTTCTCATCCTTGGGAAAGTATTTCCATGGACTTTGTTGGAGGACTGCCTAAATCTAGGAAAGGTCATGACTATTTATATGTTGTTGTGGATAGGTTCAGCAAAATGTGTATTTTGATACCTTGTAACAAACAAATTACAGCTGAACAAACCACAACTTTTAGCATGTATGGGTTCATTTTGGATTACCCACTTCCATTATATCTGATCAAGACACCCGATTTGTTGGGAAGTTTTGGTCAAATCTGTGGGAATTGATGGACACCAGACTAAAGAAAAGCACAACCTTTCATCCACAAACAGATGGCCAAACAGAAGTGGTCAACAAGACAGTGGTCCAGTTGCTCAGAGGCTATTGCAGCAAGCATCCCAAGCTTTGGGATGAATATTTGTATGTGCAGCATGCTTGCAACCAAGAAAAACATTCTTCTACACAGAGATCTCCTTTCGAGACTTGTTTTGGTTTCACACCAAGGTCTCCCTTGGATTTTGTATTTGGCAAAGACATAGCAGTTGATGGAAACAGTGATGTGGACAAGGCAACCAACTTCATTGAACAAATCCAAGAGATTCACTAGGCAGTACAGGAACAGTTGGAAAAGAGCCAAGCCAAGTACAAGGCAAGGCATGACAAGCATCGGATGGAGCATAGTTTTCAAGTTGGTGATCAAGTCTAGTTGTATATCAGTAAGGAAGGAATGCAAGGTGAAGGTAAAAAGCTTAAGCCAATAAGGTATGGACCTTTCAAGATACTTGAGAAAATTGGTGAGAATGCTTTTCACCTTGATTTACCAGCTTACATGCACATCTACTCAGTCGTTAATGCAGACAGCTTGAAACTATTTGAACCTTCATTAATTGAAGACCCCGAAGAGCAAAGTCAATTGCCTTCTATTGATGATCTGTTACCTGAATATCTCAATGAATTGCAGGAAGACATAGTTCTGGACAGGAAGGTGAGTACGATGCGCAGGGGCAATGTTGAGTACCTCAAGATTGGACTCAAGGGTTCAAAGCCAAGCAGTGCAAAATGGATAGAGATTGGACAAGTGAGACAACTATACCCTCACTTAGTCGATGCTTGAAATCCAACTTTTGGGTGGTCCCAAAAGCTTTTTCAGTGGGAAGGCCGTGATCCAAATTGGATCCTTAAAAATTTTTCATGATTGTTTCAAATTATGTTAGATCAAATCTTATGAATAACAAAGCTTATCAGAAATGACCTCTGGACAATGGCAATTGTGGCTAGCATGGAACAACGAGGACCCTCGGTCAAAGCATGCTGATCGTTGGCCCATGGAGACCGTGCATGGACGCAAATTGGCAAATGGGAAGCCTGGATCCAGAAACAGAGGCAGTTTCTGATACGTGATTAGTGTAGGGAAAAACCCTCAGAGAAGGAAAGCCCCGAGCGCTTGGTTACAAGGAAAATAGGGAAACCGTGCGGAAAACGTCAGAAGGCGAGTCCCGCACCCAAAACCGGTAGTGTCACGCCCCCAAGCCGACGGTAATCTTTCAACCGCTCTTAGCGAGGTGCGGCACCACCGAACACTTTCTTTTCACCAATACTTATGTTCGTGGACTACGCCTAACCACTTACTCCTACTTAGTTTGTTTTTCGCAACCAAGTATTATTATGTTATCCTTTATACCAATGAACACCCATACACATTCATTATCAACAACAATTATAAATGAAGAACATAATTGCACAGTATAAAGGGAGGGGAAACTCCCTGAACAATGAGTCTGCCTGAATAATATATTATACAATCTTTTACAAGTTACAAGCTTTACAAGTATACTTGGGAACTCCAAGTTTCATACTTAGCCAAATTTACAATCTTCGGCAAACTCGGTTGCCCATCTCGTCGACACCTCTTCACGGTCGCCGCACGACTCACCAACCCTTCGTTCACCTCGTCGCACGATCGTGTTGTTTGCCCAACTTGGGCGCGCCTCCAAGTTGCCACACATGGGCGCCTCCACCCGAGACACACCTTTGTCCACAATCTCAACACTTCACCAAGTCACCGTGCACACTTGCACGACGGGCGGGCGCTCACCCGAGTCGCCAAGACACCCGTGCCAAGTCGTTGCACAAACCGGGCGCTCCTCCATTTCACCGTCGGGCACCTTCGCACAAACCGGGCGCCACACACCCGTGCACGCCCTCACCCAACCGCCGGGCGCTCCTGCCCACGCCCTTCACCCACAACCGAGTTAAGCGAGTCTCCTCTGTGCAACCAAGCCCAAGAATGGGCGCATCTATAATCTGCGCCTTCCTCCTTAGCCTTGTGCACTAAGACTCGCGCCTTACTCCCTTTGAGCGAAGATGCTATGTGTTGGAATGATTTGCGATGGTTGGAATGAGCTCCACGCTCTCCCAATATATACGCACGGTAGGGCGAGTTGGCTCACCCGGCCGACTCGTCCTCCATGCTCCACACACCCCTACTTCTCCACAAATGCACCGTCGGCTTGCCTTTAAGTATGGGTCGGCCTCTTAACTTCTAAACTGTGTCTCCACGCCATATAAACATCGGCTTGCCCTCCTCATATGCGCATAACACCATCGCACACATGAATCTGAGCTCGCACCTTTCATCGAACCGCAGCTCGTTCAGCCTACCTGCGCGCTCGTTCAGCCTTCACTCACGGTCGCACATCAACCGAACTGCAGGTCGTTACATCCTCCTCCACCTGAAATCGTTGTCGTCCTCGACAACATACCATCCTAGTAGCCATCCACCAAGATCAACAATGTCTGTCTCATCCTTGGTCCATGATGTCAACTCCTCCACATACTACAAGCATCCTTGCAACATATGTAGAACTTCCATCCCCACCATGTGTCGTCCTCATCCTGTGAACTGTCATCCTTCCTGCCTGATTCCAACATCTCTCCGTGCACTTTCAGACCCCATGTCTGAACTAGTTAGGTAGCTAATCCAACTGTCACACTCAAGCCATGAGAGTGAACATCCTTATGCCTTCATCAGTCTTTCTCGGATTTCTGCCACATCTCGAACTCACCAAGAATCTCACCACCATGCTCAGGTCCATGGAAACTCCATCCCATCTGCAACATGTCATGATGCTTGATGCCAAGCCATCCCTGCACCATCTGCCATACTTGCTCAACCTATTTTAAGGACTCACTGCCATGAGCAGCTAACAATGAGCCCCATATTCTTGTCATCTAAGAAGATGTGGAGGGGGTAGAGCCTGAAGGCTCACCCTCACTAACCATCTTAATCCATCTGTCAGGATTTTCTATTTCCATCCTCTGTAGATAAGTGACCTGATCCTCCTTTCGGACATTTGGCCTCACATATGCCTCCTCATCATCATCATCATCCTCAACCACTTCTAGCCTTCTTGACAAATCCAAGATACTATCTGAAAGTGTCCTGATGACCAATGATTGCTCAGTAAGCTTTGTCTCAACTATAGACAACCGCTTACTCATGTCTTCCATTCGCTTCTCGTCCTCCATTTGCATCACTACCAACTTACAATCAGGCCTTGTTACTCCAATGGTTGGTACAACAATGGGTACATCTTCCCTTCCATCGTAAATGTACAGCTTCCTCAAATGTGGAACAATCATAGCATCAAATTGTTTCATGAATTCCATTCCTAGTACAGCCTCATAGTCATCAATCTGCACTATAGTGAAGTTGACCTTCCCTGCCCACTCACCTAGTGTTATGTCCACTTTTTCAGCTACACCAAGAACATTGTCAGGAGGAGAATTGACTGTCTTCATCTGCGCCTTCACCGGTGCAAATTTCAGCCCAATTCTTCTCGCAGTATCTTCACCCATGAAGTTGTGAGAGGCCCCACTATCCACCATAGTGAGTTTATCAGCACCTCCAACCTTCATCTGAACATACTCCATCCTGTTCCTCTCAGGATCCCTCCGAGAGACCACCTCTGTAGCAGCACCACCACCAAGTATCTGCATCATCCCCACAGAAGCTTCTTCATTATTTGCATTAGATTGTGCAATCACAACCACTTTCGGTCTAGAAGGACAATTCTTCACCGTATGTGGTCCAGCACATATCCAACACTTCAAGGCTTTCTTCGTCTTCGAATTATCATCCGATTTCGAAGCATCATCCTTCTTCTTATCTTTCGGCTTATCGGGCTTCTTCTTCCTATCATCAGAAGTCTCATCATAATGCTCCACCAACCTGTCCACAGCAGCAAAAGCTTCTTCAAGTGTTCTAATCCTCTGCCTCTTCACTTCATTGTGTGCCCAAGGCTTCAATCCAATAATGAAATTGAACACCTTGTCTCTCTCCGCCATGTCAGGAAGTTCTAGAACTGCACTTGCAAACTCCCGATGATATGTCTGAAGGTTCCCGGTCTACTTTATGAACTTAATTTTCATCCTTGCTTCCCACGTTTCATCCTGAGGACTGCAATGGGCCTGCAAAGCTTTCTTCATCTCGTCCCACAAAGTAATGTCACCAACACTGCCATTGGTAATCTGATCCATCCTCCTTCGCCACCACATCTTAGCATCCTTTGTTAAGAACTGAGCTGCTACCTTGACCTTTGTCTCATCATTAGATAGACCCAAACGTTCCAAGTATTGCTCCATGTCCCATAGAAAGTTGCCAAGAGTCTTTGCACTCCTTGTACCATCGTAAGATTCTGATTCCTTGACTTTCACATGAGGCACTCCTCCACCTGAGTTATGCCTCACGACCTTCTTCAACACAGCGATCTCATCTCTGGCTTCGTCAAGAGATTTTCGCAAGCCCATGATCTCTGCAAGACCTTGGTCTCTTGCCTCTTCAACCTCCTTTACCCTTACTTCAAGTTGTGTACACATAAGATTAGTGTACTCGTGTTGAGGCTAGAGTTCATCAAGCTCTTCCCTCATCTTCGAATTGGCCTCTTGATCCCTATCGATCAAGTCCATCTTCTTAGTCCAGAAAGCTTCCAACTCCTCCATCCTTTCCAACACTTTTTCCATAAGTGCCATAGTAGCATCCTGCACACTATGACTAGACCTAACCTGAGATTCAGCTGCCATTGCTAACAACTTCCTTCTTCTTTGCAATCTAGTTTCAACCATCCAACATCTTTGCCAAGATGCCTACAACCTGAACCAGCTCTTGTTCCACTTGTGTGAAACAACTTCCTTCACCTGCAAGTACCTGCTTCACTATCTTCAATTGTCAAGCTTCTTCAGCCCTGAATCAGCTTCAATATCACCTGCAGTTCGTTATGAGCAACCCTGCTCTAACACCAGCTCCAACCGAGCTCTAATACCACCTGTCACGCCCCCAAGCTGGCGGTAGTCTTTCAACCGCTCTTAGCGAGGTGCGGCACCATCGAACACTTTCTTTTCACCAATACTTATGTTCGTGGACTACGCCTAACCACTTACTCCTACTTAGTTTGTGTTTCACAACCAAGTATTATTATGTTATCCTTTATACCAATGAACACCCATACACATTCATTATCAACAACAATTATAAATGATGAACACAATTGCACAGTATAAAGGGAGGGGCAACTCCCTGAACAATGAGTCTGCCCGAATAATATATTATACAATCTTTTACAAGTTACAAGCTTTACAAGTATACTTGGGAACTCCAAGTTTCATACTTAGCCAAATTTACAATCTTCGGCAAACTCGGTTGCCCAACTCGTTGGCGCCTCTGCACGGTCGCCGCACGACTCACCAACCCTTCGTTCACCTCGTTGCACGATTGTGTTGTTTGCCCAACTTGGGTGCACCTCCAAGTCGCCACACACGGGCGCCTCCACCTGAGACACCTTTGTCCACAATATCAACACTTCACCAAGTCACCGTGCACACTTGCACGACGGGTGGGCGCTCACCCGAGTCGCCAAGACACCCGTGCCAAGTCGTTGCACAAACCAGGCGCTCCTCCGTTTCACTGTCGGGCACCTTCACACAAACCGGGTGCCACACACCTGTGCACGCCCTCACCCATCCGCCGGGTGCTTCTGCCCATGCTCTTCACCCACAACCGAGTTAAGCGAGTCTCCTCTGTGCAACCAAGCCCAAGAATGGGCGCATCTATAATTTGTGCCTTCCTCCTTAGCCTTGCGCATTAAGACCTGCGCCTTACTCCCTTTGAGCGAAGATGCTATGTGTTGGAATGATTTGCGATGGTTGGAATGAGCTCCACGCTCTCCCAATATATACGCATGGCAGGGCGTGTTGGCTCACCCGGCCGACTTGTCCTCCATGCTGCACGCACCCCTACTTCTCCACAAACGCACCGTCAGCTTGCCTTTAAGTATGGGTTGGCCTCTTAACTTCTAAACCGTGTCTCCACGCCATATAAACATCGGCTCGCCCTCCTCATATGCACATAACACCATCGCACACATGAATCTGAGCTCGCACATTTCACCGAACCGCAGCTCGTTCAGCCTACCTGTGCGCTCGTTCAGCCTTCACCCGCGGTCGCACATCAACCGAATTGCAGGTCGTTACAGGTAGGATATCGTGTGCACTTCTAGCGGTAAGTGGGTTTGGCCGAGTTTAGTGTGATGCCATACATTGGGTGACGCGTGTCCAACGGATGAGAGAGAAAACCGCTTACATCGCGTGAGTAACGGTCGAGCAACTTACCTGCGCGATATAAATGGAGACCGTAGGATTTGGAGGCTCCAAATCAACGACAGAGGATCAACCTGTTGGATGACCAGATTTAAGTGGGAAATAGACTAAGGTACATAAAGAGTTGAGGTCCGACATGACCGCTGACCTGGCAGAAGAATCAGTTTCGCGGGCAAATCCTGGAATAACGAAAATAACGATTGTTCAAAGAAAATTGACACTCAGTCCGTAAGGCGACAAGTGGCCACCTCTCTGTGCAACGTTCCATAGCAATGATGATGAAGAGCAAGGGAATTCCAGCGGACAAAGGCAGGTGAACCGGAGAGCCAGGAAGAGGAAACAAACAGTTAGGGAACAAATTGGCTTTAAGCCATGAACAGAAAAAGAGCAGAGGGGAACAAAAGTAGAGAAAGAAGTGAATCGCAGAAAACAGAAAAGCCGCGCTGACCTGTAGAATAAAGGCAATGTTGAGCAGATAGAGACAGAGAGAGTCCGAAAGTCTGTGAACTCTAGAGAAGGCTTGAGAGGTTCAAGAAACTCCTCTGTGTATACCTGTCAGGTATTGAGTACCAAATTAGACTCATACCACTAAGACTAGTTAAAGTCGAGATTCAGTAAGGGGGAGTCTGTGTACTCTAGAGACTTGGGGGATCCAAGTACCACCCTACTAATCATCATCTGTTAAGTGAGACTCAAATTGAGCTCCTTATTGTAAAATCTCTACTTTAAGACACAATAGAAAAGGCCACCACTAAAGTTGGACCAGGGGACGTAGCCCAGGAGGATTGGGTGAACTCCTTATTAAATTTGTTGTGTTATGTATTTGCTTACTGTGTTCCTCTTACTGTTTCAAGTGTCTGTGTATTTCGCAATCTTATCGATCCGTTGCTTAAAATAACATAGACACACCCAAGTACATGAGTCTGTAATACCTTCATTAATTAACTGAGATCATTCACGAGTGATTTTCAGATCATTGGTAGAAGTGAACACATTGTTTTAAGATACACAATGTAAATATAAATATATTTTTACCATAAATTTAACTAGATATATTAGTTTCTATATTTTCAATAAATATTTTAGTACTTCTCCTAGGTAAAGATCATCCTATCTATATACAAATCCTGCTAAGAACTACTTAACACCTTTTTGGAAAGTAAATAAGCCCTAAGTAAATAATGGAACAAAATGTTCATTCTGCACACATTTGAATTCTAGTCAACAGTTATGATCGCAGATGTTCTGAACACTTCTGATAGCCAATATCATTCTTTTATTGTTTTTTCACTCTTATTTACTTATCTTAATTTACCTAGCTACTATATAGCCCTTGTTAAAACATAAAAACCCTGGTTATACATCATAATGTGTATACTAACTAACTAAATACAAAAAAAACCATAAACCATACCAATATAAACTTAAACTCAGCTTAAAGTAAAAACACCACAAATAAAAACACAAAACACTACCCTCTTAAACAAAACAAAACCCAAAAATATTCTCAATAAGAACTCACAATTTACCTGAACTAACGCCCTTCGCATATTTAACAAATAAAAACACAATGAATTTCATAGGCGTAATTGTCAACCGACACACAATTGCCAAATCGATTGTAGACAATCCACCGAAATTTCTTTTTATTTAAACCAAAATACCAGACCCCTTGACCTCTGAACCATTTGTGAATTCTACGAAGTTCTCGTAACATCGCACATTTTATCTGTTTTCAATAAGATCTGTCGCGGGCAATCGTAAATCCCCGAGTTAGCGAAGATGCCGCAGAGGCATTCAAAGAACAACAATGACTTGGCGTTCTTTACATACGACGAGAAGAGAAAGCTTGGGTATGGTACCCAAAAGGAAAGGCTCGGCAAGGACTCCATTAAACCCTTTGATGCCTGCTCTCTGTGCCTGAAGCCATTGATAGACCCCCTCTGCTGTCAGAAGGGCCACCTCTTCTGCAAAGAATGCATTCTAGAATGCCTGTTAGCGCAAAAGAAAGACATCAAAAGGTAAGATTCGTTATCCTGAATAAAACCCAGTTTTTAGTTTTGATTTTTTTTTGGAGTATTGGGTATTGTTTTCCCTTGATTTGGGCAAATAGGTTCTTGCTACTAGTGTCTTGTAGGATGCTATAAGGGTTTTCTCTTTGGGTGTTACTGATCCTCTGACGGGAATTGTTCCTGTATTAGGGTTTTTCATGGAATCCTCCAATTGGGTTTGTGGGCATTTTCTGTCCCATCTTTTATGTTTTGTTTCGGGTAATGGATTCCTGTTATTAGGTTTCTTGGGGAACTAAGCAAGAGAAAGATCGGAGAGAACATATAATTTTTAGATGCGCTGCCCATAAAAACATGCACTGTAAATTAAATATAAGTAATGTCTCTTCTTTTCCAAGTACTGGCAAGTGAATATATAGGTTGGTTAGGGAAACTATAGGACACCAATACAGAACAAGTAAAAACTAAAGTCAAATGATGAGGCGCGATAAGCCTTCCTTTTTGTAATTAAAGACCCTTTTGACTTGATAGGTATTAACCTCCTTACAAGATCCGCATTACAATCAGGCTGTTTCTAAGTTGTGAAGCTGTGACCGATGACATCCGTTTTATCAGAGTCACCTAGGACTTCCTCTGACATTTATCCACCATTTTGCAGCATCAACACAATCCACAGCTTGAAACTATTTGGTCAACTGTATTATAATGAGGGTCAAGGCTACCAGATTTTAACCTTGTGTCATCATCACTGCAAGTGCTTCAACTTGCTTCCAGACTGCAGCCTGTTGGACTGGTTACTAGACCTTTTTTACCTGGGTAGATGATCTCCCTCCACCTGCCAGATTAAAGCTCTTATGTTTGTCCAGGGTCTGTTATTTTCTTTGAAGGAATCATATGGTTACTTTTTGTATGAATAGAACTCCCTTTTGATTTGTTGGGAATTTCAGATCTGCATCAGATGGCCAACAGGATTATAATATTATTCCATTTATTTCTTGATGGCTCTTGTTAATCTGGATTCGATGGAATTGGACATTTGTATGGCTTAGTTATCATAGTACCAAGGTTGATCACAATTGACATTAGTCTGCTTTGATGGCTCTTGTTAATCTGGTTCAAAGGAATTGGACATTTGTATGGCTCGGTTATCATAGTACAGAGGTTGATCACAATTGACATTAATCTGCTTTGAGCTTTGGATGCCACTGTGCATATTTTGACTATGGGGTCATATTATTCGTTGCATATAGTGTAACTTAGAAGTTTGGATACTACATGGTAAAAACGAGTGTTGCTGGGATTGTACCCCTATTCATTATCAGTAGAATGACTAGTTTAGGTTGCCGGCACTTCAGTGTGAGAGTACAAAATATCTGATATATTTAGGTTTTTAATTTAAATTTTTTATGAGTGGGTATTGTAAGTTGCTGGTGTTATCGGTGTATGATTTGACAGGAAACTTGCAAGCTATGAAGCACATCAAAAACAGGAGAAGGAGGAGGAAGAAGAGAAGCTGTTGTTAAAGAGGCAACAGGAACTTGATGCATTTGATCAGCAAAACAATGGTGCTGTACCTCAATATAATGACAAAAATCACATTCGAGACAAAAATAGTTTTCATGGGGCCAATAGTGTTAAAGTGACTTCATTTGAAGCGGAGGCTCTTCGGACAATGAAAGCATTTTGGCTGCCATCAGCAACTCCCGAGGCTCAAGCAAAAGTTGAGGCACCTTCACTTGATACAATCTGCCCAGAGGGTAAAGAGAAACTGAAGTTGAAGTCTCTTTTTCCAGTTATTTTTACCAAGGATCCACATGATAAAAAATCTGAGGTTTTGGGGGCCAGTTCTATTTGCCCTAGTTGCAAAGATACACTAACAAACAGGCATACACTAATGGCAATCAGCACTTGTGGCCATATTTATTGCAAAAAGTGTGCAGAGAAATTTGTTAAATTAGATGGGGTTTGTTTTGTCTGCAATAGAAGCTGCAAAGAAAAGCATTTGATCACCCTGGAAAAAGGAGGTACTGGATTTTCTGGTCACGGGGACCACTTGGAGGCAACCGATTTTAAACATGTTGGAAGTGGTTCTGGCATGGGACTTATGAGGCCAACAGTTAAAACATGAACATCAAACTCATGTTGAACTACTATGTACAAATATGATTAAGCAGTCCTGGAATTTTAGTTTGTTGGATTTCATAAATTTGACCAAATAAAGCTTGATTTGCTTTTGTGTTCTAATTTTGAGGCTCTTATGTATCTGGAGTTTTAGAGGACGGTGCATCTCTTTGCATGCATGTGATCGAAAAATCATGCAGGCATTTACTTTTTGCTCCATATTATCCTAAGCTTTCTTTAACAGCGTAAATTTTATATATCAGGACTTTGTATGTAGTAGTCCATGGAATAAAGCTAATTTCCAGCACTCAAGTTCAATGAAATCCGTTCTTATTAGCCTAAATTTTATATATCAGGACTTCGTATGCTTTATTTCATGGAATAATGCTAATTTCCAGCGCCCCCTTCTTTGATGCCTAAATCTGAAAGCACACCATGTAAAATACAGCTCCCCAGAAGTAGCTTCTCCCAGAATATAGTATTTTTGTATTTTCCTTCTATTGTATTCATCTTAGAATCCACATCACCCAATTGTGCTGCAATTAGACAATAAAGTGTCTAAGAAATGGAGTTGAACCAATAAAACCGTTTCCACTGTACAAGAATTTTCCACCAAAGAACAGAATGAACCCATAGAAGAGATTCCAAGAGGAATAAAAGGTCGATGAAATGATTGAAGCAATGTGGTAACCTGGAGTAATAACAACTGACATCATCCCAAAGTAGGTGAAGTAGAGGGAAGTGAAAAATATAAAGAAGAGGAACCACTTTGGCAAATGTCCACTGAAGAGAAATCAAGGAGCAAACTCAAACTAATTTGCATTAGTAAAAATGAGTAACAAATTACAACATCCAAGGCTTAACTCAATTCTTTTCAATGTGAATATGTTTATTACCATACTTTTGGAGGTGTGCTTCAAATCCTTCTTTATGCATATTGAAATAGGGTATCAATGTCCTCGTGCTTCAAATCCTTCTTTATGCATGTTGAAATAGGGTATCAATGTCCTCTGCATGAGCCTCGATGAATATGTGCTGAATATGTAAAGAAAAGAAAGCATTTCGTGTCGTTGCTACACTCCTGTTGCATTTGCTTTATGATATGATGAATATGTGCTGAATATGTAAAGAAAAGAAAGCATTTTGTGTTGTTGCTAAATTCTTGTTGCATTTGCTTTATGATACGAAAATATCTTGCTGCTAACTTTTTTTTTACGTTGTGCTCAACTCTTGTTTTTGTTTGCTGCATATATTCTTGCAAGGTAGCATCCTTGTGATATCATGCTCATAGAAGAAAAAAAATGTGCAGCAATCGATACAAATATGCAGACCACAAAATCATTATCTTTGATCTTTAGGATTGAACTCACTTTTGCTTTTATCTCTCTAGGATACTTCATTTTACTGACATTGTTGTGCAGACTACAAAGCATTTTGAGGACCCCTTTTTGCTATTAAAATATTTGTGAGTTGAAATAACTGCACATGCCTTAACTAATTCTATCTTTTGCCTAGTTGAGGAATGAAAACAAAGCAACTTTCATTTACCTTTGTTGTCTTCAACATATAATTTGGGAAGGTAAGATCAGAGTGTCATAATGATATGCATTGAGATATATTGCATAAGATATGTCACAGAAGTGATGGCCACCAACCATTGCCTTCATTCTTTCACAAGCACATATCATCAATTAGATTTTGCTCCAAACCCTTCAAATTCTGACTTGAACATAGCTCTTAAGTACATCATATTCAAATTTCTAAAAGATAGTAGATTAATATCAGATTTCAAACTCAGGGAGTGCAAAGACATTCATGATGACTTCTATGGATCAATGTCATGCCAAGCTTTTATATTCATGATATTTGTATGATGACTTTTGAATATATTGCACACTTTTTCTTGATGATAAGGTTTATGGATAGGGCATGAATTTGGTATGAGGGATAGATCAATGAATGAAAATATGGTTGAATGGTTAATTCAATGATGAAAAAGGTTGATGAGGGCTAGGTCAATGATGGATGAGATGGATTGCATGAATGGTAATTGAAGTGGTTATTCATCACATTTTCCTAAATTTTTAATAAACTAAAAACCCTTATGCAAGTTTTTACCTCAAGTTTACCTTTTGAAGAACTTGAAATGGTGAAGTAGGGGTTGTAGATGTGGAATAAAATCATTTTAACGGATTGAGATGGCCAAGGTTTCCAAGGCAAGGGTGTTTGCCAATTACTTTGTGATTGTTGTGCATAACCCTGAAATTGTGAAATAAGATCTTGCATCATACTAGGTTGATGAGTTTGCCATGGTCATCTTGGAGCTACATAATATGATTGTTCCAGTGTTTGATTTGCTCATTGGTAAACTGCCTTTAACCTTGGTAATGATGGACAATCTTTATTAGTATGTGATTTTGCACATATTTCACAAATTTTAATGTTATCAAGTGGACATTAATGAAAAGCACATTTCTTTCTACATTTAGAGCAAAATATACATGAAGCAACAATCTCAACTTTTTGCTTGCTTTGCATTCTTAGAATATCAATTTGTTCATTTAAATTACAAAAAATGTCTAGCAAATTGTTAAGTTCAGTTTGACTTACCAATTTTGATGTCGACTTGCTGTCTCCATAACTAGATCCCAAGGGGATCTTCCATAATTTTCTTTTCCTCTTGATATGTTCTTGCACAATTCACAAATCTCTTGAAATGAAAATTGAGAGACATCTCCTTTTCCAACCAGGTTAAGAAAATCAATCCATTCATCCTTTATAGCATTTAGTAGGAGAGTTTTTAATGTGTATGATTTTAAATTATGCAATTTAGATCTTTTGACATTATAAGTAAATCTCTCCACTAAATCTTCTAGGCTTTCATCTTCTTTTTGGTTCATCTTAAAGACTTCATTTCTAAGGTCATGGTGTATACAATAATCTTTATATTTTTCCAAAAATACTCTTTTCATATCATCCCATGTCCTTATAGAATTTGTTCCTAAAGTCATGAACCATTTAAGAGCTCTATCCTTCAATTTTACTGGAAACAAATTCAATTTTTGAATGTGTAATGAGTAGCCATAGGATCTACAAATTATTTCAAATTCAAAAAGAAAGATTTTCGGGTCTTCTGATCTCATACCTTTGACGTTAGGAAGTACAAATGGAGGGATGTTCTTCATATGAGCATTGACATTAGTTTCTTGAATGATAAATCCAAAAGGATCTTCTTCATTGTCATCATCTCCATCCATTTTTTCAACCTCTTTTTTACCTCTTCTTCTACCTGCGAAAATAAGAATTCATGATGTGGATGTGTGGCTCTTACTGCACCACGTGATATAGTGGGGGTGGTAGGTGATTGAAGTTTTTTTTAATGAAAAGAAAAATACTCTTATATACACTTCCTCGACAATGACGCCAAAATATTTGATAATTTAATTGATTGTTAAATTACTTACACGAATTATCAACCAGAACTAGTAAATTGATGAAATGTATGTGCACTGTATGTGCTAGGAGTCTTTGTCACTCATACAATTTCTAAGCTAATTTGAAATACCAAAATGCACATGTTTGTCTAATAGTTATGATATTGGTTCTATTGCCTATTATTAAAAGAAGGATTACATTCTTCTTGAAATGAATAACATGCTTGTTTTAAGAATCCACACTTTACTTTTAAAGGAAATCAAAACCACAATTTTGCTTCTAAATGAAATTTCACATACTTGTTTGAATATGAAATCACACATGCTTGAAATAAATCACACTTGCTTGAAATAAGCTCACGCTTGCTTGAAGGAAATCACACTTGCTCACACTAAAATAAAACCTCTCTTGCTTGAATGAAATCACATCACATTTGCTGAAATTGAAAGCACACTGTAAAAGAGTCTACTTCATAACAAAAAGAAAGATCATCTCCATTCAAAACTATAATGTAAAACTATGTTATGAATTTAAATGAACTTAAACTTAGTCCATGTGCATAAGAAATCTTCACAAAAATGAAATCGTTGTGAAATCAATTAGATTAATTTGCGATGACAAATTAACAACGTAATTCAAAATTTAAGCTAATGAAATTCTACAGGAAACATAAAATGAAATACTAGATTAAAAATCAGAAACAAACCTCACAGTCTCAAGGGGGCCCTCTTACAAGAAGCAAATATTAAAACGATGCCTTCACGAGTTGATTATTAACACATTTGAATCACACAACAAGGAAATAGAAAGAAACAAAGTTTATAATCGCAAAATAAAGTTTTTAAAACAATAATCTCCCCCTCATCAAATAGATTACAATGGTTTTATAGATCTCTGAAGCAACTCAAAATTCAGAATTTCATTGCATGAATTTTGCCATGAGATCTCAACAAATCAATTTGAGAATAAAATCAAATATGTTTGAAGGATTTTAGGATAAAAGATGAGCCAAAATGTGTTCATAATGATCTTCCTATGAATTTTCTAAGGAATAGCTCGTTCTGGCTTAATTGTTGACTATGCATTAAATGACAATTTGAAAAACCGTATATCCACGTAATATGCAAAATAATGCTCCAAATATCTTTGAAAATATATCAAATGGTAACGAATTTGAGAAAAACAATGTATGAGAACCTAATTGGGCCCATGCTAAACAAAACCCATGTTTTAGTTTTCCGCAATTCGCTTTCATTTGCTCAAAAAATGTGTTTGAAATTGACTAGTCAAAAGTGATGTGTTTTTCCTTTGATTTGGTGTTGGAGGTCCACATGTGTGAGATGGGTGATATTTGACCAATAGAAATCCATATTGGAACCTTTAGAAACAATGTCCATGTGCTAGATTTCCTTCTAGAGTGGTGCTACTACCTCAACCATGGAGGTAGATATGGAAAATTGACAAAACTGCAGAAACTTGAACTTGCTAAACTTTCATTAGTTAAAACCATGCAAAATTATTCTTAATCTACTAAAAATAAAGGAAAACAATGTTAATTAACCACTTAAACATATAGAGATACATCATGAAGAAATATGGTAAAATGGTGGCACGCGAGTGAAATGGTGCAATGGATGGTTGGAAGTAATGGCTTAATGAATGATAAAGACAAGTGAAAATGATGAAAAATTAGTGACCCAACAACTCACAACAAACCACATGTCCTTCCTTCATCAAGAATCCACCTATTCCTTCCTTATTGGAATCTATGCAAACCAAGAAGTCCTTTTCTGGATCTATTATCTACAAAACTGGTGTACATGTGAGCAATTGCTTAAGGCACTCAAAACTAGTTGTGCACTCTGATATCCAATAAAATTTGACTCCTTTCCTTTATATGGATGTGATTGGATTACCAATCTTCAAGAAACCTCGAATGAACCGTTGGTAATATGCAACCAATCCCGTGAAAGATCTCACTTCAGTTAAATTTATCGAAGTGGGCCATTCCTTTATGACCTTAATCTTCTCAGGATCCATCGTTACTCCTTCTATTGAAATGACATGTCCCAAGTGTGAAACTTGTCATCGAAATAAATCACATTTGTTGAGCTTGTGCTCTCTTAGTAACTACAACACTGTTTTCAAATGTTCTTCATGCTCTTCTCTGGTTTAAAGTAGACCAGATGTCAAACACGAAGACTAATACAAACTTGTCCAAATACATGATGTAGACATTTTTCATCAAACACATAAATGTGTCTGGGGCATTAGTAAGTCAAATCGCACCAACACAAACTCGTAGTGTCCATATCTTGTCCTGAAAGTTGTCTTGTGGATGTCTTTTTCTTTAATTAAGACTTGATGATAGCCATATATTAGGTTTATCTTCGAGAACACCGCAACCCCTCGCAGCTAATCAAATAAGTCATCAAATCTCGCTAGCGGGTACTTGTTCCTCATTGTTGCTTTATTCAATTGATGATAGTTGATGCATAGCCACAATGTGCAATCTTTTTTCTTTAAAAATAACACCGGGGCTCCCTAGGGTGACACATTGGGTCTGATATACCTCTGGTCCAAAATTTCTTTCAGTTGTAATTTCAACTCCATTAATTCTGGTGAGCTCATTGGATATGGGGCTTTTGAGATTGACACCCATCCAAGAAGAAATTCAATGGATAAATAAATTTATCTCCTAAGTGGCAATGTCGTTATTTTCTTCAGAAACACATCATTGAACTGCTTTAAGACTGGGTGAGCTTCTATTCGAGCCTCATCAGTCTCTGGTTCGTTGGTCACTTGGACCACATACAAGGCAAATAATTTTTGGCTACACCTATTTACATGCATCGTTGACATCTGTCAAATAGAAATAGGCTTTTGTATTCCTTGAAGCACCATTTATTTACCTTCATCACTAAGGAATTCTAGTGACTAGAGGTAGCAGTCAATTTTGGTTTTATGGGTTGTTAGTCAATTCATGTTGATTAAGACATCATATGATCCCAACTGACAAAAAATAGGTGTGGCTGAATTTGACATGTTTCTTACCATCATAGGGCATGATTCCACCATGTTTGTCACTTGTCTTTTGGGTCCCATGGCTAGATGAACCCACCATGATTTATCATGGGTTTTATTTTGCAGAGAAGATTTCTCTGTGATCTTTGAGTTGATATAGTTGAGATTAGAACTTAGGTTAATTAAAACTGAAATTGGTTTCTTAAAGACCATACCTCCCATCTCGATTACTAAAGCTTGATGGTCAACTTGCTCGTTTGCCAATGCAGCATAAATTCGTGGCACGTTCTAAGACACATCATTCACTGCTGCTACCTCTTATACATTTTACAACCTCATGCCACTATATTGTTGTTGAGGATAGTATCTTTGCATGTGGTTCTCTCCACATGTCTAACACTACAAGGGTCCTTTCCTAAAATCCATAACCTTTTCTTTCATTGAGTGAGCATGCTGGTATCTAATGGTAGTAATGACCTTGCGTTGAAACTCCCCCTTGAAAAGAGGGGTGAATTTCAAATTTATACCTCATGGATTATATCCTGAGGGTCTCGACCCTTTCCCCTTAAATCCAACCTTATCTCTCTTTTTCCAGTCTATTCAGAACTCGTCCTTATGCCTAGACTACTCGTAACAATATTTGGTCTTCAGAATTGTGTCCTCCACGATTTTTGGCTCATCAAATTCAATTTTGTCCTAGTAAGGTTGAGGTGATCCACTGAGATGCCTTTGAATCTTCACCTTCTCATATTTTATGTATGGTATGTACCTCAATAACTCCAAAAATATGTTAGAATACTCATCAACAATAAGTTTCCCTAGCTTATTCTCATGGAATTATTTAACTTTGTTTTCATAGTACCTCTTAGATAAGTAAATTTCACAAAAGTATTTCTCAAACCTTCTCGATGAAACCTCCTTCTCTCTAATTCCCTTAACATTTCTTAAATATTCCCATAGGTTAGCCTCACCCTTCAAGCTAAAAATAGGCTTCTACCTCTTCAACCTTTTTATTTTATCCATCAAAGGTAAGAGGCTTTGTTTTCTTGAACTCCTCTAACATTGAGCTCTTATTACTCCTTTTTCAATGGATCCCCTTAGTTATTGCACTAGACATCTGATTATGGCTGCTTGATTATCTTTCCAGAGTAGTAAGTGGGGTTTCTCCCCTAATCGTGTCTTAACTAGCTTTCTCGTGCCTCTTACTCAACTTAACACCTTTTGCTCTATTGGCTTCTAGTCCTTGCTTTTGAATTTCAGAGGGACTTTTCTTGTATTTGTTCCTTCCTAGATGGCTGGCACTAAGATCATGTTGATTTTGTCTCTGAACATCTAACAAATTATGGAAGAGCATAACATTCACCTTTGTTTATATCTCTTGTGCTTAGACAATCTTCTCATAATCTACCTTGCAACTTCTTAATTCACCTCCCAAACTTCTAATGGTCTACATCTAGTTAGGGGAATTTTTCTCTAATCCTTTTCCCACGAAGTTCTCTTCCTGATGATGATAGGTGTTGTCCCTTAGGAAACCAATTTCCTGGATGTGTAGAAATTGTGCCTAAGATATTAATAATTTATTATGCTTGTCACTTATATCTCTATTCAATTCCTTATTTGAAGAGTCTGAAGGACTTGACCTTAAATTCTCAATATTTAGATGACTTGGAAAGTTTAAAAATGCCGTTTGATGCTGAATATGAATGTGATGAGAAGAATATGTAAGGAAATTAAAGACAATATGCTGTGTTTAACAAGAACTATTCTCTGTAATCTAGAGGAAACATATGAAAAGAGGTTTTAAATATGGGAGCGCCTTTAAGGATTTTAACTTCACTTACATCAGTAAATAAAGACCAACTGCTTCATTACCATATTTAAAGAGACGAATAAACAAAAATGACATACAATTGAGAAATAAAAAAATCATACCGACCATGTATGGAAACCCTTGATTCTTTTATTAATCATCAATTCATTAAGTACAAAATAGTGTTGTCTCCAGGTTCTCCAAAATTCAGCCCCTTTTTTTCTATAATCTTGCCTCTTTATACATCATAGGATAGTTAATAACCACCCAAAACTGTCAAACTACCTAACTATCCTCTAACTGCTTTGAAGTAAAGATCATTACAAAATATTACTTTTGAGGGTAAAAACACCTCATTCATTTCAAGAAAACAAGATAATAAGAAGTAATAGAAATCAGAGAATGACAGGAGATTGCTGCTCGCTGTTAGAATTTATAGCTTGAGCCTGTGGTTCTTCTGATGTATCTTTGTGTTGCTCTATCATCCATTCCTTGCACTTTCTCCATAATGGCACATTTGATTTTGGTGCTTCTTCTAACTTGTCAAGTGCTATCCTGCAAGCTGTAATCTTGCTGTAAGTGGGCTTGCCAGTAAATAAAGAATTTACTATCCAGAGAAGCTTAAAATCCTTGTTCAGGAAATTCACTATGGTATCTCCCTTTAACACTGTTGTCCTTTCATGAGTGTTGTGAACTTTGCTCTTTGCCTCAACCAGCAAGGTCATATATGTGTTCCATGGTAGCAAGTTTCCTTGTAGGTCCCAGCAAGAAGGAAGTCCAGCCCTAACCCTTTTATCAAACAATATGTTAAACTTTGAAACTGCCTCCTTGATCTTCTTCTCAGCAGTAACCCTCTAGATATTTTTGACAATCATTTTATTAAAATCAATAGCACATGATATTCTGTCAAGAATTTCATGGTCCTTCAATTCTGCAATAGACTTAGAATTAATGAAATCTATCATTTTCTTTGCAAACTTTGATCTATCTAGATCTTTCTGCTTATTTTTAGTGACCACCTCTTCCATATCCTGAATGAGTGTTTTTTCTTCTGAAATAATCACCAGAAATCCCCAGATGCCTTTGATAACTTCAATAATCTCATCCCATAAAATTTCTCTGCCTTGAATTAAGGATACATTACCTTTCATTTTCTCTTTTAATCTTTTGATTTCATCTTCAGCCCTCAAGAGATCCTCTCTGTACTTCTTTGCATTATCTTTTTCCCTTCTTGATTCCTCTTCACTTAAATTCAATAGTTTACAAGCTGTTTCCAGCTCTCTTTGGGCTTTCTTAGCATCAAGCTCAACCATTTTAAGCTCTGTTCCTAGTTGTAAAACCTGTGCTGGATCATCTGTGTTGGATGGCATTACTACCGTACAAACATGAGTGTCCAACTATTTTTGCAACTTGTCAAGAGTTTCTTTAAGTAAAGAAACTTCCTTAGTTTTCTGTAACACATCCTGCAAAATATTTTCTTTTTCATTTTTCACTTTAGCTATCCTTGTAGCTATGGGATGCTCACCTGTAGGTAAATTCAATTTCTTTTTTAGGATCCCAATCTTTGACTTAGAAAATTGCAATAAATTTTGAACAATAGGTTGGTCATCAGGATTGATCCCTACTTTAATGATAATCTTCTTTAACTCTTCAACCTAAGCATTCAAAGCTCTAGAGTTGGCCTTTTCCAATTCAACTGCTAAATTACCTTATTAAACATTTTTTCTGCCTTGGTTGCTGCTGCATTTGTATTATATAGATCATTTACAATTAATTGTCCAGTTTGCATATGTAGATTGACCTTGTCAAGAATTGGGAGCTTGTGGGTGTCAACAATCAAATTCACAGTATTAAAACTGCTTGAAGCTCCCATTGATATTTTTGTAGGGTGATAAAGCAATTTTTAGTTGGATCTTCTCCAAATCCATGGCGGATAGCAATCTTGTTTGCTCAGGGGTTACTTGAGACTCAACTTGAGCCTCCATATTCAACTTTATCTTCAAATTTCTTTCAGCTATTTGAGCAAACATATTTTGTATTAAAAGAACCTGATAATGAATAGGTTCTCTAGAAGATGGGGAAGCAGGAGCACCTTTTGTCTTTCCCAACTGAATGACCAAACCAGGTTGTGACAAAGACACTGCATCCTGCAGCTTGATCCTCTTTGCTTTTTCAGACTCTTCCTCGTCCAAATCAATGACTTCTTCTCTAGCTCTCTTGACCCCTTTTTCTGTAATGCTAGGGGTTTCAACCTCTGTTCCCTGAATGTTTTGCAAACCTCCATTTGCCAATTGTTCAGTTTCAGGTCTGCTTTCATGTAGAAAAGCTGAATAGCCATTCTCCAATCTTCTCTTTGAAATAATTTGGTGAGGGTCATAAGCCCACTCAACCTCCTATAGAAAACCCATATCATTCAACAATTTTTCAACTTCTAGAGCGACTTGTCTAGTATTTACAATGAAGGGTCCCACTGCTTTAGGCAACTTGAAAAAGAAGACTTTCTTCATAGGAACAAAATGAACTTGATCAACATCTAAGCTCTGCCTTATGAATTCAAGAGAAAAAAGCCTCATTGGAACGAACTTAGGTAACCTGTATGGCTTGACAGAGGCCCCATAAAGCCTAATCTCTGCATGTTCTTCAAAAATAAACCAATCTCCACATCTCACATCCTTACTCAACTGAAGATACTCCTGAGCTTTAGGAAATAAAGTTGGGGGTAGGCTTCCATTCAGAATCTTATAAGCCACTGGAAGAAATAAAGAAACAAACTCAAATAAACCACCATCTTCTGGATCACCTCTTATTAGGTTTGTCTAGAACACTACTGACTGCTTCTTTTTATTGATATCAACCACATTCAACCCTAAACCATAGAAATGATCAGCACTATGATACAAAAATAAATAAGTGATGACTGAAGGAAATTTGAAAGAACTAGTGAGAGGTAGTCATAAATTGAGTATTGATAGCCTGTACCTAGAAAGTAGGGATGTATAGCATTGTCTCAGGCCTCATCATTAAGGAGAAGAATCCCAACAAAACTTTGTCTACTTGCTTGGAGTCTTCCTTTCCTTGAATTTCAGAAATTATTTGCAACATAGGTCTTATATCAACTGCAAACATTCCTAAAGAGAAAATATTGCCATCAAGGGAGAATTGACCAGATTTAGGAGCTAAAAAAAGTGACATGGGAAAGCTCTTGATGTTATAGACATTTTTGTGCCTTACAGCATGAAGCATGAAATGTCAATAATCTGAGGGATCCAAAGTCCCTAAACATGTTGTTCCTACCCCTAGAGGAACAAGGTCAGCAAACCACAGCACTGAATATCAGTTCTCCACCTGAAAACACTAAAAAACAAGCTAATTCTGGATCATGTCAACTGCTCCACTGAGCATCTGCGCTGAATGTCAAGTGCTCCACTGTGTACCTGCGCTGAATGTCAACTGCAAAGAAGGCTACCTGCGCTGGGCGAGTTTGGCCAAGTGGCACAGTCATTCCTCAAGGTGTCAATGCCCAGGAAGCTTCCAAAATGACACTTGGATCAGAGAATTCGACTGGTGATGAGCAAGAAGGTCTAGATCTCCAAGTGGAAGCAAGAAACTCCAAGTGGACTCAAGAAATGAAGAATAACTGAAGTGGGAGAGGACACTAGTCAGCTTCATGCCAGCCTCAAGCTGACTCATCCTTTCTCCAAAACTCCTATATATAGAGCTCTCTCATGAGGTCTAGGGGGGCTGGAATCTTGTGAATGTAAGGAAGTGTTGTTGGTTTGAATATAGAACTATTGGGTGATTTGCTTTGAAGGAGGTGAAGAGGAGATTTCTTTCTGCTGGGAGGTGATGCTGGATTGGGCCTCTTATGGTTGTATCACTTCCTGAACTTTACTTCTTCCATTAATAAAGCATTTGAGGTTCTTCTATATACATGTGTCTCAATGATGTGTTGCTATACTTGTGTATTTGATTTATTCTAATCCTTGAATCAATTATGAATGTATGCTTCTTGTAGTTTCCCTCTCTTGCCATTTTGCAGGATCTTGGTGTGGCTAGGCCAGTGAAAGAGCAAGGAGTTGGGAGCAAGCAGCAAGGAGAGAAGATTGGATCAATCATTAGCGGAAGACATCGGTTAGTGGATCTCTTTCTCCCCTCTTTTACATCTCATAAAGAAGTAATCTCAAATAGCTTTGCTTTGATTGTTGCTGAGGTGCTATCACCCTTAGAGTGGGATAGGGTCATTCCGTATTGGATACTTTTCCCAACAACAAATTGGCGACTCCGCTGGGGACCGTATCTTGTTGGTTGATTGTGTTTTTGCTATTCATCTCATAAACACAGGGAGTACCGAATCGAACTGCATTTGGATCTTTCAAGTGCAAAGTAGAGGGCAACTACTCTAGCTCAGTTTCTGGGCATGTTTATGATTTGAAGAGCTGATCCAAAAGGACTCTGAACAGCTCTTAGTGATAGCTTTTCATCCTCCTTTTCATCCTTTAGTGTGTACTTGATTGATAGCTTCTGATTTGGCCAAAAACTGTGAATTTTTGAGCAATCTGTGACCCGGAAACTGAGAAAAACGAAAGTTTATCTCTTCAGTGCAGGCACTGTGAAGGCAGTCTGCATTTCAGCGCAGATCCCGAAGGGGCTACCTGCGCTGAATGTCAAACTGACAGTGTACCACCTGCGCTGAACCAGTTTTGCCTAGTGCTACTGGGGTTCCCTGCTGTTTATTGCCCTGTTTTCATCCTTGTTTTTGCAGCCTGTTATCAGTCAATGTACCTATCTGAAACCAACTTTCCTTGCCACTATTCCGCCTCGGTTGTATAAAGAAACTGTATTTGTTCTTTGTGTATTTCTTACATCATTTGCAGTTTCCCATAATGAAAGTGAACTAGTCTTGCTGTGACCTCTTAGATCTAGACCTGTGATAAAGTGTCGTTTTGATCTTAAGAGTTAGTTTGTTTGCTGTTCATAGCTGATTGAGATTTTTTTTTCGTCATATGGTTTGAATTTATATATTTCTAGTGTCGAAACAAGTAAATCTTAAGGCGTCTTTTGATTTTGGACAAGCTTGTTTTCTTTCACTTGAAATTGAATTCAAAGTTATACAACATCTTTCTTTTTGTATTACATCAACATTAAGAAAGAGAAAAGAAATACCTACATTGTGCATGTGCATTTTGACAGTTTGCATGTTGATTTAGGAAAAAGTGCATTAGTGTGTGCTCTATGATTTGTGTGAAAAGATGATGTCTTTCTTTTCCCTCAGTAGTTAAGATTTTCAAAGTCGAAAGGATTGAAAAAGCTTGCTTCTCATCTTAGACTGCATTTAGGAATTTGTATCAAACATCTCGTGGTGAACCTTGAAAGGCAAACTGCTAAACAAGATCAACCTTAAAATAAATTGAATTTACATAACAACGCATTGAAACATAACGCAAACACATAGAGGTCTAAGCTAGAGACGTGTTCCGGCGTCGTTAAACGTGATATCTTAGCGTTAAGTGGTTGGGTGATTCCTCCACGGTGAAGCGATAAGTATCAATACGGACTTGTGCTCCCACGTACCGTCGCGTATATATTGGGAGACCCCTATAGGAACAAAGCCTTTATCATAGGAAACCGTGTCGGCCGCCCTACTGATCGCAATGCAGTGAACACAGCGTTCACGAAGATCGACCACTCGTACCATAAAACGTATTCTGTGGTTTTGCGAAAAGTTTGGCACACCCTCTGCCTAGAACTCCAGAGTAGTTTCTTTTGGCCTTTTTCAAACTCTATAACTGAAAAAGTCCATCCGAGCATTTGTCACTTCGGGCTCGTTAAAACATCGAAGGAGACTAGAGTCATCTTTAGCTTTTTCTCGACTCTTAAAAAGTGAAAAAGCAAGTTGTGTCTAAAGCGTCGTTATAAAATTTATTTTAAACGGAACATAATCACCTCCTATTCCTGCGTTGATCTGTAGGTTGAGAACATGGAACGCCCCAACCAAGGAATTCCACATGATGGAAATCCTAGTCCTTTCTCCTCTTGGGGAGAAGTTGGTGCGCCCCACATGGCCACATTGTCGCTTCCAGGACTGACAATTGGCCTGCAAATTTGGCTATTCTCAACCAATGTAGTTCAGAACACCATGGTTCCTGAAAAGTCGAGTCAACAGTTAGATCAGTCTAGAGCTGCCCACCAGCCTTCTACTTCCTATAACTCTTCCTCCAATCCTTCATCTTCGCAAGGTAGAGCCGGCAAAAGCCAAGCTCCCATGGAGAAGAAGGAGAAGAAGAAGAGAGAGAAGAAGAAGAAGGAGCCTAAGGCGACTGGGGGCAAGCAAAAGACATCTGACAAAAATCCACACACAACACAGACCGGGCCTAAATCGCCATGTGTCATATGTAGAGGAGACCACTTCCATAGAGATTGTCCCTGTATTCCCCGGATACTAAGGGATTGGTCCCCTCGTTTGCACAATTCGAGAGCATCAACCTCTGATAGCCATGTTGAATGCTTACCGTCAACCAGCGAAAGTGAAGGTTCAAGACAAAGAGGGGGAGCAAGATCCCCCTGCAGACTGTGTGAAGGCGATCACGCCATCCACCGTTGTCCCTTCTTAGACGAAGCGAAGAGAGTTTTGGAAGATCGCCCGGTTTCACCGTTGAGACTTCCTCCTGGATACAAAAAACTCATGCCAAGTCCTTCGTTGGTTGAAAATACATCTGGCCCGCTCAAGTGGTCAGCTGAAGCGTCAGTCATTGAAAATGAACCTACTGAATCCAGACCAGACGAAAGTCTAAAGGTCGAAACGACAGTTGACCCGGTTCTGCCTTCAGAGGTTTCATCTTCAAATGACACCGTCAATGAAGATTCATCTTCAAATGATACCCTCACTGAAGAGAATAAGGATGAAACCATCCAGATTCTTTTCATCAACACCGACTTTGATGAGCATCAGGGAAATGCGCCCATTCCTTTATCACAAGAAGGAACATCGTCAGGGTCATATCCGGCCGTGTATTCGGTCCCACCACCAAGCAACCTGGTTGTGTCCTTTGATTGGAACCAACTAGGCAGACCCCGGTTGCCAGCCAGTATACCATTCAGAATCATAGTCCAAATTTACAGAATGGTAATGGCTGGCACTATCATTGATGAAGGGGCATCTGTGAGTATCCTTTCCTCTGTTGCTTGGAAAGCACTGGGTTCCCCGGCGCTTTTGCCTGAGATAAGAAATCTCTCGGGTTTCGATAAAGGAACCAGTCGACCATTAGGGATCCTCCCCAATGTACCTGTTACATTGAAAGGGAAGACCATTCAAATGAACGTGATGGTCGTTCAAGGACCCTTGGATTATAACCTACTCCTTGGACGAGACTATATATATTGCATGGGAGCAATAGTCTCCTCACTCTTTAGAGTAATGTGTTTTCCACACGAAGGAAGGATGGTCAAGCTCGTAGACCAACTTTCATTTCCAGGATCACGCATCGCAAATAGTCACATACCAACCCTGAATGGTCTATTCAATCAAGAAATGTCTCCACCCCCAGTGCTCCTTCCCGATGAGTGTGAGTGATTCGGAAAGATGGGACTGGAACCCAGGGGGCATGCATCCTGGTCTGCTTCGGGCAAAGGAAACCTTGGGTATAAGGTAGAATTTCCGCGAGAGAATATGACTAGTCCGTACCCCGTCCGTGGATGGAAGAGGGGTTGTTCTAGAATAGGATTCTTTTTTCAAGGTTACGTGTTTGACAAAGGTCATTCACCATTGTCTACTTCGGTAGACAGTGCCGAAGAAATGTTTTCGTTTGAAGAAGTTAACAAAACAATCTTTGGGTAACCAAAAAGAGGCAAGCCTCACCCTTTAAAACAAATGTTTTATCGGATAAGTAGGGGCAACCTTGAAATTGTACTTTATACCCGGGGGCATGCAAACCTTTTGGAGTGCAAGCTAAGAGCGGTTATTTATCTGTTTTTGGGATTAGTCGTGTCCTAACTTGCATAAAGAAAGGATGAGAGGGAGCATAGCTTTGGTAAGGCGCGAGCTCTATAAAAAATGGGATCTTACAGGGGACATTTCTTATCTTATGACTGGTATATTGAGCAGTTTTACCGCGGAATTTATACTCGTTAAAAAATAGAAAAGCGAGATCCGAGCAGTTTTAGCACATAGTTCATGCTCGTTAAAAAATAAACATAAGAGTGAGCAGTGTTTTTGGTGCATTCAAGCTTGTTAAATAAAAAATGAACCTATCCTGGTAAATAACCATTGTGATCGTAAATTTATTAGCCATAAAAAGCCTTGGTCGTGTTTTGCACCTGCCACCTCCATTCCATTTGGCCGATCGTTCACCTCCATATGATTGTTTACCCATTTTGAGGAACAGCTGTGAAGAGTGATTTCACCTAGCCATCCTTGTGACACTGCCGTGATTGGAAAATTCCAACCTGTACCTGGAATCGGCTGCTATCCCTGTTTATCACTCGTTCCTCAAAAGACGAGTCTTCTTTGAGCTCTTTTCATCTGACTCGTAAAATATGAAAAGTTTGCCGAGTTTTGGCCTTCCAGCTTGTTAAAATGACCGGAAGAGCTATCCCTCCTCTAGATTTTAATCTTTTTGGACCTGAGGGATTATTGCACAAAAAGGTCGAGCGCTTGTTTTATTCGGCTCGTTAAAATTATCGAATTTTCATCTCTTCTGTATTGTTTTATACTTTTTCGGACTTAAGGGTTTAGATGACGAAAAAGGAATTTTGGAGTTAACTTTCTGTACCTTTTCAGACTCTCTAAAAATGAAAAGGACCGAGTTTTCCTTGTCATTAGACTCGTTAAAATGATTAAATAGCGAAAAACTTGTCTTTAGACGAGAACGAGTTTCCCTATCGCTAAGCTCGTTAAAACATAGCGATGGGCTTGCCCGAAGGGCAGGTTATAGAACAAGCATATGTTATCCTCCTCAAGCTTGACAAAACTAAACAGGTACTGGTTAGAAATGACTGGGGAAAAATTGGGAGAACCTCAAAGCTTTAATGGTAGCAAGTCGCTCTTGAACATGACACTTTTCCTCCGTATCACATCGGGTTGGGTTGTTTCATTCACCGGTCTCATCACCATGGTCTTCGCCGAACCATCCACATTTGGGGTAATGCTACCGATCCATCGCATCAGTGTCGTTATATGTTCAAGAGATGTTGTTCAGAAAGAGTCAACCGTGTCCCATCCACTGCCATACATTATCCTTCATCCATCCATGATCGCCACCCTGAATCATATGTCACAGATTGTTTTCACCTCCATTAAAGTCATTAGCTCTGTTCCGTGTCACTGATGTGGGATTCATTAAGGCCCTCCTTCGACGGATCGCTTCTTGTCGACTTCAGCTCATTATCCAAGAAGTTGATCTAGGAACAACCCCCTCAGTACTTTGAAACTTGCATGCCTCAATGGCAAGTTTCTCACTTCCGGCGACAGGTATACATCAATGACCTTCGACCAGAAGATTTTGCATGGTGTTCGACGCCAAGTCCTTTATTCACACCACGTGAATTGTACTGCAGTACCTTGAGGGTCATTATCATTATTGGTGATTCCTCTCGCGCTTGTTAACGGTTTACATCATTGGCCGGTAATCAAGCGATGTCTTTCCATGTTCGACTTCAGCGCAATTCTCACATGGATCGACCTGTACTTAGAGTGAAGATCGAACGAGTTTGAAGACCCCGGATCTAGTTTCATCCATCCGGGCTGCGATATATATTCAGGAAATATAAAGACATTTGACATGTACATCATTACAACAGATGATCATCCTACTCAAAGGATGATAATTTCAGCAGAGAATTATCAGTCTACCATCAGACGATCGTCTGTTCTATGTACCAAAATGAATTTATAAAGCTGAGCATGGGAATGCCCGCCTCAGCTAGATCATGAAAGCAGAATGAAAAATAATGTATTGTATTGTATTTTATTACAGGTCACCTCTCAGCGATTAAATGAACTTCGGATCCTCCTGATAAAGCATTTCACCAGATAAACGACCTCATACTTTAGGGGGCAACTGTTATAGACATTTTTGTGCCTTACAGCATGAAGCATGAAATGCCAATAATATGAGGGATCCAAAGTCCCTACACATGTTGTTCCTACCCCTAGAGGAACAAGGTCAGCAAACCACAGCACTGAATATCAGTTCTCCACCTGAAAACACTCAAAAACAAGCTAATTCTGGATCATGTCAACTGCTCCACTGAGCATCTGCGCTGAATATCAAGTGCTCCACTGTGTACCTGCGCTGAATGTCAACTACAAAGAAGGCTACCTGCGCTGGGCGAGTTTGGCCAAGTGGCACAGTCATTCCTCAAGGTGTCAATGCCCAGGAAGCTTCCAAAATGACACTTGGATCAGAGAATTCGACTGGTGATGAGTAAGAGGGTCTAGATCTCCAAGTGGAAGCAAGAACCTCCAAGTGGACTCAAGAACTGAAGAATAACTGAAGTGGGAGAGGACACTAGTCAGCTTCATGCCAGCCTCAAGCTGACTCATCCTTTCTCCAAAACTCCTATATATAGAGCTCTCTCATGAGGTCTAGGGGGGCTGGAATCTTGTGAATGTAAGGAAGTGATGTTGGTTTGAATATAGAAATATTGGGTGATTTGCTTTGAAGGAGGTGAAGAGGATATTTATTTCTACTGGGAGGTGATGCTGGATTGGGCCTCTTATGGTTGTATCACTTCCTAAACTTTACTTCTTCCATTAATAAAGCATTTGAGGTTCTTCTATATACATGTGTCTCAATGATGTGTTGCTATACTTGTGTATTTGATTTATTCTAATCCTTGAATCAATTATGAATGTATGCTTCTTGTAGTTTCCCTCTCTTGCCATTTTGCAGGATCTTGGTGTGGCTGGGCCAGTGAAAGAGCAAGGAGCTGGGAGAAAGCAGTAAGGAGAGAAGATTGGATCAATCATTAGCGGAAGACATCGGTTAGTGGATCTCTTTCTCCCCTCTTTTACATCTCATAAAGAAGTAATCTCAAATAGCTTTGCTTTGATTGTTGCTGAGGTGCTATCACCCTTAGAGTGGGATAGGGTCATTCCGTATTGGATACTTTTCCCAACAACACTTGAGGAGACATGTTTTCATAATAAGAAATTAGGGATTCTTCAATAAAAGCAATGTAATTTCCTGATACAGGATAATTCAAGGCTTGGTGTATTAGATGTGAAGTTACCTGGAAAACATTTTCCCCTGATTGGTTCATTAAAAAACATTTCTTAGGGTACATTGTTGAGGCTAACCATTAGACAAATTCAGGAAATAAATGAGTTATGGGAACGAAAGCGGCTAGGACACCTGACCTAACCATTGCCATGGCTACAACAGATTTCTTGTGGTTCAACATGACCTCTTAATACAATGGAAGGTGTTTAATGGTATAGAGGGTATCAGAAATATCGTGCTCGACATCCATTAATAGGGTATGAATGATTGAGGAAGAACTTACTTGCTTAGTCATAGCGTCTGGTGGGTGACAGTTGTTGAAGACAATTACTAACTCGGAATATCAAATTAGAAAAGAAAACTGCTCCGTTTTACAAGCAAATGATCAATACAACGTTCTCTTTTACTTTATTTATATAAAATAACTGAACGGGGGGAAAAAATGTAATAAATGCTATGCATTAATAGAGTAGTGGATGAAGTGGCGGGGTATGGTGAGTGACGTGGGGAAATTAACAGATGAAAGTGGTGGAAGATGTGGAATGAGAGACGCGGGGAGGAAAGCTTTGGGAGCTCACAGCGGGGGTAAAGAATGTACGGGAGCTTCAACGAGGTTGAACCCCCACAGTAATTTCAGGCCACACATTGTGGTCAACCATGCTAATGTCGCGGTCAACTGCGGGGGTTGAGCTTTAATTAATCTTCGTGCTCATGGCTTCCCTGCAGCACACCTCAATGTACTTATCAAGCTATCGCTTGATCACGCCTCTTGAACCTGCATGAACTTTAGACAATGGGTCGGGCCCATTGTCTTTTGATTTTTTTGTTTTAAATAATTACATACATAATATTTGATTTTGTGTTTTTTATTTTTATTTTTAAATATTATCAAGTAACCTCAAATGGTAATGAATGCTACAACATCTGGCTCCACCTGGGGATAATGATTCTACCTTAGGAGCACTAAGAACAACAGATTAGTGCCTTCTGCTTGGACATGGAGTCATATATTGCTTTGCCAAACTTAACTGTGTGGAAATTTGTATGGTGAATCCACTCCGGTATCTATAGTGACAGGACGCTTGTGCTTTCAGAACTGGAAGTAATGTTTAAGATATTTCCCATTAACAGGCAGCTGTAAGGTTTCACCATCAAGATTCTCAAGAAGAAAAGTGTTATTGGACCTTGCTTCAACAATTCTAAAAGGGCCATACCAGAGAGGATCAAACTTCCCATGCTTACCCTTTTCTTCTCTTCTGGTATCCCATCTTAATACTAGGTTTGCAACTTTAAAGTCAATCTCCTTGGCTTTTCTATCAAAAATACTTTTCATCTTTGATTAATACATAATCAAGTTGTCTCTTACCTTGTCCCTGTTCTCACTTAGCTCCACTACTTTATTCATTCTTCTTATCAGAGCATTGGGTTCTTCTTTTGCCTCTTGAATCATTGCAATCATAGGCTTCACAAGTTGACTTGGAAACAGAGCTTGAGTTCCATATACTAATTCAAAAGGTGATTTTCCTGTAGATGTCCTTGTAGTTACTCTAGCAGCCTAGAGAGAAAACTTCAACTTAGAATCCCAATCTTTCTGATTCTCTGCAATAGTTTTCTTAAGGATCCTCATCAATGTTTTATTTGTTGATTCAGCCAGACCATTTCCTTGTGGATGATAAGCTGTTGAATGGGATAAAATAACATTGTAATTTTGATAGAAAGCATTAAACTTGTTTGAATTAAAGGCTTGAGCATTATCTGTTATGATTTTGACAGGGCATCCAAATCTGCTAAAAATATTTTCTTCTAAGAACTTCATCACCACCTGGTCATTTTCCCTTTTAGTAGGAATAGCTTCTACCCACTTGGTGAAATAGTCAGTAGCTGTAAGAATCCACCTGTGATGTCCACTTGAAGGTGGGTTAATCTCCCCAACAAAATCTAGACCCCATTGTCTGAATGGTTCTTATATGAAGACTAGGATCAAAGGCAAGGGAGCTAACCTCTTCTTCTCAACAAAAAGTTGACATTTCTGACAACTTATGACAAATTTATAGGTATCACCGAATAGAGTGGGCCAATAAAATCCTGCCTAAAGGATTTTATGTGTGGTAACCTTCCAACAGTAATGTCCTCCACATAACCCCTCATGATAATCTTTTATTTCCTTTGTGAACTCATCTTCTGTTAAACATAGCAATGAAATTCCTACAAGACCCTTCCAGTATAATCTGCCTTCCACAATCACACATGGCTATGCTTTGATCTTTAATGCTCTATACTTTATTCTATCCAAGGATTGGGGACAGGAGAGAAAACACAAATAATGTATTATATGCTTGTACCATTCTGAACATAAAATTTATACCTGATCTTCATACCTGGATCTGGTGTCAGCAAGTTGATTCCCAATCCCTGAAAGTTCGACTCTGTCAATATTTTTTCCAATCCTTTCCCTTTCACCAACTTTGCGGGTTTTATGTCCAAGTCACATTCTTGGATCTTTGCTATCCATTTTCCTCTTTTGCCTTCTACATCACCCTATACTAATACATCTTTTACTACAACATTTGGCACATAAGCAATGATCTGTCACTGCAGCACATAATTTCTAGAGGCTTTCAGGGCTTTTACCAAAGCATACACCTGGTTTTCAAGAATATTATACTTTAGCTCAACATCCCTGAGAATCTTTCTAAAGAATGCAACATGCTGCTCCTTCTCTTCATCATTCTTCTGCAACAAGACAACAACTATTGAATTCGGGGATGCAAATAAAAAAACTTGGAAAGGCTTTTGATAATTAGGGTTGATTAGGAGTGGAGCTGCCTGCAATGCTTTTTAATCCTGGAAAATGATTCTCTAGCTTCCCTGGTCCAATTCACTTCATTCTCCTTCTTCAACATATTAGTAATCTCTTTTACAATTTCTGCATAATTGGACACAAATCTTCTTAAGAAGTTTATTTTTCCTAGAAAATTTTGAATATCCTTTTTACTCCTAGGCAGTTGTATTTTTTGCATAGCTTGTACTCTTGTTGGATCTATCTTCACTCCATCCCTAGAAACAATGTACCCCAACAGTGTATCCTCTTCTAGAGCAGAAATGGATTTCTTGGGATTTAAGGAAAGCCCAAATCTTCTACATTTTTCAAAAGTATTTTCTAGATGGTCCAGATGTTCTTCATTAGACTTTGAGAAAATAGTAATATCATCCAAAATATATTACTACAAAATTATCTCCCACAAAAGCAATGTCCATAGCCCTTTGAAATGTAGCACTTGCGTTCATCAATCCAAAAGGCATTCTGGCATACATAAAGGTTCCCCAGGGAGTTGTGAATGCCGTCTTCTTCTGATCTTCTCTATCCACAGCCACCTGGTTATACCTAGAGAATCCATCCAACATTGACATTCTAAAAGATCTTGTTGCCTTCTGCGGCACATGATCCATTTTAGGCAATGGATAATTATCTTTCAAGGAAGCCCTGTTGAGATTTATGAAGTCCACACATAACCTTATCTCTCCATTTTTCTTTCTTACAGGCACTAAATTAGCCACCTAGTCGGAGTACCTGAGTGGAACTATTATTTTGGCATCAAGCAACTTTTTGACCTCTTTTTCAATTGATGGTAGAAGGAGAGGATTTATCTGTCTAAGCTTCTCTTTAAAGGGTTTAATTCCCTCTTTCAAGGGGATCTTGTGCTGAATAATATTTACATCGTATGTTTCGAGATCCTCATAGGGCCAAGCAAATACATCAACATAGTCCTTGAAAAGTTTAATATATCTCTCCTGGTAATTAGGTGAAACTCCACTGAATAATTTGACTAGCCTGGGCTCCTCTTCAGTTCCAATATTATGATCTTGAATGTGTTCATCCTGTGAAATTTTTCCTGAGTTGACAACCACATCACTGGGGTTAAAAATCCTTTCAAGAGGGGAAAGTCCCTTTGGTAGAATATTATCTTTCAATTGGTTAGCCATGGAATTTTTTAAACCACTAACTTTTGCAACTTCTGCTGTTTCATCTTCATCTTGATTAATTTATGTGCCCTGAAACTCTTCAACCATAGTAAAAAATTCTTTAATTTGCTGATCATCTTCAAAAACTTGTCAATATTTAGCATTATCAGGAATAAAAGGTCTGTTTCTCATTTCTACCTCATATCTTAGATATGGATTAATAGGAGGTCTGAAAGTACTAGTAGCCACAACCAATGAATCTTCTAATCTGTTCCCATCCCTTGGAATAAATCGAATGTTGAAGGTTTCGAAAAAGTTCTCAACCAAATCCCATACTTCATTTCTGTATGCCCTCAGATTAGGGTGTTTTGTCTGACATTGATTTTTTATTTGTTTTATAATTGGTTATGAATCTCCAAAAGTAGAGATTGACTTAATTCCCATCTGTTTAGCTGTTTGTAGAGCAATAATCAAGGACTCATATTCCGCCACATTGTTTGTTGCTTCGAACTCCAATTTAAAAGAAAAAGGGAACATATTACCTCCAGGTGTAATTAGAAGGAAACCAACACCTGTTCCTTCCTTAGAATAGGCTCCATCAAAGAAGCATTTCCACACCCCTTTAGTTTGCAGCTCTGTAATTACATTGGCTAAAGTAAACTGCTTCTGATTATCTTCAGCCAACTCTGCATTATCATGAAGCATGAAGCAAGAAAAGTCATATTTCTCCTGGCTATATATAGGTGAATTACTTGCTCCATTTTTTGTAATTACTTTTACAAATCTAGTTTCTATGTACAATATTCTCTCTTCTCCACCAAAAGTTGGTTTAACAGTGTATGTAAAATCTAGTTTCAGAATGCCACCCAATTTAGCCCCCCATGACCTAGATAGCAGCATTCCAAACCTAGCAGGGATATCTGCTATTACTACATCCATGACCAAGCTTCTAGTTGGGATTTGGGCCAGTGACACTACCAGATCCTTAATGACCCCCAGACACTTGACCTTGTTTGAATCAAAAGAGTACAGGTCTCTATAGGGTTTGGTAACTTGCAGGTTTAGTTGTTTCATAACTAACAAGGGCATAAGGTTGTGTGAAGCTCCTGAATCAAACATACAATTATGCAGGAGGAAATCATGGATCAATAAGGAAATATAAAAAGGAGGTGTTGAAGGATCTACTTCCTCCACATGTGGACCAAAAACTACTACTGGTTTATCATCCTGCAGATTCAAAGTGTCATTTATATTCACATTCTCTTTTAAATTAATAAACTTAAGAATCTCCCTTTGATAAACTGGTGTTTTTGCTAATTCTACAAGGGGAACTTGAATTCTAAATTTTTCCAAACCTTTAGTAAGATTAAACAAATGACCTTGTTTAGAATTCTTTTCATTTTCATCTTCACCTTTCTTCATGACTGAAATTACTTGGGGAATGGAAACAAGTTTCTCCAAAGGAATTTTTCCACTTTTGTCTTGAGAAGACTCACCTTGAAGTATTTGTGTCTTGCCATTTGCATTATATTGTTTCTTTCCTTTATTTACTTGTTTTGCAGGCTGAGATTCTTGTGGAGTCGCCTTTGGTGAGGAAGCTGGAACTTGCTGCTCACTTTCATTTTCCTGACTACTTGATCTTTTCCTTGACATTAAATCATATTTCTTATGTAATTCTGCCTGCATAAAATTAGATAATTGCTTCCAACACTCATCAATTTTATTTTCATCATAAATGGAATCTGTTTCGGCATATTCATACTCTTCTCCTTAAACACCAAGTTCATCTTCATCTACTGCATACAACGTAGAAATTTGATCTTCATGGTCCCTGGGGTGCTCTAGTACTTCACCAGGATATGCCTCTATATACAATGGTGCTTGAATCTGATCTTGTTCTTTTCTCTCCTTTTGCAAGATTTGCAAAGGTTGTCTTCTGTATTAGGGATTAAAGTTCTTATTATGTTGTGTTTGCCTATGAGAATTCTTATTTTCCAACTCTAACTTAATCAATTTATCTCTCAAAGTTTTAATTACATTACTCATATCCTCTAATGTTTGACTTTGAGAGGATTCTATCTTTGCCTTTCCCTTGTCTTGAATAGGCTGTGTCTCTAGTGCTTTGCCTGCAGCCACGAGATTTGATTCTATCTCTAATGCATCTGTTTAGATTTGATCAAGGGTTGGGAATATTATTTCCCTTAATGTGAATCCAAAATTTGACTCAAAAGACCCTGCAAAAGTTATTTTTGCACCAGCAAGAGGGGGCGTAATCTCCACTGGAAGACTATTGTACAATTTATTAAATCTTCTCACAAATTCAACTGCAGTTTCATCAGATTTCTTCTTTATAGCATTAAACTCTGTGAGTGAATACCCATGGTCTCTTTTTTCTCCCCATCTCTGGGTGAATAGGTGTTCCATCTCTTCCCAAGAAGGAATAGAGTTATTAGGAAGCCCTTTAAACCATTTTCTTGCTTCTCCATCCAAGGATTGAACAAAAAGTCTTAGAACAACATCCAGATGTTCAACATTTAGGTTTTCTGCAAAATTACAAAATACTGATACATGATTCTCTGCTGTTTGTTCATCTTCCCCTGTAAAACGAGGAAGAATCTTGAGGTATTCTTGTGGCATTTGATTCAACGGTTGTGGCAATTGAAGAGGTGCATACCTATTCATCAAGAATGCAGGTGTTGCCATGTTTTCTCCCAAATTTATTAAACTTTGATTACCAACAAATGTGGAACCTAACTGAGGGGTAAATGGAGTGTGGATAGGTGGTAATGTAGTTATAGGTTCAGGTTGAATAATTATAACAGATAATGGAAAAGTAACAGACTCTAAAGAATGCTCTTGACAATTGGGTTCTTGAAATGAAGATGATGTAAAAAGTGACTCTTGATCAGATGAATGTTTGGGTGAGAGATGTGATGAATTGTTTCCTGATGCAAACAGTGTAGGGATCCATGTAAGTGGGGTTTTAGACCTTTAAGCCTTCTTAGAAACTAGCCTTTCAGGATCTGAAAGGGCTTGAAATTTCTATTGTGAGGTGTCTGATGTTGTATGGGGTCTTCTTGGAGCCAGAGTTATTGCTTTTATCCAAAACAGTAAAAAATTTCCTCCTCACTAAACAACCAGAGGAAACTATTAAAAACCTAGGTAGAAGTGTTCTTGTCTTGTCTCCCTGGCAACGACGCCAATTAATGTTGTCCCTTAGGAAACCAATTTCATGGCTGTGTAGAAATTGTGCCTAAGACATTAATAATTTATTATGCTTGTCATTTATATCTCTGTTCAATTCCTTATTTGAAGAGTCTAAAGAACTTGACCTTAAATTATCAATATTTAGATGACTTGGAAAGTTTCAAAATGCCGTGTGATGCTGAATATGAATGTGATGAGAAGAATATGTAAGGAAATTAAAGACAATATGCTGTGTTTAATAGGAACTATTCTCTGTAATCTAGAGGAAACATATTAAAAGAGGTTTTAAATATGGGAGCGCCTTTAAGGATTTTAACTTCATTTACATTAGTAAATAAAGACCAGTTGCTTCATTACCATATTTAAATAGATGAATAAACAGAAAAGGCGCACAATTGAGAAATAACAAAATTGTACCCAGCATGTATGGAAACTCTTGATTCTTTTATTAATCATCAATTCATTAAGTACAAAATAGGGTTGTCTCCAGGTTCTCCAAAATCCGGCCCCTTTTTCTTCTATAATCTTGCCTCTTTATCCATCATAGGATAGTTAATAAGCACCCAAAACTGTCAAACTACCTAACTATCCTATAACTGCTTTGAAGTAAATATCATTACAAAATATTACTTTTGAGGGTAAAAACACCTCATTCATTTCAAGAAAACAAGATAGTGAGAAGTAATAGAAATCAGAGAATGACGAGAGATTGTTGCTCGCTGTTAGAATCTATAGCTTGAGCCCGTGGTTCTACTGATGTATCTTTGTGTTGCTCTATCATCCATTCCTTGCACTTTCTCCATAATGGAAAATTTGATTTTGGTGCTTCTTCTAACTTGTCAAGTGCTATCCTGCGAGCTGTAAGTGGGCTTGTTAGTAAATAGAGTCTTTACCATCCAGAGAAGCTTAAAATCCTTGTTTAGGAAATTCACTATGGTAGCTCCCTTTAACACTGTTGTCCTTTCATGAGTGTTGTCAACTTTTCTCTTTGCCTCAACCAGCAAGGTCTCATATGTGTTCCATGGAAGCAAGCTTCCTTGTAGATCCCAGCAAGAAGGAAGTCCAGCCCTAACCCTTTTATCAAACAAGATGTTAAACTTTGAAACTGCCTCCTTTATCTCCTTTATCTTCTTCTCAGTAGTAACCCTGCAGATATTTCTGACAATCATTTTATTAAAATCAATAGCACATGATATTCTATCAAGCATTTCATGTTCAATTCTACAGTAGACTTAGAATTAATGAAATCTATCATTTTCTTTGCAAACTTTGATCTATCTAGATCCTTCTGCTTATTTTTAGCGACCACCTCTTCCATATCCCGAATGAGTGTCTTTTCTTCTGAAATAATCACCAGAAATCCCCATATGCCTTTGATAAATTCAATAATCTCATCCCATAAAATTTCTCTGGCTTGAATTAAGGATACATTAACTTTCATTTTCTCTTTTAATCTTTTGATTTCATCTTTAGCCCTCAAGAGATCCTCTCTATACTTCTTTGCATTATCTTTTTCCCTTCTTGATTCCTCTTCACTTAAATTCAATAGTTTACAAGCTGTTTCCAGCTCTCTTTAGGCTTTCTTAGCATCAAGCTCAGCCATTTTAAGCTCTATTCCCAGTTGTAAAACCTGTGCTGCTGGATCATCAGTGTTGGATGGCACTACGACCATACAAACATGAGTGTTGAGCTGTTTTTGCAACTTGTCAAGAGTTTCTTTAAGTAAAGAAACTTCCTTAGTTTTCTGTAACACATCCTGCAAAAGCTTTTCTTTTTCATTTTTCACTTTAGCTATCCTTGCAGCTATGGGATGCTCACCTGTAGGTAAATTCAATTTCTTTTTTAGGATCCCAATCTCTGACTTAGCAGATTGCAATAAGTTTTGAACAACAGGTTGGTCATCAGGATTGACCCCTACTTTAATGATAATCTTCTTTAACTCTTCAACCTGAGCATTCAAAGCTCTAGAGTTGGCCTTTTGCAATTTCAACCACTAAATTACCTTATTAAGATTTTTTTGCCTTGGATGCTGCTGCATTTGTCTTATATAGATCATTTACAATTAACTATCCAGTTTGCATATGTAGATTGACCTTGTCAAGCATTGGGAGCTTGTGAGTGTCAATAGTCAAATTCACAGTCTTAAAACTGCTTGAAGATCCCATTGATATTTTTGTAGGGCAAGAGAAAGTAATTTTTAGTTGGCTCTTCTCCAAATCCATGGAGGATAGCAATCTAGTTTTCTCAGGGGTTACTTGAGACTTAGCTTGAGCCTCCATATTCAGCTTTATCTTCAAATTGAATGACCAAACCAGGTTGTGACAAAGACAGTGCATCCTACAGCTTGATCCTCTTTGCTGTTTCAGACTCTTCCTCATCTAGATCAATGACTTCTTCTCTAGCTCTCTTGACCCCTTTTTCTGTAATGATAGGGGTTTCAACCTCTGTTCCCTGAATGTTTTGAAAACCTCCATTTGCCAATTGTTCAGTTTCAGGTCTGCTTTCATGTAGAAAATCTGAATAGCCATTCTCCAATCTTCTCTTTGAAATAATTTGGTGAGGGTCATAAGCCCACTCAACCTCCTGTAGAAAACCCATATCATTCAACAATTTTTCAACTTCTAGAGCGGCTTGTCTAGTATTTACAATGAAGGGTCCCACTGCTTTAGGCAACTTGAAAAAGAAGCCTTTCTTCATAGGAACAAAATGAACTTGATCAACATCTAAGCTATGCCTTATGAATTCAAGAGCAAAAAGCCTCATTGGCATGAACTTAGGTAACCTGTATGGCTTGACAGAGGCCCCATAAAGCCTAACCTCTGCATGTTATTCAAAAATTAACCAATCTCCACATCTCACATCCTTACTCAACTGAAGATACTCTTGGGCATTAGGAAAGAAAGTTGGGGGTAGGCTTGCATTGAGAATCTTATAAGCCACTGGAAGAAATAAAGAAACAAACTCAAATAAACCACCATCTTCTGGATCACCTCTTATTAGGTTTGTACAAAACAATACTGACTGCTTCTTTTTATTGATATCAACCACATTCAACCATAAACCAGAGAAATGATTAGCATTCTGATACAAAAATAAATAAGTGATGGCTGAAGGAAATTTGAAAGAACTAGTGAGAGGTAAAGTCATAAATTGAGTATTGATAACATGTACCCAGAAAGATGGGATGTCTAACACTGTCTCAGGCCTCATCATTAAGGAGAAGAATCCCAACACAACTTTTTCTACTTGCTTGGAGTCTTCCTTTTCTAGAATTTTAACAATTATTTACAACAGAGGTCTTATATCAACTGCAAACATTCCTAAAGAGAAAATATTGCCATCAAGGGAGAATTGACCAGATTTAGGAGCTAAAAAATAAGTGACATGGGAAAGCTCCTGAGGAGACATGTTTTCATAATAAGAAATTAGGGATTCTTCAGTAAAAGCAATGTAATTTCCTGATACAGGATAATTCAAGGCTTGGTGTATTAGCTGTGAAGTTATCGTTATCACTTGAAGAAACTCTCCTAGGTTGTATATCAGAGATGCTCAGGAACATTAAAAACTCAACAAAAAATGTTGGAAAATGGTGGATGAATGGAAGGAATGATGCATATTCAAGCCATATAACCACTTCTACTATGCTTAACCCCAGACATGGGTGAACATCCCCAGACTACAAGGCTTTAGAACACCAATTGCTCACAATTTGAGGAACAGGTGAAGATGGAGAATACTAACCACACCAGCAGATGCATAGGACCCTGTGATGGCCGGCTGCAACCAGTTAAAAGGTCTGTAAATCTATTTCTTTGATGCACAGACAGGATGATAGCTCTCTAGCACCAAGAAAATAGAAACCTGCATACACCTTCAATAATACATACTTGATTCTAACGCAGAGGTGGGATGACAACCCCTCTAATGCTAAACATCAAGAGCACATGAAAAATGTATAACAGGCATAGCCTGGAACAAAGAAGAAGTGGAAATTGAGCAATTAACAACAAAAGAATCTTACATTAGCTGAAAATGAAGACCAAACGCTGCAGGTATCACAGTAGTTACAGTCTCCAGAAGTTGAGCCTTACATCAATACAATATCCATCAACCTCATTACATCTTGATTCTGGGTATATATGGAGGTAATTACAAAAAATATCTGCTATCCTATGCGTGGAGGGGTCATAACTGACCACCAACCACATTAACTGTTTAATATGGGTCTCTGATACAATCTAACTGTTTAAATGAACAAAATGACCCTTTCTGGTACTCTTGTTGTACTTCACGAACCGGTGGAATGCCGTATGGAACAAGTTCCATAACTGCTGAAGGCATTTAACTGCTCGAGGCTGTACTTTCCTTCCCTAGCCGTGCTGCTAGTTGAATGCGGTTGTTGCGGATTTAATGCACAGAGTGCTGGATCATGGCCTCCTTCCTCCTTCAGGTGCACAGGACAGGCCAAAAACACGAAAACCATATGGAAAATGAACAAGGGCCTGGGAATGAATGCTAGCCATTGAATGGAACTGGCGAACGGCTGAGATCTCATGGCGGGAGGCAATGGGAAGACGCGGGGCAGAGTGAATATGAATCGTCGGATCTCACAAATAGATGTCGGGGATCAACTTGCAAGGGATATCGGGAGATACGTGAATGGAGAAATGTGGGCCGTTGGATCATGGTCGGGCAGATCCGACGGCTATTGGGAGGTCAAACAGCGCGGGAGATAATGCACAGGGGATCGTACAGGATGGCGGTAAGCAGTTTCCCCACACCGCTTATCGGAGGTGGGTGGTATCTGTATGCAGGGGCGCGATCCAATACACTTGTGACGCGTGGCTGGTAGGTCCGGCGGGAAACCGCTTTCCCTGCGTGCTATTGAGCGTGCGGCTTTCGGCGGCGGGAATAGCGTATATCGTTGGATTTTGCGGGAGGTACAATCGAACAGTGGAAAAAGAATAAAGGTTAATGAGAGTGATGTGACCGAGAAAGGCACGGGTTATGGTGCGCGGTCTCGTCATCAGGGTTTTATAATGTTTAAACCCCAGCAGCCGGGGGCTAAGGAAACACAGGTTTTATACTAAATGTTAGTGTGAAATAGGGATAGCACGAGCTATGGGAACGTAGAAAAATGAATGAGGAGGAGGAAACAGAGGTAGTGGGGCTATAGAACTATAAAGAAAATGAAGGAAGGAAGGAAAACCAGCTGCTGTGACCCCCTTTTTGATCATTAATAACCCAATCAGGCTTGCATTTGTCCTTAAAAGGTTGAAAGTAATAGCAGGGCTAACACTGGCTCCTTCTGGGGATGAGATCCTCCTTGTGAGGTCTCAAGAACCTGCAGATCAATGCCTTCCTGATGAAAACAAATTAGCAAAATTCCTAGTGTTCCATTGGGCATGGAATATGACTAAAATTGATAAAAACCAATATTTACAACTTTTAAGGCCAAAGACCTTAAATCACATAATTTTTCAGAAAAATCCCATTAATTGGGCCATCAAAAGCTGTCTCTCCTCCCATACTTTTCAGTATGAAAGTTTTGTTCCCTTGAATCTGAGAAATGATGAAAGGCCCTATCCAGAAAGCATCAAATTTTCCATGGTTGCCTTTCTTTTCTTTTAGTGCATCCCACTTCTAAACCAAGTCTCCAACCTGAAAATTATCTGTCTTTGTCTTCATATCAAAAGCATCCTTGATCTTTTTTTGATGTGCTGTAGCCTTTTCAACCAAATGTTCTCTAATCTGATGTAACTCTGCTAAATCAGTGATCCTTTTCACCAGGTTTTCTTCCTCATTCTATTCTGTTTGAAGGATTTTTGCCACAGGCAGAGTTAGCTGAATTGGGAATACAACTTCAGTACCATATACCAGCTTGAAAGGAGAATTCGCTGTGGATTTTTTAATGGTCACTCTGTTAGCCCACAGTGCATACTTGAGCTTAGAATCCCAATTCTTTTTATTGTCCTCTAACAGCTTCTTAATTATCCTTATCAGGCTTTTGTTAGAGGATTCTGCTAGACCATTTCCTTAAGGATAATATGCAATGGAATGAACAAGTTTAATACCCATTGAATTACACATATCTACCAATTTTTTTGCCCTGAAGGCTGTTGCATTGTTTGTGACTAATTTATGTGGACAACCAAATCTGGTAAAGATATTCTTTGTCAAAAACTTCATGACCACATTATGATCAGCCTTCCTGGTAGGGATTGCTTCAATCCACTTAGTAAAAGAATCAGTGGCTACTAATATCCATTTGTGCTAGCCACTGGAATGTGGATTGATCTCTCCAATGAAATCCAAACCCCACTGCTGAAGAGGTCCTTTTGCATGTATTCGTTTTAAGGGCATGGACTTCAACTGTTGTTTTCCTTCAAATCTTTGGCACCTGTCACAAGATTTAACAAAAGAAAATACATCAGAAAATAAAGTGGGCCAATAGTACCCAGCTCTAAGGATTTTATGGGCTGTAGTCTTCCAATAATGGTGCCCTCCACACATGCTGGAATGAAAGTGCTGCATGACTTCTATTGACTGTTCTTTGTCCAGACACCTCAAAAGCACTCCAGATGGATCCCTCCAGTAGAGCAGATTTTCATGAATACAATATTTTGTTTCCCTAAGTTTTAAAGTTCTGGCTTGACTTTGAGTAAATCCTGAAGGAATTTCTAGTTTCAGCAAAAAATTAACTATTCTAGCATACCAATCACAAGAAGCTAGATTCTCAGCCACTGACTGCTTTCTGTCTGGTTCAGCTGCTTCCTCTTCTTCATTTGTCTGACCAATCTCTGCATTTGTGCTCAGGAAATCAATGTCTAATGATCTGCAATTTTCTTCAGCCAATAATTTGGCAAGACCCTGACCTCTGACCAGCTTGGTGGGCTTCAGTTCTATATTAAATTCAATCAATTTTGCAATCCATTTAGCCCTTCTTCCATCAGCATCAGGTTGTGTTAAGACATCTTTTATTGTAGCAGAGGGTACATATGCAATTATCTTGGAATGCAAGATATAAACTCTGAAAGCTTTCAAGGATTTGATAAGAGCATATGCATGTTTTTCAATAATATCATACCTCAGTTCAGCATCCCTCAAGTTCTTGCTGAAAAATGCTACTGGATGTTCTAAACCTTCTTCATCTACTTGCAATAAAACTGCTGCAATGGTGTCTTCAGAGGCAAAAGAAAATATATGGAACTCCTTGCTGTAATCTGGGCTTCTTAGAGTGGGAGCTTCCATAATGGCTTTTTTAATAGACTTAAATGATTTTCTTGCTGCATTAGTCCACTTAACCTTTGCTCCTTTCTTCAACATGGAGGTAATATGTTTCATCAGCTTTGAAAAATTTGGTATAAACCTCCTCACAAAATTAATCTTGCCCAGAAAGGACTAAATATCCTTCTTTGATCTTGGGACAGACAAGGCCTGTATTGCTTTTACTCTTTCTGGATCAATCCGGACAACTGTAGCAGAAACAATATATCCTAACAGCTTGCCTTCTTCTAAAGCAAATTGTGACTTTTTAGGATTGACTAAAATTCCAAACCTCCTGCACTTCAGGAACACCTTTTTCAAATGCTGCAAATTATTTTGATGGATGCTGGAGTATACTGTTATATCATCAAGGTAGATAAGGACAAATTTATCCTTCTCTCCCACAAATGCTATATCCATAGCTCTCTAAAATGTTGCTCTAGCATTCATCAATCCAAAAGGCATCTTGGCATACATAAAAGTGCCCCAAGGAGTGGTGAATGCAGTCTTCTCTTGGTCATCTGGATGCACAACAATTTGATTAAACCTTGAAAATCTGTCCAGGAAAGACATCACCTTGGCTCCTGAGACCTTCTGCAGCAAATGCTCCATCTTTGGTAGGGGATAATTGTCCTTCTTTGAGCATTTGTTCAAGTTTCTGAAATCAACACACAGTCTGATTTCTCCACTTTTCTTCCTTACTACCACCAAATTTGCTACCCATTTTGAATATCTGAGAGGGACTATGATCTTGGCAGCCAATAATTTTTTAATTTCTTTTTTCAATTAGAGGAATAAGCATAGGATTTATTGGTCTTAGCTTCTATTTGAAAGGAATGGTGTCTTTCTCCAGAGGGATTTTATGCTGAATAATCTTTTTATCATAAGTTTTCAGGTCACTATACTCCCAGGCAAACACATCAGCAAATTGCTTCATTAATTTGCAGTATTCAACACATTGATCAGCAAACAGATGAGTGGACAAATTTATGTATCTAGGTTGACCTGGACTTCCTATATCATGCTTACAGACTGCATATTGGTCTTCTTTTTTGGGAGCCTTGTAAGGCACATCATTATGGTCAAACAGTCTTTCAAGAGGAATTAAACCCTTAGGTATATGATTGCTAGGAAGCTGGACAATGCTATTTTTTCCAGTTTTATTTCTAAGCTGGGACTGGGGGTTTTCTTCCAAGGCTTCATTATTTTGATCAATTTTCATTTCAGAAAACTCATCAATAACTTGAAGGAACCTATTTATCTCATCATCATCATCAAAAACTTTCCAATGCTGGACATTATCAGGCAAGGATGGTTTGTATTTCATTTGCACTTCATAAACTAGTTTGGGAGGCATGGGAGGGATAAATAGACTAGCAGACACAACAAGGGAATCAACAAGCTAATTTTTGGCTCTAGGGATATATGAAATATAGAATTTTTCAAAGGAATTTTTGAGTCTCCATATCTCATCTCTGTATGCTTTCAACCTTGGGTGCTTTTCCTGAAATGTTTTATTTACTTGCTGAATGATCAAATCAACATCTCCAAATACCTTCAGATTCTTGATTCCTCTGTCTTTTGCTGCATTAAGACCCAATAGTAGAGCCTCATACTCTGCTATATTGTTTGTGACTTGAAAAGCCAGCTTGAAAGACAACTATGTGCTCTTATGTTATGGAGGTATCAGCACCACTCTTGCTCCTGTAGTCTCCCTTGAACATGCTCCATCAAAGAACATCTCCCAAACCTGACTTCCTTTCTCTTTCTCGGCCTGATTTGTTGGTTTCCTGAGCTGCATTGAGGCCTTTTGGGATTCTTCTATTTGGAGGATACATGCTCCAAAATCGGTGTCCACAGCATATATGGGATGATTAGTAGGAATCTTCTCATCACTGATGATATATGCCAACTGTGCTTCTTTGTATAACCTTCTACTTTCCCCTCTAAAAATTGGGACAATGGCATAAGATAGATCATTTTGTAATGTCCCACCTAGTCTCTTAATCCATCCTCTAGACAGCAGCATGCCAAATTTGGGAGGCACATATGCTACCACAATATCCATCATCATACTCTTCATGGGAAGCTGAGTTAAGGTAATGTCCAGGTCTTTGATTAATCCTAAACACTTCACTTTCCTTGAATCAAAAGAGAATAAATCACGATAGGGTCTGGTGATATCAAGGCCTAACTCTTCTATGACAGCTTTAGGCATCAAATTGTGGCTGGCCCCTATGTCTAGCAGGCAATTGTGGAGGATTTTTTCATGAATGATCAAGGAGACATAAAAAGATGGAGAATTATTATCAGCAGGTTCAATCATGGGGCTAAGCACAATAGCAGGTTTTTCATCTTGCAAATTGATAGAGTCAGTGGAGGTTTGTGTGATTTCCAGCTCAAGAGCTTCAAGGATAGGATTTCTAAACACTTCACTCTTTACCAATTCTACCAAAGGCACAAATATTTTTAATTTCCGGACTTCTGACTCAAAGCTAAAAGAAGAAGATAACTTATCAGATCCTTTTACCTCTTGAACTGGAGCTTTGAGGATGACTAGATCAACTGTTGGTCTTCTCTGCCTGATATTTTGTGACTTTGTTTGGACAACAGCTCTTTGGGAAGGATTCTCTTTGACATTTTTTGCACTTGACCTCAGATTATATCTTCGTTGCTCCTCAGTTTGTAGAACAGCCTCTCTGTCCCACTCCTGACTGTCTTGTTCCTACAACAACGATTCTTCATAAGCAGCCAATGTAAAAAAGGCAGCACTGTCTTTATCTTCCATGCAGTGAATTTCATCCTCATCTTCAAATTGTTCCTCTTCCATGACTACATTTTGAAAAGGAGCTTTAACCTTCTGATCTTCATTTGGCTCTTTCCCCTTTGAATTATTTGTAACTTTTCATTTGCTCTTCTGAATGGAATGGGATTTCTTGGAGCAAATGTGTTCTGTTGCCTTGTTTTTCCTTAATTTTGCTCAACCTTTAGCTTAGAAATTTCAGCAGCCAATGACTCTATCATCTTAGTCATTTTATCTAATTTAGGCTCTGAAGATGATGTAGAGGAGGTAGAATCCTGACCTCTCTGCCTCCTTCTATCAACTTGACTTTTGAGATTTTATGCAGCCATAATATTAGACTCTACTTCTAGGGTTGCATCCTGCATGTCAGCTAGAGTGGCACACCTTCTTTCTCTCAACAATAGGCTGAAATCATAGTCAAAAGCATTGGCATAAGTGAGTTTGGCATAGGTGGGGGTAGGCTTTACCTCAGCTGGTATCTTACTATACATACGATTGAATCTTCTATTAAAATCAGGCAATGATTCCCCACTTTCCCCTTTTAGGTTACCAAACTCAGTATGGTAATATAGAAAATCCTTTTTATCTCCCCAGTGCTTCAAAAATGCATCATCTAAGGCTTCAATATTTGTTATAGATCTCTGGGGTAATTCTCTGAACCACTTCCTAGCCTCTCCATCAAGGCTCTGGACAAAAACTCTCATCCACACATCATTTTCACTTATATCTAGGTTATCAGCATAACTATAAAAAGCTTCTAGGTTTTCTTCAGCTGTTACTCCCTCTGTGCCAGTGAACTTAGGCATATACTTTTGATATTCTCCCACAGGCATAGGATTCAAAGGGACAGGCAAGACCAAAGGTCCATATCTAGCAGCAACAATTCTTTCTATCTTCGTAGGTGCTTGCTGGCCTGCCATGATTGGGATATGTGGAGGGATACTGGCAAATTTAATGGTAGGAAGTAATGTGATGGATGGTAGAGACAAAGGGATGTTTTGGACTGGATGGGAAGCTTTCTTTGGACTGAGATTCAAAGGGGAACTAGATGGACAAGGGGCTCTATTAATCTCTGCAGGTGTTTGTTCACTAGCAGTACTAGGCTCTAAGTCTTCAAATTGTGTATTTTCAACTAAAAACTCCTCATGCAGAGACAAATAAGATTTCTTGGGCTTACCTGATCCTGATGCCCCTTTCTATGATGTTTTCTTCAACTTAACAATCTTCTTAGAGTCAGGCATTGGTTTAGCTGGTGATTTCTGAGGATTTCTTTGAGTATGTCTCACAAACTGAGCCAGAACTTCAATGTGGAGTCGCCAAAGGTTGGTATTCCTCCAATGGAGTCGCCAGATAGATGATTACAACCAGAAATGTGCCCAGACCTTGTCTATCATCAAAATCTGGAACTGTGTCGTTCTCCCAGGGAAGCTAAGCTTCAATCTCCTCTCCTCGACAACTGCGCCAATTAATGTTATCACCACAAGAAACTCTCCTAGGTTGTATATCAGAGATGCTCGGAAACATTACAAACTCAACAAAAAATGTTGGAAAATGGTGGATGAATGGAAGGAATGATGCATATTCAAGCCATATAACCACTTCTACTATGCTTAACCCCAGACATGGGTGAACATCCCCAGACTACAAGGCTTTAGACCACCAATTGCTCACAGTTTGAGGAACAGGTGAAGATGGAGAATACTGACCACACCAGCAGATGCATAGGACCCTGTGATGGCCGGTTGCAACCAGTTAAAAGGTCTGTAAATCTATTTCTTTGATGCACAGATAGGATGACAGCTCTCTAGCACCAAGAAAACAGAAACCTGCATACACCTTCAATAATACATACTAGATTCTAACCTAGAGGTGGAATGACAGCCCCTCTAATGCTAAACATCAAGAACACATGAAAAATGCATAACAGGCACAACCTGGAACAAAGAATAAGTGGAAAGTGAACAATTAATAGCAAAAGAAGCTTGCATTAGCTGAAAATGAAGACCAGACGCTGCAGGTATCGCAGTAGTTCCAAAAGTTGAGCCTTACATCAATAAAATATCCATCAACCTCATTACATCTTGATTCTGGGTATATATGGAGGTACTTACAAAAAATATCTGCTTCCTATGCGTGGAGGGGTCATAACTGACCACCAACCACATTAACTGTTTAATATGGGTCTCTGATACAATCTGATTGTTTAAATGAACAAAATGACCCTTTATGGTACTCTGTTGTACTTCACGAACCAGTGGAATGCCGTATGGAACAAGTTCCATAACTACTGAAGGCGTTTAACTGCTCAAGGTTGTACTTTCCTTCCCTGGCCGTGCTGCTAGTTGAATGCGGTTGTTGCGGATTTAATGCGCAGAGTGCTGGATCATGGTCTCCTTCCTCCTTCGTGTGCATAGGACAGGCCAAAAACACGAAAACCATATGGAAAATGAACGAGGGCCTGGGAATGAATGCTAGCCGTTGAATGGAACTGGCGAATGGCTGAGATCTCATGGCGGGAGGCGATGGGAAGATGCGGGGCGGAGTGAATATGAACCGTCGGATCTCGCAAATAGACATCGGGGATCAACTTGCAAGGGATATCGAGAGATACGTGAATGGAGAAATGTGGGCCGTCGGATCATGGTTGGGCAGATCCGACGGCTATCGGGAGGTCAAACAACGCGGGAGATAATTCACGGGGGATCGTACAGGATGGCGGTAAGAGGTTTCCCCACACCACTTATCGGAGGCGCGTGGTATCCGTATGCGGGGGCGCGATCCAATACAATTGTGACGCGTGGCTGGCAGGTCCGACGAGAAACCGCTTTCCCTGCGTGCTATCGAGCGTGCAGCTTTTGGTGGCGGGAATAGCGTATATCGTTGGATTGAGCGGGAGGTACAATCGAACAGTGGAAAGAGAATAAAGGTTAACGGGAGTGATGTGATCGGGAAAGGCGCGGGTTATGGTGTGCGGTCGTGTCATCAGGGTTTTATAATGTTTAAACCCCAGCAGCCGGGGGCTAAGGAAACACGGGTTTTATACTAAATGCTAGTGTGAAACAGGGATAGCGCGAGCTATGGGAACGTATAAAAATGAAGGAGGAGGAGGAAACGGCGGTAGCGGGGCTATAGAACATGAAGGAAGGAAGGAAAATCAGCTGCCACGACCCCCTTTTTGATCATTAATAACCCAATCAGGCCTGCATTTGTCCTTAAAAGGTTGAAAGTAATAGCAGAGCTAACAGTTACCTGGAAAACATTTTCCCTTGACTGGTTCATTACAAAACATTTCTTAGCGTACATTGCTGAGGCTAACCATTGGATAAATTTAGGAAACAGATGAGTTCTGGGAACAAAAGTGGCTAGGAAACCTGACCTAACCATTGCCATGGCTACATGAGATTTCTTGTGGTTCAACATGACCTCTTGATACAATTGAAGGTGTTTAATGGTACAAAGGGTATCAGAAATATCGTGCTCGACATCCATTAATGGGGTATAAATCATTGAGGAAGAACTTACTTGCTTAGTCATAGCATTTGGTGGGTGACAATTGTTGACTCAGAATACAATTGCTGAAGACAATTGTTGACTCAGAATATCAAATTAGAAAATAAAACCGCTCCGTTCTACAAGCAGATGATCAATACAACGTTCTTTTTTACTTTATTTATATACAATAAATGAATGGGGGGAAAAACTGTAATAAACACTGTACATTAATGGAGTAGTGGATGAAGTAGCAGGGTACGGTGAGTGACGTGGGCAATTAACAAATGAAAGCGATGGAATATGTGGAATGAGCGACATGGGGCGAAAAACTTTGGGAGCTCGCTGTGGGGGTAAAGAATGTACGGGAGCTTCAACGAGGTTGAAACCCCGCAGTAATTTGAGGCCACACATTTCGGTCAACCATGCTAACATCACGGTCAACTGCAGGGATTGAGCTTTAATTAATCTTCATGCTCATGGCTTCCCCGTAGCACACCTCAATGTACTTATCAAGCTATCACTTGATCGTGGCTCTTCAACCTGCATGAACTTTAGACAATGGGTCGGGCCCACTGTCTTTTGATTTTTTTTTTAAATAATTACATACATAATATTTGATTTTGTGTTTTTTATTTACTTTTTAAATATTATCAAGTAACCTGAATTGACAATGAATTATACAACATTTGGCTCCACCTGGGGATAGTGCTTCTACCTCACGAGCACTAAGAACCGCATATTAGTGCCTTCTCCTCAGGCATGGAGTCATATATTGCTTTGCCTAACTTAACTGTGTGGAAATTTGTATAGTGAATCCACTCTGGTATCTATAGTGATAGGACGCTTGTGCTTTCAGAACTGGAAGTAATGTTTAAGATATTTCCCATTAACAGGCAACTGTAAGGTTTCACCATCAAGATTCTCAAGAAGAAAAGTGTTATTAGACCTTGCTTCAACAATTCTGAAAGGGCCATACTAGATAGGATCAAACTTCCCATGCTTACCGTTATCTTCTCTTCTAGTATCCCATCTTAATACTAGGTCTACAACTTTAAAGTCAATCTCCTTGGCTTTTTTGTCAAAAATACTTTTCATCTTTGATTAATACATAATCAAGTTGTCTCTTACCTTGTCCCTGTTCTCACTTAGCTCCACTACTTTATTCATTCTTCTTTTCAGAGCATTGGTTCTTCTTTCGCCTCCTGAATCATTGCAATCACAGGCTTCACAAGTTGACTTGGAAACAGAGCCCGAGTTCCATATACTAATTCAAAAGGTGATTTGCCTGTAGATCTCCTTGTAGTTACTCTAGCAGCCCAGAGAGCAAACTTCAACTTAGAATCCCAATCTTTTTGATTCTCTGCAATAGTTTTCTTAAGGATCCTCATCAATGTTTTATTTGTTAATTCAGGCAGACCATTTCCTTATGGATGATAAGCTGTTGAATGGGATAAAATAACATTGTACTTTTGATAGAAAACATTAAACTTGTTTGAATTAAATGCGTGAGCATTATCTGTTATGATTTTGATAGGGCATCCAAATCTGTTAAAAATATTTTCTTCTAAGAACTTCATCACCACCTGGTCATTTGCCTTTTTAGTAGGAATAACTTCTACCCACTTGGTGAAATAGTCAATAGCTGTAAGAATCCACCTATGCTGTCCACTTGAAGGTGGGTTAATTTCCCCAACAAAATCTAGACCCCATTATCTGAATGGTTCTTCTATGAAGACTAGGATCAAAGGCAAGGGAGCTAGCCTCTTCTTCTCAGTAAAAAGCTGACATTTCTGACAACTTATGAGAAATTTATAGGCATCATCGAATAGAGTGGGCCAATAAAATCCTGCCTGAAGGATTTTATGTGCAGTAACCTTCCAACTGTAATTTCCTCCACATAACCCCTCATGATAATCTTTGATTGCCTCTGTAAACTCATCTTCTCTTAAACATAGCAACAAAATTCCTACAGGATCCTTCCCGCATAATCTGCTTTCCATAATCACATATGGTTGTGCTTTGATCTTTAATCCTCTATAATTTGTTCTATCCAAGGATTTGGGACAGGAGAGAAAATACAAATAATGGATTATATACTGGTACCATTCTGAACATGAACATTTATACTTGATCTTCATACCTGGATCTGGCTTTCCTTCACTTTCTTCAGTTGTTCCTTCATGCACAAGTGTCAGGAAGTTGATTCCCAATGCCTGAAAGTTTGACTTTGTCAACATTTTTTCCAATCCTTGCCCTTTTACCAACTTTGTGGGTTTTATGTCCAAGTCATACTCTTGGATCTTGGCTATCCTTTTTCCTCTTTTGCCTTCTACATCACCCTGTACTAATACATCTTTTACTACAACATTTGGCACATAAGCAATGATTTGTGAACATAAGTTCTAAAGGATTTTAGGGCTTTTACCAAAGCATACACTTGCTTTTCAAGAATATTATACTTTAGCTCAACATCCCTGAGAATCTTGATAAAGAATGCAACACGCTGCTCCTTATCTTCATCATTCTTTTGTAGCAAGACAACAACTATTGAATTTGGTGATGCGAATGAAAAAACTTGGAAAGGCTTTTGATAATCAGGGCTGATTAGGACTCGAGCTACTTGCAATGCTTCTTTAATCCTAGAAAATGATTCTCTGGCTTCCTTGGTCCAATGCACTTCATTCTCCTTCTTCAGCATATTAGTAATCTCTTTTACAATTTCTGCATAATTGGACACAAATCTCCTTAAGAAGTTTATTTTTCCCAGAAACTTTTGAATATCCTTTTTACTCCTAGGCAGTGGTATTTTTTGCACAACTTGTACTCTTGCTGGATCTATCTTCACTCCATCTCTAGAAACAATGTGCCCCAATAGTTTTCCCTCTTCCAGAGAAAAAATGGATTTCTTGGGATTTAAGGAAAGCCCAAATCTTCTACATTTTTCAAAAGTCTTTTTTAGATGGTCCAAATGTTCTTCATCAGACTTTGAGAAAACAATAATATCATCCAAATATATTACTACAAACTTATCTCCCACAAAAGCAATGTCCATAGCCCTTTGAAATGTAGCACCTGTGTTCATCAATCCAAAAGGAATTCTGGCATACATAAAGGTTCCCCAGGGAGTTGTGAATGTTGTCTTCTTCTAATCTTCTCTATCCACAGCCACCTGGTTATACCCAAAGAACCCATTCAGCATTGACATTCTAAAAGATCCTGTTACCTTCTGCAGCACATGATCCATTTTAGGCAATGGATAATTATCTTTCAAGGAAGCCCTGTTGGGATTTCTGAAGTCCACACATAACCTTATCTCTCCATTTTTCTTTCTTACAGGCACTAAATGAGCCATCCAGTCGGAGTACCTAAGTGGAACTATTATTTTGGCATCAAGCAACTTTTTGACCTCTTTTTCAATTGATGGTAGAAGGAGAGGATTTATTTGTCTAAGCTTATGTTTAAAGGGTTTAATTACCTCTTTCAAGGGGATCTTGTGCTGAATAATATTTACATCGTATGTTTTGAGATCCTCATAGGACCAAGCAAAGACATCAACACAGTCCTTGAAAAGTTTAATATATCTCTCCTGGTAATTAGGTGAAACTCCACTGAGTAATTTGACTAGCTTGGGCTCCTCCCGAGTTCCAATATTATGATCTTGAATGTTTTCATCCTGTGAAATTTTTCTTGAGTTGATAGCCACATCATTGGGGTTATAAATCCTTTCAAGAGTTACAAGTCCCTTTGGCAGAATATTATCTTTCAATTGAAAAACTTTTTAATTAGCTATGGAATTTTTTAAACCACTAACTTCTGCAACTTTTGCTGTTTCATCTTCATCCTGATTAATTTCTGTGCCCTCTTCAACCATAGTAAAAAATTCTTTAATTTGCTGATCATCTTCAAAAACTTGCCAATATTTAACATTATCAGGAACAGAAGGTCTATGCCTCATTTCTACCTCATATCTTAGTTTTGGATTAATAGGAGGCCTGAAAGTACTAGCAGCCACAACCAATGAATATGCTAATATGTTCCCATCCCTTGGAATAAATTGAATGTTTAAAGCTTCGAAAAAGTTCTCAACCAAATCCCATACTTCATTTCTGTAGGCCCTAAGCGTAGGGTGTTTTGTCTGACAGTGATTTTTTATTTGTTTTATAATCAGTTCTGAATCTTCAAAAGCAGAGATTGACTTGATTACCATCTATTTAGCTATTTGTAGAGCAATAATCAAGGACTCATATTCCACCACATTGTTTATTGCTTCGAACTCCAATTTAAAATAAAAAGGGAACATATTACCTCCAGGTGCAATTAGAAGGAAACCAGCACCTGTTCCTTCCTTAGAATAGGCTCCATCAAGGAAGCATTTCCACACCCCTTCTGTTTTTAGGTCTGTAATTACATTGGCTGAAGTAAGCTGCTTCTGATTATCTTCAGCCAAATCTGCATTATTTGCGATGTCCCTTGCACTAAAGATGGATGCCTCTGCCTGTTTCTATCTCATATCTCAATCTTGAAAAAGGATTTCCTTCTATGTGTCATTAATCCTTGGAGGATTGGCTAATGTTCCTTCTGCGTTGTCCTACCAGGAAATATAGTCAAATATTTTTTCTTCAATGCCATCGAAGTATGTCCTCAGATCGGACAACTGATTCATCAATGAATCACTTGTCTTACATAGATCATTGATTGTTGTTAACTTTTGGCAGAAGACAACCTGTTGCTGAGCCAGAAGAGTATTAAGCTCCCCTGCTTCCTTCTTGAAATCTTCAAGCTTAGGATTATCTTTGAATTGATCAATCCTGAGTTGAAGTTGTTGAAATTGATCATTTTTTCTTTTTATCTTAGCTTCATGTTGAAGCTTCATCGCATCAAAACTTTTATGCCACTGATTTACCTGTGCTTTCCATCCCTCATCAATACTTTGTTTTGCATTGACTATTGCATGTTCTAATTGAAGGATCTTTTCATCCTTGTCCTTAACTAACTGTTATAATTTTGAGGCTTTATCCATGGTGGTTGTAGCATATTCTCCCGTGAACTACGATAGCCTTGTTAGATCATTGGCAACGTCAGTTTGTGGATGCTTCCAAACAATATCCAATGGTATATTTCTTGGAACTAAGGCCTGAGAATGTTCAATTATTTTCCTCTTCCTCTGATTTCTCATGACAACCCTATGTTTTGGACTATAAAATACATCTAGGGGAGGGATTTATTCTATCTTGAGCACAACTTCGGATGTAGGGTGAGCCATAATGATTTCTAGGTCATCTGTATTGATCGATTTATCTGAAGAATCGATAGTGAGTGGGACCTTCTTTGTAATCTCAAGAGTCTTAAGAGTTTCTTTCGACGATGAGTTATGTTCTTCCTGTGATGCCATATTAACAGTTTTATCAAATTGTTCCCATACTTTCTCTAGTTCGCTGGTAGAGGGTGATTCCTCAGTACATTGTGTCGATGTTGTGCTTTCTTTACTTCCTTGATTGATCTCAGGGTATTTTTAAATATGGGCTATCACCTGATCCTGTTGCGAAATCCCCAATATATCCAGGGGAGATTCTCTAACCTTGAATTTCTGTATTCTCTGAACCTGACCAACTCTTTTGGTTTTAAGCGAGATTTGGCTAACATTTCTACATGATGATAGTCTCGGGGTGCTTCAAACAGGTTGTTATGAAACCAGCTCACAAAAAGATAGAAAAGAGAGATCAACACCTTAGAATTCAGCCTCTTCGAGGGGGCAACCTCCTTTACGTTACACAAATGAACAATTCTTGTATGATTCAAATGAAAAAACCTCCTTTCTGTATATAGGAGTCTATGGAGTCACAATATAACCCAACCGACCTAACAATAATAATATAAAGCCACAAAAATAACAATAGAGGGATTCTGTGGGGCATAGTAATAAAAATATGGGGACAATAGGGGCTCAACAATATTAATAAGGGATACAACTAAAATAGTAATGGCGTAATCACTAGTATTATAGGGACCTAACATGCTCCTCTCCTTCAAAAAAGTGTCGTCCTTAATGCTTGAGTAGTTCTGGATGATTTTGTATTAAATTCTTGTCCTCCCATGTGGAATCTTCAGCGGATAAGTTCTTCCACTTGATGAGATACTCCAAAATTGATCGATTTCGTAGTTGTCGAGTTCTTGTTTTGTGACTGCTTCCGGTTCCAATATAATTTTTCCTTCCTCGTCAAGTTCTAGCAATATTGTTTGAAATGGGAGCTTATTGCCTATAACCTTCTTTAAACATGAAACATGGAAAACTGAGTGCACTCGAGATGCTGCAGGAAGCTCCAATTTGTATGTCATAGTACCAATCTTTTGCAACACCTTGTACGGACCATAATACTTTGGTGATAATTTATTATCCTTCTTAGCTTGCTTGAGGGACATTTGTTTATATGGTTGTAGCCAGAGGAATACGCAATCACCTACATCAAAAATTCTTTAACTACGATGTTGATCTGCCTGTTGTTTCATTCTATTATGTGCCAACACGAGGTTATCCTTAAGAGTTGGAGGACTTGTTGTTGATGTTCGATGTGATGTTCCACTGCTTGTAACTTAGAATTTTCTCTTAAATATGATGTGATGGATGGTGGCTGATATCCATAACGTGCCATAAATGGGGTCATTTTTGTTGCTGTGTGGAAGGAAGTGTTATACCACCATTCAACCAGAGGCAAACATTTGACCCATTGTGTCTGTTTATCATATACAAAGAAACGAAGATATCCTTCCAAACATTTGTTTACTATCTCAGTCTGCCGTCAGATTGAGGATGATAAGATGAACTATGAGCTAAATGAGTACCAAGACAAGAAAATAAATCTGTCCAAAAATTTCCAGTGAAAATGGGATCTCTGTCACTTACAATAATCTTTGGGTTTCCATGTAGCTTTTGAATTGTTTCCATAAATGCAGTAGGAACTGTACTGGCTTTAAATGGATGTGATAATGCACAAAAGTGTGCATACTTGGTAATTCTGTCAACTACCACCATGATGACACTCTTTCCCTCAGACTTGGGTAAACCTGTGATAAAATCCATTGAAACCTCCTCCCAACATTGGCTTGGAATGGATAAAGGTTCTAATAGACTCGGGGTCTTAATTGTTTCAACTTTATTTTGTTGGCAAACCAAACATTCCGCCACAAAATTTTGAATATCCAATTTAAGGCCATCCCAAAAAAATTCCTTCTTAACCCTGTGGTAAGTTTTTAAAAATCCCGAGTGCCCTCCTAAGGGAGAAGTGTGCAATTCCATAAGAATTTTGTGTTTGAGTTGCGAATTCTTACAGAGGTATAAGTGATCTTTGTACCATAACGAATCATTTTTCCAGCTAAATGTATCAGATGTACTGGAATCTTGTTGTAACTTTCGAATAAGTGCCCAGACTTCTTCATCATTCTTCCATTCCCCCCTTGCTTCGTTTATCCAATCTGGTTGGATAATAGAAATGACGCACAATAATGATTCCACATCCTCATCCTTTCTTGAGAGTGTATCTGCCACCACATTTTGCTTCCCTTTTTTGTAGATGATTTCAAAGTCATAACCCAACATCTTTGTGACCCACTTTTGTTGCTCTTCAGAGGATAATCTTTGTTCTAAAAAGTATTTAAGGCTATCATGATCCGTTTTTACCTTGAAGTGTCTTCCCATTAGGTAGGGTCGCCATTTCTTAAGTGCATGTAGTATTGCCAACATTTCCTTCTCATAAATAGCTTTTTGTAAAAACTTTTCCTTGATTGGACGACTTTCAAAAGCAATGGGTCTTTCATCTTGCATTAAAACAACCCCAATTCCATTTCCTGAAGCATCACATTCCACAATAAAGGTTTTTTTGAAGTCCAGTGTAGCTAAGACCGGTGCTTGGCACATTGCCTCTTTAAGATGTTCGAAGGCCTTTGTTGCTTCTGGAGTCCATGAAAATGCATCTTTCTTCAATAATGTTGTTAGAGGTGCTGCTATTCTCCCATAATTCTTAACAAACTTGCAATAATACCCTGTCAACCCGAGAAATCCTCGTAGATGCTTTATGGATGTGGGGATTTTCCATTCCTTGATGGCTTTAATTTTTCTAGGGTCTACCTTAACTCCTTCATGAGATACAATATGACCCAGATATTCCACCTATTGTACTCCAAAGAAACATTTGGATCTTTTTGCATATAATTGTTTCTCCTCCAATAGTTGTAGCACCCTGTCAACATGTTCAACATGATCCTTCCAAGACTTGCTGTAGATTAGTATATCATCAAAAAATACTAACACAAATTTTCTAAGGAAGGGTTTGAAAATGGAATTCATCAAACCTTGAAATGTAGAAGGTGCATTGGTAAGGCCAAAAGGCATGACCAAAAATTTATAATGACCCTCATGAGTTTAAATGTTGTTTTCGGAATGTCTTCAGTCTTCATTCTGATTTGATGATATCCTGAACGAAGATCCAACTTGGTGAAGTAAATTGATCCATGCAATTCATCTGGTAATTCATCAATGACAACAATGGGAAAGTTATCTTTAATAGTGAGCTTGTTGAGCTCCCTATAATCCGGACACATGCGCCATGATCCATCCTTCTTGTGCACCAATACTACTGGAGCAGAGAAAGAACTTTGACTAGGTTGAATTATACCAGCCTCTAGCATTTCTGCAACCATATGTTCAATTTCACTCTTTTGGGCATAGGGATATCTGTACGGCCTGATGTTTGGAGGAACACTTCCTGGAATCAGATGAATAGCATGATCATGATCACGAATAGGTGGGAGACATTTGGGAGTTTCAAATACCTTGGAATGATTGTCCAAGACTTTTTGGAAATCTGGAGAAATAGATGATTCCGATGTGGAAACATCTAACGAACATAATTGAGCAATTACACCTCTTTGTTCCTTTTTTAGAAGCTTTGTCATATCGTTAGAGCGGATTATCTTTTTCAGTTTCCCTGCAATACCCCTTAATTCAACTTCCTTTCCTTTGGAAAAAAATTTCATGAAAAGTTCTTGAAAATTAAAAGCTATTGTACCCAAGGATTGTAGCCATTGGACTCCTAGTACAACATCAACACCTCCCATTGGAATGGAAAGCATTGGGCTAGTCAATACATATTCTCCCATGGATAGCTTGATATTATGGCACTTTCTAGAGCAATTTATCGTTCCTCCATTTGCAATCATCACTTGACACTGGTGCTGGATATAGGAAGCAATTCAATTCTTTTGCTACCTTACAATGAGTAAAATTGTGGGTACTTCCTGAATCAATCAACACTATTACCTTTTTCTTCTTGATTTGTCCTTCTATCTTGATGGTTTGAGGAGTGGTAATTCTATCCAATGCATTACAAGATATGGTCGGATTCATTTCTTCTTTATCTAGGCTTTGTTCCTGGAGTATATCCTATTCCTTTGACCTTTCTTGCTCCTTTTCTTCTTCCTCTTCACAATCTATGTAGAATAATTTCTTCTCAGCACACTTATGACCTTTAGTGTATTTGCTATCACAACTGTAACAAAGCCCTTTTTCTCTTTTTTCTTTCAATTGTTGTGGTGTCAACCTTATAGGTTGTGGAAGGCTAGGGGTAACAACACTTCCATCTTTATAGTTGTGACTTGTATGCTTCCTGGTTGCCATAATTTTGCTTTCCATTTTTCTTGCTAACCTGAATGCCTTCTCTAATGGATCAGGTTCCCAAAGGCGAACATCATGTTGGATATTATCCTTTAAAGTCCCTATGAACACATCAATCCTATGCTCCTCTGAAATACTTTTTACCCTTATGTTCAATTTTTGGAACTCCTCAATATGCTCCATTATTGAACCCTTTTGTTTGAGACTTATCAATTGGCTAAAAAAAGTGTTGCTTTTTGTATCCTCATAATGTGCTATCAATTCTTCCATAAAAATTGCCCAAGTGATAATTTGTTTACGAGAGCAAAACCATTGATACCATACAAAATGATTTGGTTTCAAATACAAAGTTGCAATACGTACCTTTTGTGTGTTTTTCACATTATTGAGATCGAAAAATTGCTCCATCTGTAATATCCATGTTGCGGGATCCTTGCCATCAAATTTCCTCATATCGATTTTTGGAACATGGTGGGTCTTCGATCCAACATTAGAGTCTATGGAATCATGATTAACATATCTTTTTTGTTCTCATCATGAGTTTCCTTTACTACCCTTTCACCATTAGTGACCATTTCTTGTAGCAACTTATTCATATTTATCTTCAATTCTTCCATCTTATCATCCATGCCATCCATTTTAGCGTCCATGCCATTCATCTTAGCTTCCATGCCATCCATCTTAGATTCTACACCTTTCTTTAAACAATCCATCTTAGCTTCTACACCTTTTTTTAAACCATCCATCTTAGCTTCTACACCTTTCATATTAGATTCTGTTACTTTTTGTGCAAGTGACACTTGTTGCACTTGGTCTTGTAATTTTGATATATCATGTTGCATTTCTTCCTCTTCTTCATGAGTCATGCTAGAGCTTTCAGGTTTCTTACTAGGTGTTTGAGTTTTCTTTCCTCGGGGCATCAATTACCGATAATAATGCTTTACTATGCCCTTTGAATTCCTTCAAACTAATTTTCAAACCAAGCTTAAGCAAAAATTAAAAAAAAAACTACACCTTTTTTCACTTTGTAGGAGCTTGATATTGAATCTGATGTATCTCTGTAATTTCGAATCATACAGTTCTTAAATTCTGACCTGCAGTAGCCCTCTGTGTCCTATTTCCAATGCCACTAGTCTGATCCAAATTGGATTCTCTAAGAAAGAGTTATGGACAATCTCCCAAGATGACCTGATTATAGACCTTTCCAGAAGAGCGAACTTGTATGACGTGCCAGGTGTCACTGTTTCAAACTATGACACTAAAAAATATATAAAAGAAACTACAATCCATCCTATTTCTATACCTTCTTACAAAATTTCAATCCGATGCTTAGAGAGAAAGTTATGATGATTTTCCCCAGGTCACCTATTTGGAATGTAATTCAGGAGTTTGCAAAAAGACCAACTTCCTCAGATCATATCTCCGCAAATATAGCGCGAAAAGCTCTGAAATTTGGATCCGAGATTTAGTACGATTTCTTCTCAAATGGGTTTTTTCTTTTCACTTTTGAAACATCGTAGAAAAAAAGTTATAGCGAAAATGCCACGATGACCTATTTGGAGCAGTGAAACCCTAGAATCCAGAGCTCTCATACCAAATGTTATGAAACCAACTCACAAAAAGATAGAAAAGAGAGATCAACGCCTTAGAATTCAGCCTCTTCGAGGGGGAAACCTCCTTTAAATTACACAAATGAACAATTCTTGGATGATTCAAATGAAAAAACCTCCTTTCTATATATAGGAGTCTATGGAGTCACAATATAACCCAACCGAACTAACAATAATAATATAAAGCCACAAAAAAAACAATAGAGGGATTCTATGGGGCACAATAATAAAAATATGGGGACAATAGGGGCTCAACAATATTAATAAGGGATACAACTACAATAGTAATGGTGTAATCACTAGTATTATAGGGACCTAACACAGGTCATCAAAATCATCAAGTTCATGTTGAAATTGTCAAACTTAGACCTAGGATGTGAATTGTTGAGCTACCTTGTATGGATCATATTCCCTGGGCCGAATAGTGGGAAATTTCATACATAGTATATTATCAATTTCAAGCATTGCATGCCTCAAATTATCCAAAGTAAAAACTCCACAACGAATAGGAAAAGAAAGCTAGATAAATTTTTTGGTTTCCTTTAGGGATTTGGTTAAGTCATTTCCCACAGTTTGATAGGCAACCTCTCAGCCTAGGAGCTTATTGGGTACATAGAGAGGGAGGACATGAGGGGAAACAATGCCTCCATAAATCCTAACATAAGTGAATGATTCTTCTCCAAACCATTTTCGAATAGCTGTAAGGTCATCCAAAGCTTCTCTCGAAAATCTAGGAGGTCTTTCATAAAAAATGACTTGGTACAAGGGTAACATCATTCCATGGAATATTTTATAAAAATGGGGCTGACAATTGGACTCCTAGAGGATTTTATGGTAAATATGGATCGGGGTAGGGTCTTGAAGGGTCCATCTCCATCCCATAGATGCAAATTCAAAGGTGAACCATATTGCATCCATACTCATGTAGAAAGCGGGCACGGTCCATGTAGTAATATTGTGTTTACTTCGGTAGGCTAGGATTTGGGAAACTAGATTGTTGGATAGGATAGTGGCCCAATCTAGAATATAGGCTTTAGAGGAAACCTCCATTAGGGGAACCCATTGTATTGTGAATTTTTGTGTATTGGGTTTCCCGAACAGTGTACACATCATAGTAGCAATGTGACAATGAGGACCAACAAGGGAGGAAATAGAATGCATACCCTTGTCTTCATGTTTGTGATTGCTTGGCTCGTGCCTCCACTTCCTTATTGGATCCGACTGAATTTCATTTTCTACAGAAAAATTCTAAAGAAACTATGCATTATAGATTTTCTGTGGTTTGGGCAGATGATACATTCTTCTCAAATCTTTAGATTTAAATGACCCAATTAACGTCCTTTTCCTCAGTGTTATGAAGGTTCTATCTATGATGTTTACATTGTCAATAATCCATTTGACCAAATCTGTGTATGTCATAATGTTTGGTCAAGCCGCGATTCGATGGAGATGGGAATTGGCGACATCTGCCTAAGTGGTTTATGAAGTTGATGTAGTGTCATCTAGCACCATTACTTGTCTTGTAACTACTCTAGGTTATTCTTCTTTAAATAGTTTATATATTGCTTCCCAAGATGAACACCCGGAGTCAGTAGTGCATGTCGTATCAGAGAAAAATTGAGGCATCTCAGTAACCTCTGCAGTATGTTGAGCCGATCGTGGTGGCATGGTTGGTTTCTTTTTCTTTTTAGAGGCTATCGACATTTCCCCTGATTTATGTTTATTGGGGCTAGCCTGTAACAGAGAGAATGCAGAGAATAAGGAGGAAAACTTAGAATTATAAATTTAGGTGAAAAAGACGATCATGACATGAAAACATGCATTTAACATAAAATCTTGAAACACTAAATAGAATCAATCAAATCATTTACATTATCAAGAACCTTCAATACCATTATAACTAATCATAAATGAAAAATCGTGGGTTCACATGCTCTGTGTATAGGGAAACACCCAGTTGACTCATTTTGCATCACAAATTTTCTTGGGACACATATGTTCCAGTTTGTGAAATATTACTTTGACCGATATGCGATGGGTTAATATTTAAGATATGCATCAAAAGGCTGGTTGCAAGAATTATCACATCGGGAGTTACCTTGGCAGGAGTCATCTTAAGTGTTGCGATGCGATATAAGTATTGCACAATGAAAAATGCGATGAGTATTTTTCATGATATTGCAAAAAGTGTTATTGAAAGGTTGGAGTTGTGGTAACAAATGGGAAATTCCAATATAACTTTTGCGATGTTCTTTTTGCGATAAATGGTATGGCTTGCTGGTGGGGCTGATTCTGAATTTTGTGCACGTGGAGGGTTTTCTCTTTATTAAGGTTATATAGGACCTATTGTTAGTTCATTGAGCCTTATGAAGATCACATCACACTTTTACTTAAAAACCTACTATGTTCTAACCTATGTGATTGCTAATATGCAATATATGTTGGGTCCTATCAACTTTTCCTTAAGATATTTGATTTCCAAATAGATTTTAAGCCTGAGTCCAGATAGCATTTTTTTGGGTTTTTAGGAATCTAGTTTTATTTAATTATTAAAATATTTTATCCTAAAAAATTTAAAGGGTCCCCATTATTGCTAAGTTAAATTATCAAATTATAATGGGGGTTATTGAGTGACACAATAGTTCCTAAGTCTCATTCTTCTCAATTTGGTCAAACTCCTCGTTCATAGCATCTATCCAATTTTTTTCTTTACTTGCCTCTTCAAAGTTATTTTTCTCTATCTGTGACAACATGGCTATATGAACTTGCTAAGATTCTTATGCTAGTTTCCTCCTCGTTTGTACCCCTTCACTTTTATCTCCAATAATTTGATTTTCAGGGTGATTCTTTTGAGTGTGTCTTGAAGTTCCTTTTTGATGAGTCTCAATATCTTCTAATTCTTCATCTTTTACTTCATTCTCCTTACTGATATGATGATGATGATCTAGAGGATTGATAAAACCTTTGCTCTTGTTCTTATTGGGTAGCTCTTTATCAACCTTTACATCTATGCATTCCACAATCTTATGCGGTATTTTATTATAACACCTATATCCCTTACTTTTTGATGAATATCCAAAAAATATTCCTTCATCAGATCGAGCATCAAACTTTCCTAGCTTTTCATCATTATTTTTTATATAACATTTAATTCTGAATACTTTAAAATGTTTGATTGTTGTTGGTTTCCCGTGCCACAATTTCATAAGGTGTCTGATCACAATTTGGTCTAAGATGTGCCTTCTTGAGAATATGTACTGTTGTATGTATCGCTTATGCCCAATAGGTTTGAGAAATGTTTCTTTCTTGCATCATGGCTCTAGCTATTTTCTGAACATACATGTTTTTTCTCTCTGCAACTCCATTCTATTGTGGTGTATCTGCAATAGTATAATGTTGTTTTATCCCAAATTCATGACATAGGTCTGCAAACACATATGATGTAAATTCACCTCCTTTGTTTGATCTTATTCACTTTATCTTGCACCCTGTTTGATTTTTTGCCAATGCCTTAAATGTTTTAAATTTCTCAAATGCTTCTGACTTATTTATGAGAAATGCCACCCAAGTCAATCTTGAATAGTCCTCGATTACCAACATGAAATATTGTTTTCCTCCTGGTGCTTTTGTTCTAGAAGGCCCACGTAGATCCATATGAACTAGCTACAAAGGCTTATTGCTTGATAGTTTATCTTTGAATTTGAATGATGCTCGTGCTTGTTGGCCCATTTGGCATGACTTGTAGATAATGTTTTGAGGCTTCTTTATTGTTGGTAGATCTCTGACTGCTTTCTTCTTGCTGAGTTTGATGATGTGATCAAAGTTGATATTCCTGAATCTCCTATGCCATAGTCATGATTCATCTTGTTTTTTGATGTAGCATTCCTCATTCTCTTCTTTCAAAATGTATACATTATTCTCAGTTCGAACTCCTTTAGCGAAAACCTTCCCTGTAGATCTTGACCTGATTTCACAGTCTTGAGCTCTAAAAAGAACATCACAACCTTTGTCACACATCTGACTTACACTCAACAAGTTATGTTTTAGACCATCTACAAACAATAAATATTGAGCCTTTCCTCTTCCATTATTTAGATTGATTGTACCTTTTCCTCTAATTATTCCTGCTTCATCATTACCGAATGTGACATTTCCAGTTTTATTTTCATTTAGGAAAACATATTTGTTTTTATCTCTTGTCATATGTCTGGAGCAGCCATTGTCCACATACCATTTATTATTTTGATCTTGAATGTATAGAACTAGGTCACACTTGTCAGGTTTCTCTTCTTCTGCCTTCTTTCTCCATTGCATGCATCCAATTGTTTTATACATATTCTGAGATGTTAATATATTGTCTTTAAGCTGACATTCATATAACTTGTGCCAAAATTTGTGACAATAGAAACATTCAGTGATATCAAGGATAGGAGAAAATGTATTTTTGTCTAGATTCATATTTGTTTTAACATTTGTGAATCCATTCTTTCTCATCTTAAAATTTCCAAAATCAATTCTTTTGACATAAGCTCTACAATTTATGGCTTTATGTCCAAAATGTTTACAACAATAACAATATCCATAAAATAAATATATGTACCTAGTAGTGGATGTTGTTTGAGAATCTAACCATTTTGACATTTGATAATACTGTCTCCTGAAGAAGTGAGGTTTCTGATAGATTGTTGTTTTATTTTCCATTTCTTTTGCCTTATGTACTTTACTGACAATGTTCCTTTGCAGTATTTCACATGATTTTGAAGTGTTGCTCAATTTTTTGTTCTTAGATTGATGTGAGTTGTCATCCTCTCCCCTAGTAGCTTTTACAAAGGTGATTGTCCTTTTATCCTCTACCTTAGATTTACTGGATTCTCCTTCATAGCCTAACCCAGTCTTTATGAGTGGATACCTTTGAGAATTCAATATCACATCTAGATTTTTCAGATCCTTCTATTTGCTAAATATTTATGTTTAGTTCAATTTGAGCCTTCTCTAGCTTTTTCTTTAGACATACCACCTCTTCCTCCAATCTTTCACACTCTTAGTTTTTCTCCTTCATCTGCTGCATTAAAATGTATTCCACCTTCTTTGCTTCTTCAAGTTCAACTTTCAACTTGACAATGTCTTCTAAATTTGATTCTTCCTTTACATATTTTAATAGGATCTCTTTCTTCTTTCTATTATTTAGTTTAAGCATTTCTATTTCATCTAGGTCACTGATTAACTCCCCCTAAATGTATACCTCACCTTCCTCTTCTTCTTCATATTCTTGGAAATCCTTTTCAAGTTCTTCCAATTCCATCAGTATGAATTCATTTGTTCCATATTCACTAGAGGATTCATTAAAAATTTCAGATCCACTATTATCTTCTTGAGCATAGAATTTTTTCTTTTGAATTGTCTCTCTTTCTACATTTTGTTAAACATGTTCTTCTCTTTCCCTTTAGGTTGATTTTCCTCCTTAAAAGGGAATTTTGATGCATAATGTCCCACTCCTCCAAAATTAAAACACTTAAATGGAAGTTTTCCTTTATAAATACCTGTGCCTTTCTTCAACCTTCTGACAAATTTTGCTTCTTCTTCTTCAGAACCTAAGCATGACCATTCCTTTTATTCTATGCGCTTGTCTGCCTTGAAAGTTGCCTCTCTACTAGTTGCCTTTCCTTTTGGAATTCTCATCTCATCTCTTTTCAAAGTCTCAAATTTTGTTGTTTCTTCTATAGTTGAAACCTTGGGATTGAATTTAGAAGGTAATAACCTCAAAATTTTTTGAACTATTACACTTTCGTTGATTTTTTCTCCTAGACCAAACATGATATTTAAAACTTCATGAAATCTTAAAAATAATTTAGCTATATCTTCATCTTCATTCGTTTTTAACGTCTCAAACTAGGTTCTATACACTTGTAATTTTTCCATCTTCACCTTTTTTTTTTCCTTCATGAATATTTTCTAATTTATCCCAAATATCTTTATCTGTCTCATAAAGCATTACTTTGATAAATTCATACTCACATAGATAAATCAAAAGTGCATTCATAGCTTTTGAACTAGCTATAAAATTCAGTTTGGCATCTTTGTCACTAGTTGTTTCCTTTGGTTTTTCATACCCCATCAACACAACAAACCAGAATTCTATTCCTAGAGACATTAAATATGTGTTCATTCTTACTTTCCATAAGGCATAATTTGTACCAATAAATAGAGGGGCCTTATTTTTTGAGCATCCTTCTTGACTAGCCATTTTACTAACTTAGGACCTCCTTCCAGTGGTTAGATGACTACTGAAGGAACTTGGCTTTGATACCAATTGATATTTATGATTGGGAAATTACAGAGAGGGGGCAGGGTGAATCAATAATTTTCATTTTTATTTTTTCTCAAGTTCATTTTCTTCTTATGCAGCTAATGGTTTATGTTTGTGCTCAATCATCATTGAATTCCTTTTGCAGGTGTCAAAGAGAGAAATTTGCAGATTTACTTATCAAGATTTCAAAACATTAACACAACATTCAAGAGTAAACACATGAAGACACTAAATATAAGTGGAAACCTCGAAGGGAGAAAACCACAAATTTTAGGCTGAAATTGATGTGAAGGCAAGTTGCTACTCCTTATTACATCAAATTTTTGTAGGCTCCAACCTACAAGAGGCTCCTACCTCAAAGAAAGCTCCAACTACCACAAGTTTTCTGACAAATTGTTCTTTTTCAAGCCACAACATAGAAAAGAACATGAATTTCTCAATCACAACATCAAGTCACAAATGCTGGTTACCTCATATACAATTATACTGTCAAGTTTTTATGTTGAACTACTTCTTGTTTTCACTCTTTTTCTCTTATGTTACTACTCATCAACTCTCTGATGTAGACTCAACATTCAAGAGTAAACACATGAAGACACCAGATATAAGTGGAAACCACGAAGGGAGAAAACCATGAATTTTAGGCTTAAAGTGATGTGAAGGCAAGTTGCTACTCCTTATTACATCAGATTTTTATAGGCTCCAACCTACAAGAGGCTCCTACCTCAAAGGAAGATCCAAGGCCCACAATCTTTCTGCAGGCTACAACCCATAAGAGACTCCTACCTCAACAGGATACAACCTGTTCTTTTTCAAGCTGAAACATAGAAAAGAACATAATTTTCTCAATCACAGCATCAAGTCAGAAATGTCGTTGCCTCATATACAATTTCGTTGTCAAGCTTTTCTGTTGAACTGCTTCTTCTTTTCACTCTTTTTCTCTTCTACTACTTCTCATCAACTCTCTGATGCAGACTCCTTCCACTAAAAAAGAAGATCATATTTTTCATTCCACATTGTATATTTTATAAGCAAGCCCTCTTGGATGTTTGTATTCTTTGGAGGAATATGAGATGAAGCATAGTCTCTTGGACTTCCAAAGACTTCTCACAAGTTTGTCTTTTCATTTTCAGTTCTAAAAATGATTTGTAATATAAAATAGTGCTGAGCTAACAACTCACTCAATAATAATTACAAGAGACAAATCAGATTTGGATTATCTACATTTCCTGTTCAAACAAATATATGTATTTCAGCGTTTGTCTCAATTTTTAGCCTTCACATTGATTAGCATAGCCTTTGCACTTCACATCACTTTCAACCTTTTATATTAAACATTCAACATTTATGTACACTTCCCATTCAACATAAACTATCACCAATGTGCTTAGTCACATCAATAACATCCATCGACTTTAATCAGTTAGCTTGATTTGACATCAATGCCAATATTGCCAACATTCTCCCCCTTTAGCATCGATGACAAGACGACTATTCTTTTTCTGCCTCCATCTATCTCATGCCTCCCCCTTTGAAATCAATGACAAGGAGTGTTTGTGACGAATTAGTCTCTGAGTTTCATTCCCTCAAGGAAATTCCATAATTTTGCATGTAATAAGTAGTAAATATGGAAGGGTAAATGTTGCTCCAAGGCATATATGATGAATTCTATTATTTGCAGTGTTCTCACTTGTAAGAAACATAGAAAAATGAATACATCCTAGAGTATTAATAAGTAAGAAATGGTGACATGAAGGTCAAATAGAGCCAAATAATGCTACAAATGAATATGTTGAAGTGTATGAATGTTGGAGCATGTGAATATGAAGACGTCATTTGAATCCGAACATGAATACACAAGCCTAAATATGAATACACCTTGGAGTATTAATGGGTAAGGAATGCTGCTAGGACGGTCAATGAAGCCCAACAATATTGCATATATAATAATGATGCATATAGTAATGAAGGAAATCGATATTTCATATACAAAAAGTTGTAATTTCCTTTCAATGTAATGCTCCTTCAATTATTGCATATTAACGTTAGAAATAACTCATTGGATAGACGCATTGCAAAGCATTGTAAGAGTTTTGTTGGGAGAACACTTTGTAAGGAATTGCATTGTTGCCTTTATTCAGTTGTTGAGAGCATGGTTGAAATAAGAGGCATAATAATAATATGTTTGTATATCAATTCAATGATTGCAATGAAAAATGGAATATAATGATGCAATGTAATAATAATCATGCAATATTATCACTGTCGTCAATAATATGTTGACCTTGCTCCAAGAATGAATTTTTAGTAATGTTGCTTCGTCACTCCATGTATTGTAGTGTATTAATCAAAAATACCTCCCAAATTTGCAACATTCGTTCTGAACTAAGCCAACGACCTTCAATCCATAAATTCAACGGTGGTAAAAGAACCACATACTACCAGAAAGAGCAGCGTTTATTTTTCACACAACCACATAGAATTTATTTCCCACACAAGAGTAGGGTTATGTATATAACACAAGAGAAGCTTTTATGAATCCAACCCAATTAGTCTCTGAGTTTCAACACATTTATTTTCATACTAAGTTTTCTTCACTTTCACACAGTGTTTTCATTACTTCACATTGCCTCAACATTAATACTACAACCTTAATAATGCTTCAACGCATTAATATATTTCTATAAACAGACAATATCACTTAAAAACATCTATCACTACCTACTTGGACGTGAGGACAAACTCCTCTATATCAACCAACCCTAGAGGATTTCCTTTGGCCAGATTAAAATTGAGTTTAATAATACGAGACTCATGGTTCAACACATTAGTGTTCCATGTATTAATCAACCTACATTAATACTCCATCATGATTTAACACATTAAACGTCAACGATATGATACTTTAAATATTAATTGATTTAATTAATTCTTCCCAAGACAATTGTGCGGGACATGCTACTATGCTTTTGGGAAACCATTTAGATTGGAGTTATTACCTTTGTGCAATTGTTTTATTTCTTTTGTGTCATTACTGTTGCATTCAAGGTCCATATTCAAATTTTGATTTGAAGTTCCAACTTCCAATTGCTGACTAGGATAATGTGCCCTTCCAATGTTAATGGTTTAGTGAAATATCATTCTACCAATTATGCACTGTAATGGTCATTCTTGAGGGTAGCATCAATCTAGATATAACCTTTGTTCAAGTAGTTAATGTTTTAAGACGTTTATATTCATGTCATAAATTGGGGATTAGTGGTTGTCTGAACAGGTTTCTTTTGAGCTGGTAAAGCTTGGTGTCCAAAGAAAATCTATGCTTACTGGGCACCCACATTCTTCCCATGGCTTGGGAATTCTGCACGATGATGCTGGTGGGAGAAATTATATTAACATTGTCAGATGTGAACCTAGTTTAAAAGGCCCTAATTTAAGTTGTTTTTCACATGGCAGTCATATTTTAATGTGCAAGACATGAATATCTTGTGCAGAGGCCAAATTTGGTTCTTATAGAATTTTTTCCCTCATTGTAGTTCAAAAAAATAGGCATATTATGATAACTCAGTTACTGTAATGGGCTATAGTAAAATCAAACTCCTTAAGATGGTATAGAGATTTGCTTATTTCTTACTAACTAAATAATGTGCCCACACTTTTTACAATTAGAATACTATTAGAATGAAATTGGCATGATTGAGTAAGCACTAATTCTCCATTTGCTTCTTATGCTGTCAAGGGAGGAAAATATCTTTGAGTCATATAATCCTTTGTAAATATGATAATTATGGTGCCCAATAGTTTGTTGCCATATTTGTTTGGATCGTAATATTAGAGTTTGATTGAAAAGCTTAATCCATGTAAGTTTATAAAATAAGATCAAAGATAAAAATAGTGAGCTGCAAGTTATATATATGAAGGCAATATATTAATAAGATTTGATAAGTGTTAATCAGATTTGATGGTTGTAACAAGTAAAATACTATACACCCATACTTATAGTGTGTTAAGCCCCTATAATACTAGTGTAACCCATTATTTTTATTAGTGAAACCCCTTATTGTATTATTGTGCCCATATAGTCCCTATGTTGTTATTATTATTCCCCATAGAAGCCCACTACTGTTATTGTTGTGCCCCTACAATATTATTGTTATGTAGGCTATGATTGTATTGGGACCCCTTAGACTTCTATATATAGAAAGGAGGTATTGACATTTGTATTATCCAATAATTGTTCATTGTGTAATGTAAAGGAGGTTTCCCCGTCAAAGAGGCTGATTTTGAAGTCGTTGATCTATCTTTTCTATCTTTTTGTGAGCTAGGTTCATAACATTTGGTATCAGAGCTTTGGATTCTAGGGTTTTGCTGCTCCAAACAGGCCATCGTGGAATTTTCGCTATAACTTTTTCGCTTCTATGTTTCGAAAGCTAAAAAAAAAACCCATGGAGCCGAAATTGTTCTAAACCTTGGGTCCAAATTTTAGATCTTGTCTCGCTATATTTTCGGATATATGATTTGAGGAAGTTAGAGTTTTTGCAAGCTCCAAAATTCCATCTCAAATAGGTCATCATGAAAATTTTCGCTACAATTGTTTTTCTACGAAGTTTCAGACTCTAAAATCAAAACCAATTTGAGCCGAAATCTTGGTGAAGCTTAGGCCCAAATTTCAGATCTTGGTTTGCTATATTTTCAGAGATAGGGTCCAAGATATTTAGGGTTTTTCCAAGCTACTGAATCACATACCAAATAGGTGACCTTGGGAAATTCATCATAACTTTCTCTCTGAGTATCAAATTGAAATTTCGTAAGAAGTTACAGAAAGAGGACGGATTGGAAGTTTCTGTGTATTGTTTTCAAGTCCTAAGGTCGAAATAGTGACACGTGGAACGTCATACAAGTTCTCTCTACTGAAAAATTATATAATCAAGTCATCTTGGGAGATTGGGCATAACTCTTTCTTGGAGAATCCAATTTCGATCAAACTGGTGGAATTGGAAAGAGGATGCAAAGGGCTACTGTAGATCGTAATTTCAGACCTTGGAAATCCAAAATTTCAGAGATACAACAGATTCAAGATCAAGGTGCTAAAAGAAAGAAACAAAAGACCAGAATCAAGAAAATAGAAACACCTAGTAAGAAAAATTGGATGGATGATTTGAAGAATGCGATCGAAGATAAGAGAACTAGTTTTATATGTTCCATGGAAGAAAATTTGAAGAAAGGCATGGAATATTTGAAGAAATACATGGACAGTTTGAAGGAAGGTGGGACAAAGCTGCTACAAGAAAGGCCTCCTAATGATGTGTTGTGGCCACCAACAACCCCCCTCCTTATTTAGTATTAGCAATGACACTAAGTAAGTGGGGATCCTTAGTAAAAATTCAAAAATTCAATTAAAACTCATGTATTTTACTCCTTAAGAAAACATCGCATCGCGCAAAGACCGATAAGACATTTCCTTATGAGTAAAATGATAAACTGCGAAAGTGCGATGCGAATTTCATCGCATCGCATGTAATAAGAAACACTCATATTGGAATAACCTTAAAAAATCGCCGATGGTCGATATGCGATATCACATATCGCAATATCGCATAAAAAAAGCATAACCATTTAACGATTATAACAATATTACGATAGCATGATGCTGCGATCTGCGATCGCGCGATCGCGCAATACAGCGATCTGCGATTCTGCGATAAGCGCGGTCGGGCAACCCTGCGATAACACATCTTAATGAAAAATGTTATAATGCGATACTTCGATAATGCGATGCTGCGATGTGAATCGCAGAAACTGTCCATCGTAGATTTTCCCCGGCTCAACATTCAAGAAAAGATGTCCATAAACCAAAAATTGGATACGCGCTTTAATGAAAATTAATGAATGATACGCCAAGTGTTAATGAAAGACAGTTTTGTGTTTTTCAAAGAGTTAGTTCACGTCAGGTAGCATGTTTTTGTACATCCGTAGAGTGTAAAGCCTTCTTGATTTTTATTATCATTACTCTCTCCTCATGTGTGAATTGCAGGAATGAAAAATAGAAACAACATGAAGCAATGTGCAGGAAGCAATAAAGGAAAAGGGTAAAGTTCCAATGCCCGGAAACAGAGAAGAGATTCCATCATAAACGGATATCGCATGCAACAGAGCCGCAAATTCCAGAGCGCTGCTGAGCTATCCATTACAGATCTTTCAGTCAGAGCCATGGTTGAATGAGTAGTTGAACAATGCTGATATCAACAGGCAATTTAACGCTCAAGGTCAGAAGCTCACGAAAGCAGTATGTTTACAAAAATTTGAAGCTTATACCCGGTGAAGGAAAAGGCGCTAAAGCCAAAAAATGCACCAGAAAGGCTCGGATCAAAGAATGGAGGCAGTTTCCGATGCGCGATTAGTGCCTAGAAAACGCAATAAAGCAAAGGCAGAAGCAATTCAAGGATTAACCAAGTGGAACTTGGATTATTACTGGGCATACACAGTAAATCCACATACCTAGAGGATGATTCTCAAGTATATCTTCTATTTTGCTGAAAAGATGGTGCCAGCTCTTACCATTTATGTTTTCTTAGCTCAACCAAAAGCGGAAGACAGTCAGCCGACTCTACCCAGGCAAATATTGAATGCTCGCAACATTAAGGAGCAAATGCAGAAATAGTTAGATATTAGATTTAATTTTTAGAAATACTTTTGCTTAGAAAAAGGGCAGTCATTTAAATCGTATCCTGAATCTGTGTAATTAAGTTATTTAGTTAGTAGTATTTAAACCCTTCTCATGCATTTAGAGAAGGGTCTAGAAATTTATCAAAAACTTGTCCTCAAAACATGCACTTTTGCACCCTCAGAGGAGGTTTTGGTGAATGAATGGATCAAGATTTGTTGATGTTTGCATTTGATATCTGCTACTGATGTTGCACTTCTGTACTCTTAGTAGATGTTAGATCAAGGAGAGATAAATCATTGTTGCTTGAAGCTTATGAGTAGGACGAATCATAAATGGTACTTTTATCTCTTGACCATTTCTACTTATATGTTAAAGTGATATACAATTTTTAGTTGTTTATATGTTATTGCATGAATGCTTGAGTTATCATTTGGCACTTTTGTACGGTGGTAGCTATTTATTTGTGTAATGTATGAATAGCTTATTATGCGATATGTTGTTCACAACTGTTTCGTCTAACTTCTTATGTGAAGTGGTTCATCTTAATTGATTTCCTTTCTTATAATCGCTGAATGATCTTTATTACCAGTTGTTATTTGAAATCTCTTTAGATCGCATTAAAGTTTATAGAATTAGATTAAAGTTTGAATTAGAATAACTTAGATAGGGATTGTTAGATCAGCAACATCGAATTATACACACACACACATAGATTGGGAAACTGGTCCCATTATCCCCAGTCAGACCCACTATACCAAATGGATAAGGAGCTGCCAACCAAGGTCCGGACCGGGCAGGTATCCCCCTTGTTGTCGACCCGATTTTCGGGGCTTCAACATATTTGGTGGCGCTAGAAGGAGGGCCTCAACTATGAATGGCAAGTAAATCAAAATCTGAATACCATTATGAGAATAAATTGCCCTCATCATCTCCCCCGGCTTCCCCATTACATTTAAATCCAGAGTCAGAAGTCACTCGAGTATCAACCGCTGCTACACACCCTGATATTTCAGAACAATATACCCTAGAACTTCCTAAAGTCGAATCCCTGATTCACAAACTTCAGTGATTTTCCATTTCTCCTCAGAGGTTTGATAAATCTCAAGGAAGCATGACTTCGCAGTACAACCCTGCTCATCCCCTAACCAGGCTAAAGAGTGAAAAGTTTGGCATCCAACCAACCGAATTACCTCTCCCCACCAGGAAAAGAGCGAGGAAATCACCGTAAGAGTCTGACAGTGAGACTCTTTCATCAGCATCATCCATCTCAACTACCTCACCGCAAAGTCAACCATCCACACCTCCACTCCAGATCATCGTCCATCCGTCCACTGGAACCTCCACAACCCCTCTTCAATCATCTACAATCGTAGTATCCTCATCCTCCCAGCCACAGGGATCATCTTCTGCACTTTCCTCTGTTAGCAGTTCAACAATGGCTCGGTCTCCATGGAATAACCCTGGGGCAGTCTTAATGCCTGCACCCTTGAGTCAAATACCGGCCCATCCTGAGAAATGGCTGCCTAAATTCAATCCCGAGGCAGGCATGCTAGCAGAAGAGCACATAAACAACTTCATGCTTTCCATTAATCTCAATGGAGTTACTAATGAAGATGTTGTTGTTCGGCTTTTTCCCTATACACTGCAAGGAACAGCCGGGTCATGGTACTTTTCATTACCCTCTGGATCCATCACAAGTTGGGACATCTTCCAGGACCAATTCCTAACCAAGTTTGGTGATGACAGGTCTACGACAACGTTAATAAATGACCTATCCAATCTTAAAGCCGAAGCTAGAGAGCCTATCAAGGATTTCAATTTACGTTCAACAAAATTCCTACTGCTTCCCAGCGCAGTGAAGAAGTGCGATGTGAATGGTATATCACCACTCTACCATCAAATGTAGCAATCTTCGTGGACAGGGAAAATAAAATAACCTTAGCTGATAACATGAAAGATGCGATAGCAGTAGAGAAGCGAATAATAGCCCTGGAAAAGAGATCCACGATAGAGGAACGCAAGTCTAAAAAAGTCACCTTCAAGGAAGAGTCCAAGAAGAAACAAGCAATAGATCCTTTTGATTTGGAAGGATTGCAGAAAGTTCTAAAGACCATGTCCAATGAGATGGTTGACATAAAAAAGCAAGTAACAGAAACTTCTTCGAAAAAGCCCTACAGAGCTTTTAAAAGAGGCCCTTCAATGGATGCAAAGCCACCCAATGCCATTTCAAATGCTGAATCCGAGGAAGAGGAGGAGGAAATTGCCAATGAAGGGAAGACTGATGATGAAGAAGTTGTGGAATTACAAGGAATGTGGGATTTCATCCTCCCACAAGAAGAAGATCAAGAAGTATTTGCAATTAGCACACGAAGCAAAAATCAGCTTGATCCTCCCCAAACTACCCCTAAGCCGAAGAGCGCAAGCTCTACAACAAAGGATAAAGTCGCAACAAAGAAAACGACATCTAAAGTGACTCAAACTAGCCCAGTCCAAGCAGATGAAATGACTCCATCTAAAACGTTGATAGTGTCAGATGAAATGGAGTACAATATTATTGATGACATGAAGAAGACTAGGGCTAATATCACCCTTTACGAACTGAGCAAGTTGAAACATCAACAGAAGATAATGATGAAAGAATTACATGCCGTGCCAGTTGCACCTTTCCCTGCCGCTGTACTTTCTCAAGCTTCCCATAACATGGGAAGACCTCCAACTAACGCGATCAATAAGATTGATCCAAATTACATCACCTTAGTTGGAGGAAGATCAAGATCTCACACTCCTCCATTTCTCCTTACTTATGAAATCTTCAATAAAAATGTGCATAATTGTTTGGTAGATTCCGGTGCTTCATCGAATATTTTACCCAAATCTATATGTGCCAAGTTAAATGTTCAACCACAGAAATCCGCAGTGCGCATAGTTCAACTAGATCGATTTCAAGTCGAAGTGATTGGCTAACTAAATCAAGTAACCATAAGGTTGTCCTCCAATCCGAAGGTATGTCAGGTTATTGACATTCTAGTTGCTGATATCCCAGAATTCTATGGCTTAATTCTTAGCAGGGATTGGCCAGAGAAACTCCATCGATACTTCGCAACCGACTTGTCGCACATGTGGCTGCCCTACAATGGTAAACCGAATCAAATAAAAGTTGAACGAGAGCTACACCAGAAGTACATAGTAACGGAATTAGAGGGAGAAAATGAACCAGTAGCATATAACAACAGCATTATTGGCAATTACTCGGTAGATTCTTTCCTCGGTAATTTCAATGCTCATGCGTCACCCTATTTAGAACACTCTGTTTTGTCCCAAGTCGAAAATTTTTCTCGAACTGATAGTTCGAAATGTATCAATTTTTTAGATAAACCTGTAAATAAATCTTTGTTTTGGAAATTATTTTTTGATGGCTCTAGATCTAACAAAGGAGCAGGAGAAAGATGCGTTATGATTAGTCCAGAAGGAGATAAAATAATGCTCACATGGAGACTCGAATTCGATTGCACAAACAATACAACAGAATACGAGGCTTTGGTTCAAGGCCTGTACAAAGCAATCGAGTTAGACATCAAGTATCTTCAAGTTTTTGGAGACTATGAGATTGTGGTTAAACAGGTACGTAACATTATACATTGCTTATCATGTCATTTGAAACACTATCAATCCTTAGTACAAGATCTGACTGAGCATTTCATAGCGTTTAATATTTCTTCAATCCCCATACTCCAAAATGCAAGTGCAGACCTTTTGGCTAACGTAGCTTCTAAACTTATTCCATCCAAAGATTTTATTCCAGATAGATTCTCAATAGAATTAATCTTTAGACCGTCCATTCCTGACAACATCACAAATTGGAGAGTATTCAATGATGATCCTGATATTGTAAATTTCCTCACGTCTGAAGGATCCTACTCTAATCAAATAATTGACGAAGACCAACACGATCGACAATTGCAACAAAATAGCACTAATAATGCTATACCTAAGTCGGTGGTCAAGTTAGAAGACTTGTACGATTTGAAAGATCGGTTTAAGAGGTCTACCAATTCAAAACTCCAAAGTTCAACCTTGAACTACGAATTAGTAAACCTAGGGACCGATGCTAAGCCACAAAACAATAATCTAGGCCTTGGCCTAGCCCCTGAAGAGAAACTAGCGTATATTCGTCTTTTGAGACAATATAAATTTTTTTTTGCCTGGAATTATGATGAGCTGAAAACATACGACACTTCCATCATCCAGCATACTATTCCCATGATCGATAATGAAAAACCTGTCCAACAAAAGCTGAGAAAGATCCACCCCAATTTAGAAAATTAGATAAAAACTGAGCTCAATAAGTTACTGAAAGCCAGTATAATCTTTACCGTCATACATTCCAAATGGGTCTCCAATATGGTACCCATTAGAAAGAAAAATGGAGATATTAGGATTTGCATTGACTTTCGGAACCTTAACAAAGCCTGTCAAAAAAATAATTTTCCTCTACCACCCATGGAGCAGATACTGCAGGCAGTGGCGGGCTCAGAATTAATGTCTTTCTTGGATGGATTTTCATGATATAATCAAGTGTTGGTACATCCTGATGATCAGTTGAAAACCACATTCAGAACTAAATGGGGCACATATGCATATCGGAAGATGCCATTTGGTTTGATTAATGCTGGTGCCACATTTCAGAGAGCCATGGACATCACATTCAAAGGTTTAGTCAATAAATCTGTATTAATTTATTTGGATGATATAACAGTGTACTCGAAGAAGCGAAGCAACCATCTCAAAGACCTGAAACAAATCTTTCAACAGTGTTTAAGGTATGGAATTTCACTTAACGCAAAGAAATATTTTTTCACACTAAGTGAAGGGAAACTTCTAGGATTCATAGTGTCAAAATCCGATATTCACATTGATCTCGACAGAATCAAAGAAATTTCTGAAATATCCCTACCTCATAACAAAAAATCCATGCAATCTTTCCTTGGTCAAATCAATTTTGTAAAGAGATTCGTTCCAGATTTTTCACGAATTGTGTCTCCCTTGCAAACCATGATTAAAAAGAATTCAAATTTTAAATGGGGTCAAGATGAACATGAAGCATTCAACCTGATCAAGCAAGCTATTATTAATGCTCCATCTTTAGCGACTCCATCTTTTTCAGAACCTTTTATTTTATACACATTTTCCTCAGATAAGTCATATGCTGTGATTCTAACTCAAGCAAATCAAGAAAAAGCGGAAGCTCCGATTGCATTTTTTAGCTCAAATTTACAGGGTGCTGAACTAAATTATTCAGACGTGGAGAAAAAGGCTTATGCTGTTTTCAAAGCGGTCAAATACTTCAGACCTTTCTTACTTAAAACCCATACTAAGATTATAGTACCGTTTCCAGCGGTAAGGAATCTTCTAGTATAGAAAGATGTGGGTGAGAAAAGGGCCAATTGGGTTACTGCCTTATAGGAATATGACATCGAGATCAAACCAACAAACATCGTAAGAGGTCAAGGCTTCTGCAAAATGCTGGCCGAGCATCGCAAATTTCTGAAATTCCATCTGAAAAGGTACAAATGTGTGAGGTAAGCCTAGGCGATGCAGAATCATTATATGCTGATGTCATTTATTATCTTAAGAATGGGTATGCTCCTTCACACCTTGATCATACTAAGAAAAGAGCCCTAAGGTTGAAAGCTAAACAATATCAGCTCATAAATGATATTCTTTTTAGAAAAAATTATGATTCTGTTCTTCTTAGGTGTCTTGAGAAAGCTGAAGCTAAAAAAGTTTTGCAGGAATTCCATGATGGGCTAGCAGGCGGACACTATGTTGGAGATGCTACTGCACATAAAATCTTACGCGCATGATATTACTGGCCCACGTTGTTCAAAGACTCGCACAGTTACGTGATAAGATGTCAAGTCTGCCAAACTACTGCTGGAAGACAAAAGAAGCCGTCCCTGCCACTACAACCGGTAAACATTGAGCAACCTTTCAGTCAGTGGGGCTTGGACATAATAGGTGAGATCGTTCCTCACTCTTCTAAGCAGCTGTTGTGGTCACCAACAACCCCTGTCTTTGTTTGATATTAGTAATAACATCAAGCAAAGGGGGACCCTTAACTAAAAAATCCAAAAAATATTTTTTGTTTGAAAAATCTTTTGTATCAACTCCCTAAAAGCTATATCGCGTCGCAAAGGAAAAAGGAGCGCTTTCCCAAAGCGCATAAACACACCAAGGAAGAGCGACGCGAGAACTCATCACATCGCATGCATTAAAGGCGCTCAAAAGGGGAAAACCTAAAGAACAGCCGACGGCCGATATGCGACATCGCACATCGCAATGTCGCATAAGCAGCACAAAGTGACAAAGCAAAAAACCTTGCGACCTTGCAATATTGCGATATGCGATCTGCGACCATGCAAAGCTGCGACCTGCGATCTATGGTGTGCGACAAATGAGACTATCAATCGCTGCGATGCCACCTATTTACCTTGCAATCTTCGATGCTGCGATGCAAATTGCAGAAGCCAATCGTCGCAGGCATTCCTCGGCATGATCTGGGAGCCTAAAGTTAGGCGCGCACCTTACGGGAAATTAATGATTGTACGCCTGTGTATCCCAAGATGATTATGTTTCATTTTTCGAAGAGTCAAGTCATAATGGGTGACATGATTATGCATTCATTAGAACTTAATTGCTTTCATGTCAATCTTTTATTCTGTCTCTTTTCATTTACGTGAACTATAAGTCAGCAACTGATATAAATCTATATGCAGGAAACATCCAAGGAAAAGCGCCAGAACTAGAAGAAAAGAGAGGAGATGACGTCGCAGATGGATACCGCATACAGCAGGACCGCGGATCCCAGAGTATCACTCAACAAATGCTGATGGAAATAGGCTATCTAGGACTCAGAGTCAAAGGCGCACAAAAGCAAAACGTTTATGAAAGATCCTGAGTCCCAAATTGGGTAAAGCAAAAAGAAAAACGCTTAAGGGGAAAGACGTCTCAGAAAAGCCTGGAACAAAGAATGGAAACAAGTTTCAATTGAGAAAATCATTCAGGCAACAAAATCCCCAGCTCATTGAGTCATTCGCACGGCCGGAAACCGAAATAGCAACAGCACAATCAGTTTGAAAGAAATCTGAGTTGTACTAAGTATACACGCCGTGAAGACACTCCTCTAAAAGAACACTTTCAAAAATATCTTCTAGTTTGTCAGAAAGAGGTGCCAACTCTTGTTATTTCTAATTTTCAAACTTGAACAAAAGGAAAGGACAAGCAGCCGACTCTTTCACGACGAACAGCGCATCGCTTACAGCACTAAGGAGCCCATACAAGAATGGTTAGAAATTAGATTCAGTTTTTAGAAATAAATTTGTTTTAGTAAAAGGGCGGTCATTTGAAGCCGTTCCCTAAATTTTTGTAATTAAAATTAGCCGGTTAGTAGTATTTAACCCTTCTCGTTGCATTGGAGAAGGGTCCGGAAATTTGTCAAAAAACTTGTCCTCAGAACATGCACTTCTGCACCCTCGGAGGGGGTTTTTGATGAATGGACGGATCAAGATTTATTTATGTTTACATTTTAATACCTGCTACTGATGTTGCACTTCTGTACTCTTAGTAGGCATTAGAAGTAAGTACAAATAGATCATTATTGCTTCAGGTCTGTGAGTATAAAGTCAGTCATAAATGGTACTTTTATCTCTTGACGAGTTTCTGCTTGCATTCTTAGAGTAATATACAGTTGATGTTGTTTATATGTTATCGTATGAATGAGTGGACTACCATTTGGCACTTCTGTACGGTGGAGTCATTGATTTATGCTTAATACATGAATAACTGATTATGCGATATGTTGTTCACAACCGTTTTGTTTAACTTCTTATGCAGGATGGTTCATCTAAATTGATTTATATTCTCATGATAGTTGAATAATCTTCATTACCAGTTATTGTGTGAAATCTTTCTAGATCGCATAATGGAAAAAGTTCTATCCCGGGTTAGCGTAGATTAGATGTGTTGATCTTGATAGATTAAAGTAGTATAAAGTTTAGTCTCAGAGTTTAGAACTAGATTAGCTTAGATATAATTCCATATTTTCATTATCTAATCTTACACACACACACCCCCTTAGAACGGGAAGCTGGTCCCGTTATCCCCAGTCGGACCCGCTACACCAAACGGGCATGGAGCCGCCAACCAGGTTCCCGACCGGGTGGGTATCCCCCTTGTTGTTGACCCGATTTCAGGGCCCTCAACAGCAGCATAGATACATCCTCACAGCAACGGATTAGTTTACTAAATGGGTAGAAGCAGTTCCGCTCAAGACGGCTAATTATGAAAATATCATTGAGTTCATAGATCAATTTATAATCACCAGGTTTGGATTGCCATCCGCTTTAATGTTTGATAATGCATCATACTTTTCTGGAAATGCAATGACTGAATTTGCACTTAAAAGAGGATTCAAATTTAAATATTCGACCAATTACTATCCGCAAGGTAATGGTTTAGATGAGTCAACAAATAAAAACCTAATCAGGATTATTAAAAGAACGGTTGACCAGAATCAAAAGAATTGGCACAAGGCTTTGATATATGCTTTATGGGCAGATAGGATAACGCAAAAAGCTTCTATCGGCACTTTTCCCTTTAATTTAGTTTATGGGAAAGAAGTGGTTCTTCCGACTCATTTAGTCATTCCCTCTTTGTCTTTAGTACAATACATTGATGAAGTACCTGCTTCCTCCTTACAGCTAAGACAAATCGAAATAATTAAATTAGAAGAAAAACGAGAACAAGCCAGGAAAACACATGCTCATCATCAAGCACTAGTAAAATCCTCTTTTGATTCAAACATAATTACCAGAAAAGATTTTCAGCTGGGAGATTTAGTTTTAAAGTGGGACAAGGCTCACGAAGAAAAGGGAAAAGATACAAAATTTCAAAGGATGTGGCTTGGTCCTTTTCAGATTGTTGAAGTCATAGGTCCATCAACGTTTGTATTACAGGATTTAGCAATAAGAGGGATCCTTTGCCTGTTAATGGACAAATTCTCAAGAAATATTTTCCATAGAAGATTATTCTTCTATTTTTGTAGAATAGTTTTTCTTTTTCACAATAAAACCCGTTGTGAATGGTTACATTAGGTATTTACGGAAAAGACACCAATTCTATTTCAGATTTTGAACGTTTCGCTTGTATGAATAGCAAATATTTTTGAAAACTAATCTTTATTATTGACAGATACAGTTAAAAAATTTAGCCTAGATATGATACTAGTTTCGACTTCAAAGAATTTGATGAAAGCAACCTTTAGTGAAGAAATTGTTTTATCTCAGTACAATGAAAGGTATCAATAACAAAATAAAGATTCTCTGTAGAACAGCTGTTTCCAAAAACTCTATTATTGTCGTCTAGAGCTATCTTAAGGAAACAATGACTTCCTCCCTGCTAAGGAAATCGCAGCCTTCAGAGGAATAATCCAAGGATACACTTTATCTTGAAGAATGAGAGGTCTCATCACGAGCCAGCTTATCATGATCACAGATATTATAACTTGCTGACTTTGCCAATACTGTCCACCACAACAGGGCAATGACTCAAGATTGTTGCAATCAAAAGACAAGGGGTCTCATCACGAGCCAGCTTGTTAAGCAAAGTTATAAATCAAGTGAATGACTGTGTCATAATTTGGCTACCAAACCAAGACATTTTTCTTTAAGAATAAAAAGAAAATCAAAGCAATAAGTGTGGATATGGATTTTTCTTTGAAATTTGTAGGTCACCTTAAGTAGGATACAGGATCATTGTTAGGTAACAGGTAACCCTGTCGAGGCTATAAACACCTGCTGGAAGCAGAGGCTCTACCTACGACAAATGAGCATATTTAAAACTGGTTTACAGAGGAGACTTTGTTTTATCTTTACAAGACCAAGTAATGGCTGATGTAAATACAAGGACTAGCCTGAGGAAGCAAATAATTAGAATAGAAAGTGGTTGAAACAAAATATCATTGACAGTTTAGAGCATAATGTACTCTATCTTTCCATAACAAAGTTTAATTTTCTGAAAAATTTTCTGTTTTGGAAGTTTGAAAATTTAATAGAAAAACAGAGATAACTGGTTCTTCCAAGTGAAACACCAATTGTTGTGGCCACCAAAAACCCCCCTCCTTATTTAGTATTAGCAATGACACTAAGTAAGTGGGGACCCTTAGTAAAAATTCAAAAATTCAATTAAAACTCATGTATTTTACTCCTTAAGAAAACATCGCATCGCGCAAAGACCGATAGGACATTTCCTTATGAGTAAAAATGATAAACTGCGAAAGTGCGACGCGAATTTCATCGCATCGCATGTAATAAGAAACACTCATATTGGAATAACCTTAATAAATCGCTGATGGCCGATATGCGATATCGCAATATCGCATAAAAAACGCATAACCATTTAACGATTATAACAATCTTGCGATAGCATGATGCTGCAATCTGCGATCTTGCGATCGCGCGATACAACGATCTGCGATTCTACGATAAGCGCGATCGGGCAACCCTGTGATAACACATCTTAATGAAAAATGCGATAATGCGATACTGTGATAATGCGATGCTGCGATGCGAATCGCAGAAACTGTCCATCGTAGATTTCCCCGGCTCAACATTCAAGAAAAACTGTCCATAAACCAAAAATTGGATACGCGCTTTAATGAAAATTAATGAATGATATGCCAAGTGTTAATGAAAGACAATTTTGTGTTTTTCGAAGAGTTAGTTCACGTCAGGTGGCATGTTTTTGTACATCCGTAGAGTGTAAAGCCTTCTTGTCGATTTTTATTATCATTACTCTCTCCTCATGTGTGAACTGCAGGAACGAAAAATAGAAACAACATGAAGCAATGTGCAGGAAGCAATAAAGGAAAAGGGTAAAGTTCAAATGCTCGGAAATAGAGAAGAGATGCCCTCATAAACGGATATCGCATGCAACAGAGCCGCAAATTCCAGAGCACTGCTGAGCTATCCATTACAAATCTTTCAGTCAGAGCCATGGTTGAATGAGTAGTTGAACAATGCTGATATCAACAGGTGATTTAACGCTCAAGGTCAGAAGCTCATGAAAGCAGTATGTTTACAAAATTTTGAAGCTTATACCCGGTGAAGGAAAAGGCGCTAAAGGCAAAAGACGCACCAGAAAGGCTCGGATCAAAGAACGGAGGCAGTTTCCGATGCGCGATTAGCGCCTAGAAAATGCAAGAAAGCAAAGGCAGAAGCAATTCAAGGATTAACCAAGTGGAACTTGGATTATTACTGGGCATACACAGTAAATCCACATACCCAGAGGATGATTCTCAAGTATATCTTCTATTTTTCTGAAAAGATGGTGCCAGCTCTTACCATTTTTGTTTGCTTAGCTCAACCAAAAGCAGAAGACAGTCAGCCGACTCTACCCAGGCAAATATTGAATGCTCGCAACATTAAGGAGCAAATGCAGAAATAGTTAGATATTAGATTTAATTTTTAGAAATAGTTTTGCTTAGAAAAAGGGCGTTCATTTAAACCGTATCCTGAATCTGCGTAATTAAGTTATTTAGTTAGTAGTATTTAAACCCTTCTCATGCATTTAGAGAAGGGTCTAGAAATTTATCGAAAACTTGTCCTCAGAACATGCACTTTTGCACCCTCAGAGGAGGTTTTGGTGAATGAATGGATCAAGATTTTTTGATGTTTGCATTTGATATCTGCTACTGATGTTGCACTTCTGTACTCTTAGTAGATGTTAGAGCAAGGAGAGATAAATCATTGTTGCTTGAAGCTTATGAGTAGGACCAGTCATAAATGGTACTTTTATCTCTTGACCATTTCTGCTTAAATGTTAAAGTTATATACAGTTTTTAGTTGTTTATATGTTATTGCATGAATGCTTGAGTTATCATTTGGCACTTTTGTATGGTGGTAGCTATTTATTTATGTGTAATGTATGAATAGCTTATTATGCGATATGTTGTTCACAATTGTTTCGTCTAACTTCTTATGCGAAGTGGTTCATCTTAATTGATTTCCTTTCTTATAATCGTTGAATGATCTTTATTACCAGTTGTTATTTAAAATCTTTTTAGTTCGCATAATAGAAGAATTACATCTCGGGTTAGCATAGATTTAGATGTGTTGTTTATTAGATTACAATAGCATAGAATTAGATTAAAGTTTGAATTAGAATAACTTAGATAGGGATTGTTAGATCAGCAACATTGAATTCTACACACACACATAGATTGGGAAACTGGTCCCATTATCCCCAGTCGGACCCGCTATACCAAACGGATAAGGAACTGCCAACCAAGGTCCGGACCAGGTGGGTATCCCCCTTGTTGTCGACCCGATTTTCGGGGCTTCAACATGATGAAAAGGTAGTAGAGGAAACTCATGATGAGAAAAAATAAATGTTAAAAATGATTTCATAGAATCTAAAATTGGATTGAAGACCCACCATATTCCAAAAATTGATATGAGGAAGTTTGATGGAAAGGATGCCATAACATGGATACTACAGATGGAGAAATATTTTGATCTACATGATGTGCAACTGTTACAAAATGTACGTATTGCATCTTTATATTTAGAATTGAATCAATTTTTATGGTATAAAGGTCTTTGTTCTCGTAACCCACTTGTCACCTGGTCAATTTTCACGGAGGAAATGATAACACATTATGAGGATACAAAGAGAAACACCTTTAGCCAATTTATAAATATCAAACAAAAGGGTTCAATGGCAAAGCACATTGAGGAATTCCAAAAATTGAATATAAGGGTAAATGATATTCCAAAGAAGTAGAGGATTGATGTCTTCATAGGGAATTTAAAGGATAACATTCAACATGAGATTTGTCTTTGGGAACCCGATTCATTGGAGAAGGCATTCAGGTTGGAAAGAAAAATTGAAAGCAAAATTATGGCAACAAGAAATCCTACCACTCACAATTATAAAGATGGAAGTGTTGTTGCTCCTAGACTTCCACAACCTACAAAGTTGAGACCACAACAATTGGAAGAAAAAGGAGAAAATGACCTTTGTTACAGTTGTGATAGAAAATACAATAAAGTTCATAAGTGTGTTGAGAAGAAATTATTTTACATAGATTGTGAAGGGGAGGAAGAAAAGGATCAAGAAACGTCAAAAGAAGAGGATATACACTAGGAACCAAACCCAGAGAAAGAAGAAATGAATCCAACCATATCTTGTAAAGCACTGGTAAGAATTACCACTCCTCAAACTCTCAAGATAGGAGGACATATCAAGAAGAAAAAGCTTCAAGAAGTGAAAGATCACATCGAACATCAAGAAATGAATCTGACCATATCTTGTAATGCATTGTCAGGAATTACGCCTCCTCAAACTCTCAAGATAGAAGGACATATCAAGAAGAAAAAGGTTTAAGCAGTGAATTACCACATCTAACATCAACAACAAGTTCTCCAAATTTGAAAGATAACCCCACTTTATGCAAAATCGAATGAAACAACAAGCAGATCAACATCGCAGTGAAAGAAGTTTTTGTGTAGGCAATTGGGTATTTTTACGGCTACAACCATATAAACAAATGTCGCTTAAGCAAGATAAGAAGGATAATACATTATCACCAAAGTATTATGGTCCTTATAAAGTGCTACAAAAGATTGGTACTATGGCATACAAATTGGAGCTTCCGCATCTTCCCGAGTGCCCCAGTTTTCAATGTTTCATGCTTAAAGAAGGTTATAGGTGACAAGGTCCCAATTCAAACAATATTGTCAGAACTTGATGAGGAAGGAAAAATTATATTTGAACTTGAAGCAGACATGGAAACAAGAACCCGGCGGCTACGAAATCGATCAATTTCAAAGTATCTCATCAAGTGGAAGAACTTACCTGCTGAAGATTCCACATGGGAGGATGAGAATTTTATGCAGAAGCATCCAGAACTACTCAAGCGTTGAGGACAACAATTTTTGAAGGAGAGGGGAATTTTAGGTCCCTATAATACTAGTGTAACCCCTTATTGTTATTAGTGCAACCCCCTTATTGTATTATTGTGCCCATATATTCCCCATGTTATTATTATGCCCCATAGAAGCCAACTATTGTTATTGTTGTGCCCCTACAATATTATTGTTATGTAGGCTATGATTGTACTGGGACCCCTTAGACTCCTATATATAGAAAGGAGGTTTTAACATTTATATCATCCAAGAATTGTTCATTTGTGTAATGTAAAGGAGGTTTCCCCCTCGAAGAGGCTGATTTTGAAGTTGTTGATCTATATTTTCTATCTTTTTGTGAGTTGGGTTCATAACATAGTGTCGTTCATTCATAATAAGGTATTTTCCTGGAATCGTCCAGACTTTGACAACACACATATCTTGGCCTATAATTCCTCTCTTGGCTTGACATGTCCTTTCTTTAGATAATCATGATAAGCATTCCATAAGTCTGCTTGCTCCCCTTTTATAACTAAAGATTGAGTTGACCTCCAATCTTATTCCAGATATGTGTCAGTTGGGGTCTCCCAATCCTCTTTCCTGCAATGAGCCTATCAGATCTACTAGCAAAGCTACTCTTTCACCACAACCCATTACAAAATATGCACAAGCCAAGAAGTTTCCAATCACGGGAAAGATCTAAACTAGAGTCTTCTAGTGGACTGAGACATTTTTATACTTTTTCTTGGATCTCTGATCCAATCAATAAAAGACTTGGATTTCCGTTTTTCTTCCCAGACTAAGGAAAATTAAAGCATGCCTTTTTATTTTTCCAATATCACATTGGGAATATAGGTAGATGAATGCCAAAAGGCAGGGATTGCCTCCAACACTATTTTACCGAAGTTAATCTCTCACCCCCTGAGTATAACCATCTGTTGCCCCAATTGTTAATTTTTTCCTCAACTCTCTCCAACAGCCAACCCCAATCCTATTTACCATATCCATTTGGTTTTAAAAGAAAACCCATATACTTAAATCCATCTTGAAGATTTAAGAGCTTGAAAGGAAACAATCCTAAGAATCTCTGCTCATTGTTCTATTCTGGGCCATTAAATAAGATAGAAGGTTTTTGCACATTTATTTAAATACTTGTAGCTACTCCATACATCTTCAATATTTCCTTCAGATTCCTTGCTTCTCTTTTACTAGTATTAGAGAACAACAGAACATCATCACAAATAATAAATTTGTTAGTGAAAATTGAAATTTCCCTACCAATTTTGATTACTGAAATAATACCTAATATTTTTGCTTCAATCATGCCCCTGCTTAGTCCTTCAGCCACTAGTAAATACTAAAAAGGGAAAGGGAGACAATGAGAACCCTTTCCTCAACCCCCTTATTGGTTTGAAAATTTTCAAGGTAGAACCATTTATAAGAATTGTTACCCCTCATATTGCATATGAGGGTTAACCCTGCGTAAGTTTATCATGTATTTTAGGATGACACCTTCATGAGGATTTGGCCTTTTTGGAGATGGTGCTATCATTTGGTTGCTTTGATTGCCTTGGATGGAGGAAATTTATTTATCCTTTGGGATGGATTGCCATGGTTCCTCTATTGGGGGCATATCTTTGGTTGATGGATCGACATACCAGTGGATAGTTGATGATGTTGCTTGTTACTTCATATGACTTATATTAGCATCATGGTATTACTCTTTGTGCATGTGTGGTGGTTCTAGCCTCTCAAGGTATTGGATGTTGATGATGTGGGATGTTGTGGCTCTTATTGATGGACCACCCTAGTAATTATTGATGGATATGTTCATCATGGTGGTATGGTATGTTTTTGGTGGTTGAAGGCTCACATCTAGCATATGAGGAGTATTGGAGAATTTTTATTAGTATTTTCTCACATATTTGATGGACCCTTGGTGCATTTTAGGGTAGGGAACTCCTGAACTAAAGGTTCCCCTAAGTTGTGATGATTAATTATTACTCCTCATGTGTTTTTGTTTTCTAGTCCTTTTATGGTTTTATTTGGCATGGTTAAGCCTGTTATGAAACCAACTCACAAAAAGATAGAAAAGATAGATCAACGCCTTAGAATTCAGCCTGTTCGAGGGGGCAACCTCCTTTACATTAAACAAATGAATGATTCCTTGATGATTCAAATGACAAAACCTCCTTTCTATATATAGGAGTCTAAGGAGTCAAAATATAACCCAGCCGACCTAACAATAATAATATAAAGGCATAAAAATAATAATAAAGGGATTCTATGGGGCACAGTAATAACAATATGGGGACAATAGGGGCACAACAATATTAATAAGGGATACAACTACAATAGTAATGGGGTAATAACTAGTATTATAGGGACCTAACATGCCCCTCTCCTTCAAAGAAGTGTTTTCCTCAATGGTTGAGTAGTTCTAGATGCTTCTGTATAAAATTCTCATCCTCCCATGTGGAATCTTCAGGGGATAAGTTCTTCCACTTGATGAGATACTCTGAAATTGATCAATTTTGTAGCTTTCGAGTTCTTGTTTCTGTGACTGCTTCCAGTTCCAATATAATTTTTCCTTCGTCGTCAAGTTCTGACAATATTGTTTGAAATGGGAGCTTGTCGCCTATAACCTTATTCAAACATGAAACATGGAAAAGTGGGTGCACTCGAGAAGCTGCAGGAAGCTCCAATTTGTATGCCATAGTAACAATCTTTTGCAACACCTTGTACGGACCATAATACTTTGGTGATAATTTATTATCCTTCTTAGCTTGCTTGAGGGACATTTATTTATATGGTTGTAGCTGTAGGAATACCCAATCACCTACATCAAAACTTCTTTCGCTATGATGTTGATCTGCCTATTGTTTCATTCTATTCTGCGCCAACACGAGGTTATCCTTTAAGAGTTGGAGGACTTGTTGTTGATGCTTGATGTGATGTTCCACTGCTTGAACCTAAGAATTTTCTCTTAAATATGATGTGATGGATGGTGGATAATATCCATAAAGTGCCATAAATGGGGTCATTTTTGTTGATCTATGGAAGGAAGTGTTATACCACCATTCAGCCATATGCAACCATTTGACCCATTATGTCTGTTTATCAGATACAAAGCACCGAAGATATCCTTCCAAACATTTGTTTACTATCTTAGTTTTCCCATCAGATTGAGGATGATAAGATGAGCTATGAGCTAACTAAGTACCGAGACAAGAAAATAATTCTGTCCAAAAATTTCCAGTGAAAATGGGATCTTTGTCACTTACAATAATCTTTGGGTTTCCATGTAGCTTTTGAATTTTTTCCATACATGCAGTAGAAACTGTACAAGCTTTAAATGGATGTGATAATGCACAAAAGTGTGCATACTTGGTAAGTCTGTCAACTACCACCATGATGACACTCTTTCCCTCAGACTTGGGTAAACTTGTGATAAAATCCATTGAAACCTCCTCCCAACTTTGGCCTGGAATGGATAAAGGTTGTAATAGACCCAGGGTCTTAATTGTTTCAACTTTATTTTTTTGGAAAACCAAACATTCCACCACAAACTTTTGAATATCTGATTTAAGGCCATCCCAAAAAAATTCCTTCTTAACCCTGTGGTAAGTTTTTAAAAATCCTGAGTGCCCTCCTAAGGGAGAAGTGTGCAATTCCATAAGAATCTTTTGCTTGAGTTGGGAATTCTTACAGAGGTATAAGCGATCTTTGTACCATAACGAATCATTTTGCCAACTAAATGTAATTTACTGGAATATTGTTGTAACTTTCGAATAAGTTCCCACACTTCTTCATCATTCTTCCATTCCTCCCTTGCTTCGTTTATCCAATCTAGTTGGATAATAGAAATGGCACTCAACAATGCTTCCACATCCTCATCCTTTATTGAGAGTGCATCTGCCACCACATTTTGCTTCCCCTTTTTTGTAAATGATTTCAAAGTCATAACCCAACATCTTTGTGACCCACTTTTGTTGCTCTTCAGAGGATAATCTTTGTTCTAAAAAGTGTTTAAGGCTATCATGATCCATTTTTACCTTGAAGTATCTTCCCATTAGGTAGGGTTGCCATTTCTTAAGTGCATGTAGTATTGCAAACATTTCCTTCTCATAAATAGCTTTGTGTAAAAAATTTCCCTTGATTTGACGACTTTCAAAAGCAATGGGTCTTTCATCTTGCATTACAACAACACCAATTCCATTTCCTTAAGCATCACATTCCACAATAAAGGTTTTTGTGAATTCCGGTGTAGCTAAGACTGGTGCTTGGCACATTGCCTCTTTAAGATGTTCGAAGGCCTTTGTCGCTTCTGGAGTCCATGAAAATGCATATTTCTTCAATAATGTTGTTAGAGGTGCTGCTATTCTCCCATAATTCTTAAAAAACTTGCAACAATACCCTGTCAACCCGAAAAATCCTCGTAGATGCTTTATGGATGTGGTGATTTTCCATTCCTTAATGGCTTTAATTTTGCTAGGGTCTACCTTAACTCCATGAGATACAATATGACCCAGATATTCCACCTCTTGTACTCTAAAGAAACATTTGGATCTTTTTGCATATAATTATTTCTCCTCCAATAGTTGTAGCACCCTGTCAACATGTTCAACATGATCCTTCCAAGACTTGCTGTAGATTAATATATCATCAAAAAATACTGACACAAATTTTCCAAGGAAGGGTTTGAAAATGGAATTCATCAAACCTTGAAATGTAGAAGGTGCATTGGTAAGGCCAAAAGGCATGACCAAAAATTCATAATGACCCTCATGAGTTCTAAATGTTGTTTTCAAAATAGTCTTCAGTCCTCATTCTGATTTGATGATATCCTAAATGAAGATCCAACTTGGTGAAGTAAATTGATCCATGCAATTCATCTAGTAATTCATCAATGACATGAATGGGAAAGTTATATTTAATAGTGAGCTTGTTGAGCTCCCTATAATCCGGACACATGCGCCATGATCCATCCTTCTTGCGCACCAATACTACAGGAGGAGAGAAAGAACTTTGACTAGGTTGAATTATACCAGCCTCTAGCATTTCTGCAACCATACGTTCAATTTCACTCTTTTGGGCATAGGGATATCTGAACGCCCTGATGTTTGGAGGAACACTTCCTGGAATTAGATGAATAGCATGATCATGATCACAAATAGGTGGGAGACCTTTGGGAGTCTCAAATACCTTGGAATGATTGTCCAAGACTTTTTGGAGATCTGGAGAAATAGATGATTTCAATGTGGAAACATCTAGGGAACATAATTGTGCAATTACACCTCTTTGTTACTTTTTTAGAAGCTTTGTCATACCATTAGAGCTGATTATCTTTCCCGGTTTCCCTACAATACCCCTTAATTGAACTTCATTTCCTTCCGTAGAAAATTTCATGAAAAGTTCTTGAAAATTAAAAGCTATTGTACCCAAGGATTGTAGCCATTGGACTCCTAGTAAAACATCAGCACCTCCCATTGGAATGGAAAGCATTGGACTAGTCAATACATATTCTCCCATGGATAGCTTGATATTATGGCACTTTCCAAAGCAATTTATTGTTCCTCCATTTGCAACCATCACTTGGCACTCTGGTGCTGGATATAGGAAGCAATTCAATTCTTTTGCTACCTTACAATGAATAAAATTGTTGGTACTTCCTTAATCAATCAACACTATTACCTTTTTCTTCTTGATTTGTCCTTCTATCTTGATGGTTTGAGGAGTGGTAATTCTAGCCAATGTATTACAAGATATGATCGGATTCATTTCTTCTTTATCTAGGCTTTTTTCTTGGAGTATATCCTCTTCTTTTGACCTTTCTTACTCCTTTTCTTCTTCCTCTTCACATTCTATGTAGAATAATTTCTTCTCAACACACTTATGACTTTTAGTGTATTTGCTATCACAACTGTAAAAAGCCCTTTTTCTCTTTTTTCTTCCAATTGTTGTGGTGTCAACCTTATAGGTTGTGGAAGACTAGGGGCAACAACACTTCCTTCTTTATAGTTGTGAGTGGTATGCTTCCTGGTTGCCATAATTTTGCTTTCCATTTTTCTTGCTAACCTGAATGCCTTCTCTAATGAATCAGGTTCCCAAAGGTGAACATCATGTTGGATGTTATCCCTTAAAGCCCCTATGAACACATCAATCCTATGCTCCTCTGGAATATTGTTTACCCTTATGTTCAATTTTTGGAATTCCTCAATGTGCTCCATTATTGAACCCTTTTGTTTGAGACTTATCAATTGGCTAAAAAAAGTGTTGCTTTTTGTATCCTCATAATGTGCTATCAATTCTTCCGTAAAAATTGCCCAAGTGATAATTTTTTTATGAAAGCAAAGCCATTGATACCATACAAACTGATTTGGTTCCAAATATAAAGTTGCAATACGTACCTTTTGTGTTTTTTGCACATTATTGAGATCGAAAAATTGCTCCATCTGTAATATCCATGTTGCGAGATCATTTCCATCAAACTTCCTCATATCGATTTTTGGAATATGGTGGGTATTCAATCCAACATTAGAGTCTATGAAATCATGATTAACATTTCTTTTGTTCGCATCATGAGTTTCCTTTACTACCCTTTCACCATTAGTAAGTATTTCTTGTAGAAAATTTGTCAAATCCGTCTTCAAATCTGCCATGCCTGTCTTCAAATTTGTGTTCAAATCTATCTTCAAATTTTCCATCTTAGCTTCCATGCCATTTATCTTAGCTTCCACGCCATTTATCTTAGTTTCTGTTATCTTTTGTGAGAGTGACATTTGTTGCACTTGGTCTTGTAATTTTGATATAGCATGTAGCATTTCTTCCTCTTCTTCATGAGTCATGCTAGAGCTTTCAGGTTACTTACTAGGTGTTTGCATTTTCTTTCATCGGGCATCAGTTACCAATAATAATGCTCTACTATGCCCTTTGAATTCCTTCAAAATAATTTTCAAACCAAGCTTAAGCAAGAATTTTAAAAAATCTACACACCTTTTTTCACTTTGTAGGAGCTCGATATTGCCTCTAATGTATCTCTGTAATTTTGGATCATCCAGTTTTGAAATTTCGACCTACAGTAGCCCTCTGTGTCCTCTTTCCAATGCCACCAGTCTGATCCAAATTGGATTCTCCAAGGAAGAGTTATGCCAAATCTCCCACAGTGACCTGATTATAGACTAGTTCAGTAGAGCGAACTTGTACGACGTGCCACATGTCCCTGTTTTGACCCTTGGCTTTGAAAAATATATACAAGAAACTATATTCCATCCTCTTTCTATACATTCTTATGAAATTTCAATCCAATGCTTAGAGAGAAATTTATGACGATTTTCCCCAAGTCACCTGTTTGGAATGTAATTCAGGAGTCTAAAAAAACACCAACTTACTAAGATCATATCTCCGCAAATATAGCGCGAAAAGCTCTGAAATACAGACCCGAGGTTCATCGACATTTCGTCTCAAATGGTTTTTTTTTTTTCTTCTGAAACGTCGCAGAAAAAAAAGTTATAGCGAAAATTCCACGATGACCTATTTGGAGTAGCGAAACCCTAGAATCCAAAAGCTCTGATACCAAATGTTATGAAACCAGCTCACAAAAAGATAGAAAAGATAGATCAACGCCTTAGAATTCAGCCTCTTCAAGGGGGCAACCTCCTTTACATTACACAAATGAATGATTCCTTGATGATTCAAATGACAAAACCTCCTTTGTATATATAAGAGTCTAAGGAGTCACAATATAACCCAGCCGACCTAAAAATAATAATATAAAGGCACAAAAATAATAATAAAGGGATTCTATGGGGCACAATAATAACAATATGGGGACAATAGGGGCACAACAATATTAATAAGGGATACAACTACAATAGTAATGGGGTAATCACTAGTATTATAGGGACCTAACAGAGCATATGTTGTGAGTGGCCCAACCTATTTAGAGGTTATTAGCACTTGGATGACTTTATTATGATATGGAACATTGTATTAGGTGGGTCACACTTCTAATTGGCAGACATTTGGATGCATATTTATATTTATTTGTATTTCATTGCTTGATGATGGGATCACCACTTGTTCCATGGATTCAGTTGGCTAGTATATATTCCTTGCACATTGATTGAGGGCTATTATTCGATATGTTGATCTATTCCTCCTTGTACTTAGATATTTGCACATTTATTGAGGAAATGTTTACACCTTGGAGATCACATCATGGAGTTTTTGTTGAAAAGTGTAACTTGTTTCGGTCTTCATAATGACTTGTGTAATTGTAATTTTATGTAATTGATGAAAAGAAGAAAAATAAAATTATTATTGTAATGCTTGTCTCATGGGTTTCATGAGCAAGGAATTTTATTTTAGTGATGGCTCCCATTGTGAGCCTTTAGGATTTGTCATCTAGTCATAAAATTCAATTTGAGTCTATGTCATGTATGAAGGACCCTTCTTGGGCATATTACACTTGTGTATGAGTCATTTAATTTATAGGAAGGTCCTCCAATACCAAGCAAAGTCTCTTCCTCAAGTCGGCTTCAAGAAAGATAATTATATCTCCTACAAATGACACATTTAATTATATATGTCTACTCGGCCATTGACCATTGTGTTGTTGCCTTTTTGATAAATCTAACCTCTGAGTTAATGATTGTGGTGGTCTGGATAATACCTAGTTTTCTCCCTGTTAAACACCATGAGGAAAACACAAATCGATCCCATTTTCATCATCACCTATGTTAGTGTCTTATTATTGATCTCGTCTTGTTCTACTCTCCTTGGGCACATACATTTAATTGTAAACAAAAAGACTGAAGCTTTCAATGTAATAGAGGTGGCATTCAAGATGATTTTATTGGTCGCTGCCTAAGATTCTCATTATCCTATTGTCATAAATGGTTATTTGGTAGAAGTTTAATTATGGCCTCTAGCCATCTTAAAACAATATTGTAACATGAAAATGTTCATTTCTAAAATTTACAACATGTTTTTAACAATTCCTTGTATTAAATCCCAACCAGGATGTATTTAACCATTATCTTTATTAAATCATGACATGACATGACAACAAAATTGTAACAGGAAAATGTTCCTTCCTAACACTACAAATGTATTTAATCATGAGTAGTTTTGGTAAATATTAAGTATTTAATCATGAATAGTTTTGGTAAATATTAGGTATCATAGAGGAAGCTAATCAATTGAGTTATTGTCTTTTTATTATGTATATTGAATATCATTATTTCTAGCAACTTTTGGTCTTCCCGCATCTTCTATTCCTTTGGTGTATGTTTGCACCTTTAGGGGCAATTTCTAGTTTAAAGCCTAATTCTTTAAAGGGTGTTAGCTCAATGGAAGAGCACCTGCTTTACAAGAATGAAGTTGGTGGTTTGATTCCATCGTGCCATGATATTCATATGGAATGGAGATGATAATTTTTTGGTGACATATGCTCTTTTGACCATCACCAATGAGCTTATGGTGACATTTTTCAACCATCACCAAAATATAATATGGTGACAGTCAGCGAATGGCACCATATATATATATATATATATATATATATATATATATATATATATATATATATATATATATATATATATATATATATAGATATATATATATATGCGTTAATAGTGACGGCCATGAAAGGTATATCACCATAAATCAATATTTTTCATATGTAATGGTGACGGTCACTATCCATGATTATAATAATTATTCATGACAAACATTGAATGTCACCACAACACCTATATTTTTGGCGACATCACATTTGGTGACGTTCAATTTTTTGGTGATGGAGGCTAAGGTCTGTCACAATTTCTCATATGAAATGGTGATGGTCACTATCCATCATTATAAATCTTTATTGGTGACAAACCTTGAATGTCACCACAACATCTATACTTTTTGCGACAACACCTTTGGTGACGAAGGCTCTTTTGACTATCACCAATGAGATTATGGTGACATTTTTCAACCCTCACCAATTTCCTTCTTTATTGTAGTGTGTATATATATTGATTGATTGTAAATAATATTTTTATTATTAAACTAATACCAAATTACATAATATAATTTTTTTTATTTTTTTTTTGTGGTCTGCCAGATTGGAAACCAAATCAATGGCAAACACTAATGTCTTTTGTCTCAAATATACATATATTGACCAAATACATACAAAAATGTCTACTGAGAAAGACTTCATCATGCGATACATTATTCCATAATAATGGTAAATTCCAAGTGAAGTAGAAAAATCATTAAGTTAATTGAAACCATCAAGAGGATGTTGAAATACCAATAGTTCCTAGAATTGCTAGATTGACTGGAGGTGCAGGATTTAGAATTTTTCAGAGTTGATCCTCAATGAAATCCAATTCTTCATGTTCTTCCAACCTAGTGGAGTTTCTCGATATTTGTTTATTAGAATGGTAAGCCCCATTCTCTAGTTCTCCCATAAGTGATTGTTCCAGCTTGTCGAAAGATGAAGGTGAATGTCATTGCATCCCAAGTTGGCCAGAAGGATTGTAGGATTATTTTTTGTTATCCTAGTGTGAGAGCGAATAATGAATATAATCATATGGATCAAATGGCTAATATGTGTGATATATTTTTCCAATCTCAAGTCGTGGCAAATTTTTTTTTTTTCAAGAAGCTCCATTAATCAATTTCTTTACTCTTGAGATGATTAGTTGAGAATCACCTTCCACAATTAGCGTAGAAGATTCTTGTGATGATTCCATAACAAGGCCAATATTTAAAACTACAAATTTGGTTTCTTTATTATTTGAATGCCCCATATAACCTGCAAATAGAAACACTAGTTTCCCATAGTTGTCACAAAAGATTCCTCAAAGACCAACAAAACTTGGATTTCCTTTAGATGTGCTGTCAAATTTAATTTTAAGTAATCCAAGGGGAGGAGGGATCTAGGGGGTTGGAGGACTAGAAGATGGGTTGTAAAGGATCGATAAAAGGAGACAAAAATGACTCAATATTATGCAAAATTGTGGCATCCAAATATTCATCTTCCTAGCCTAACGATGACCAAAGGTGGAGTCATTCTATTTCACAAACATTTTGCAGTTATTTTTCCCATATCACTTTCCCTTTGTTGGATAGTTGGCATTGTTTGAATGGTTGGTGTTAGCCTCCTGTTGCAACAGGTGTTCATTTTTCATGATTGACATTTTGACAGGCCAAATATGTCATACTTTGCAAGCTGCAGTGTTCCATATTTCCAGAAGAGACCAAAGAAGAAAGCCATGAACTGCGCTAGTCCAAATGCCACTGCTGTATTCCAATTTTGATGAGTTGTTCCAATTTTGAAGAGTTTTTTAAAGGGAGGTCCAAACAGTTTAATCTTGGTCTCCCCAGGTTTCAATTTCCTGTTTTAGAATATAGAGAATGCATTTGTCCAAACAGTTTAATCTTGGCATATTCGTAGATAGGTAGAGAATCAAAGGGACCCAACTGCTTAATCTGGGCCCTGGCAGAAATAAGTGTAGATTTAGATAGGAAACATTCAAAAGAAAAATTGTAAAGCTGGTTCTGCAAGTCTAAGTGCACCCGAATCAAAAGAAGAAAAAATGTTAGGTGAGTAGGTCGGGTAAGTAGTTGTGTGGTTGCAGAATGATGATGTATGATCAATTTTGTGTTACAAAGTGTTTTATCTTTTCAGATCACAGTTATCAGGCAGTTTTCATCTGGAGGAACTCAAGCTGGATATCACTAACTCCCCCTTCTTCTAATTCCCCAAGTCAATTACTAATTTCCCAAAGAGGTCTAGATCTGCTTGATTCCTCTTACTTTCATCATTCTCCATGTCATTTGTCCTGGTGAAGATCTGCTTCACTCAAGGATTCTTTATTTCTCATTTATGAGTCACTTTTCCCTCGAGGATTAGCCTAAGGTCCCCTACCTTAGCGCCTGCTTATCATCTCCATATTAACTACTAACTCTAGTATATAACTCCCTATCGGTTTTCCCCTTCCCCTACTAAAAATATGTATATAAAACTCCCCTATATAAATATCCCCTCCCTGGCAATATAGCCATATCTCTTCTAAGTCAGGGAAAGAACAGTCTATCTGGGGCTGTTTTTAGCCCATCCGAGTCATATCAGGAGTTAGATGACACCTGGTCAGGCTAACAACCTCTCCCCTAGCCCTAAAACCCTCTAAAAACCCGCTTTGGCGCCCTTATACCAAAGTTTCATTCACAAAAACGTATCCCGCCCGCTTATTAACCCCCAAAACCACAAAACCTAAGTTTTAAACCCCGCCGCGCTTATTTTTAATGGGAATATTCCTCGGATCCCCGCCCTTATACCTCCGCTGTTTCACAGTCGCCGCCAACCGTTAGATCGCCCGCCCCACAGATCTACGGTGGGCGGGCCTTCCCGTCTCCCAACACACTCGAAGGTTAGCGTCTGGGAGATGGGCGGTATTCCCGCCGTACTCCCGCCACGCATCGCCTTCTGGGCTGTGGTGGAGCCCCCTCCCCCGAAACCACCTCTGTCCAAAGGTGGTGCGCTCCAAAACCGGAAACCGCCTCCTACCCAGTGACGTCACCCGCTTGCGTCACCCCCCTGCCCAGTCACCATGACACATCATCCGCCTGCGTGGCCTCCTGCCACTATACCGCCGAGTCACCCTGCCACGTGTCCTGCCACCGTGTCCCCTGTTGTACTGCCACGTCACCTCTGTACATGATGACATCATCTCGTCACGTCATCATGCTGACATCATCATGTTGACGTCATCCCACCACGTCATCATGCTGACATCATCATGTTGACGTCATCCCACCACGTCATCATGCTGACATCATCGCTGACGTCACCCGTCGTACGAGGTCCCTCATGCTGACGTCATCATCAATTTTTGGCGCGAAGGGCGAAAATCGCACTCTGGAGCCCCGGAATCAGTTTCTGAGGCAGTTTTTGATGCGCGATTTGCGCCTAGCGCAAATCGCGCATCGCTGGATAAATTAGGCCAAAATGGGGAATATTTTCATCACGCAGCCCCCAGCAAGCCCGAAAGGCACCGAATGACCCGTTTTTCTTCGCGAAGCACTCAGAAAGGAGCAGAAGACAGTTTTGAAGGAAACCGAGGGCCGAACAGCAGCCATTAAATGTTGATTTAACGCACAGCACATCAGAACAGCAGCCCAGTTTTTGCCAAAGAGTATCAGATGGAGAAGAAGAGCCAAAGAGTATCAGCCAAGATTTTTTAGGGGCTCGAAGCACCTGAACAACATTAATGAGTTCCCAGAAAGTCAAATCAAAATGCGTAAGCCCGTCCCTGCCTTCAAATCACAATTAAAGCATTCAAAGCCACCGAACTACAATGGAGCAGAGACCCATGCACAGTTATTGCAGAGACAACTGCACCAAGCCACCGAGGACAACACATTCACTCAGTCCCCATACGGCGGCCCTCAGCGCAGCTCAAGATATTTTATGCATTTATTTCTGGATGGGATTAGGTTAAAGTAATCATCTTTCCTCCAGACCTGTTTAGGTCAAACTGTAAATAAGCAATTTTGAAGAGTTTTCCCTATATATACCACCCTCTGCACTGTTTTAAGGGTTGGTCGATTGATAATTCTCACTAGAGACTCGCACTGTATACCTGAGAATTTTTCTATAATCAAAGACTGCTGAAGAGTTTGGAGTATGACTATCTGATGTGTTGATTTCTGAAGACTGAATGTGGAATTCCTGTGTTGCAGCCTGGAACAATAAGTGCATCTTACCTCTGTTTTATTGTTAACCACTATCTAAATAGCAGGAAGAAAGATTAGCTTAGAATTTGTTTACAACACTCTATGCTCAATTTCTGTTGTTTCTGTATGTTTTCATCTGAATGAATTGGTAATGAATATGAATTCCTTCTGGCTCATATTTACCCTAATTCACCTGTGTTCGCTAATTATCTAGGGATTCTTTACTACCCCTGGGTAGAGCTTTGTTATCTCCTTCTGTTAAGCTAAATGAGAGATTCTTGATTGCCTCTCATTCCTTAGCATTCATTCCATCCTTTAAACCTGAAACTTTGTTTCATGTGCAGCTACCTTGCTCCATATATCTCTCATATGATCAATAAAACGCACCACCAGTCTTCCTCCTTGACTCCATGCCCAATGGTTTGAAACTTATTAGACTATGCTTTGCCTCTCTACCCGAAGACATCAATTTTCCCACCAAAATCAAAACAAAAACCCTCAAGCCCAATACCTAGCCTAAAAACAATTTCAACAAATCTGAATCATAAAGAGAGAGTCCTCTCTGATTGCATGTGGGCTAGAACCTGCAATCCAAAGTTGGTCTGTGATTACCTCGGCCGTATCCCTTACTCCAACCTGGGTACAAACTGAGTGATAACAGTTGGTGGCACATAGTATGTTGGCATTGATGTCAACCTATTATATGGAATTTGCATCTACAGATAAACACATTTTCCCTAGGTGGGTAGCTACACCTAGAACACTAGAAAGAAAGTAGTTATGAAGGAACATACTTGTAGTCTTTCACTTCCTTAATCCCCTTTGAATCGCTCCCATCACTCCCACTTGAACTAAACCTGCTCAATTGGTACTTGTATCAAGAGAAACAAAAACAGCAAACGATCAAAGCATACATGATCTGTCTACTATAATCCAATGGAATCGAAGACATTGAAACACATCATCATCATAGATATGAACAAGTGATGATAAAAGGAATAAACTCTTTATTAATGTAGAAGGAAGAGTATCACCCAATACAGTTCGATTCTTGTGTCACTCCTCCAGCTTCGGTCCAACCCTCGCCACATCAAAAGCACACCAATCCAGCAGCATAACATTTCTTGACATGAACTCATTTCTAAAAGCAACAAAATAACCTTACAAACTTCAGATTCTAGCCCCCTTGATCACTATGATGAGTGCTCAATTTATAGGAAATGGAGGTGGTTTTGTCATAAATGAGGGTATTGAATGGCCTTCCAAACTTGGAGTTAGTTTCCATGGAGCAAGGGATTAGAGGATAGGAGGTTAATGGATTCTTAGCCTATCCAATTTCGAGCTCATAGGAGGAGATAAGAGATGGGATCCTTCTAGAATGATCTAGAATCAAGGAATATTCCCATAACCCTATGCAAATTTTGCTCATTCTCGCCCAACGTAGGTCAAAGAGGGCCTAAGTGAACTGCAGTGTAGGCCAGAATGGGCCTGCCTACTCTGCAGCACAATTACACCTGACCAAGGCTGTGGTGGTGTCCCAAGGAGGCATTTCAACAAGGCTCCAAGCCAGGAAACTTTCATAGAAGGAAGCATTCAATGTGATGACTTGTATAGGGCATGTAACAACTGAATTAGGGTTTAATGAGCCCTAATTATATTGATATGAATGTTGGGAGTGATGTTCCCAAATAGACCTGTAACAGTTTCCCCCTAAAGTATGAAGTCAAAAATTATAATGTCGAGTGATATGCTTTACGATGTGATGGAGAGGATTTGAAGCGGACGGTGACCTGCATCGATTACAATACATAATATCATGATATTTTTATTTTTTCATGAATTGTTGAGGGAATGCATACCCATACTCAACATATAAAATCTTCATTACATGTACATAGATAGTCGTCTACAGATATAGACCCATGATAGGATTACCATCCATGTAAAGCCATCGTACATATGATTTATTATTCTCCTCAAATCGCAGCCTGAATGGATGAAACTAGATCTGGGGTCTTCTATCTCATCCAATTGTTCACTCAAGTACGAGTCTAACCATGTGAAACATGGTTAGCATTTTAATTCTGCAATTTCAATTTTGCAAGCGTAGATTAGCAATCTCAATTCTGCAAGCGTAGACTAGCAATTTCAATTCTGCAAGCGTAGACTAGCGATTTCAATTCTGCAAGCGTAGACTAGCATTTCATTCCTGCAATTTCATTTGAGCAATGTAGCTTAGTCCTTTCCTGCTTTCATTTCAATTCTGCATCTTCATTTCAGCAAGATAGCTAGTTGCAGTTCAATCTATTTTAGTTTTGCAGGTACAAGAAAAAAAGCAAAAAGCAATCAAAATCCTTTCCATTTCATGCCTCGTAGGAACAGAGATAAAACCAGCAAATTCTTACCCAACACCCCCACCACTTCACTGAGTCACCCTTCTCTCTTCTTTGGTGACAGTGATCCAGAAGAACCTATAGGCGAGCCTCCTGAGACATACGAAGATCTTATACCAGAAGAAGAGTTAGAAACCATCCCACCTGAAGCCATGGCTGAAGATGGAAGAGAAGATGAGAGAATAGAAGGTGCATTTCCCATCCGAGAGACCAATGGAGACATGAAAATGAAAAACATAAGCCCCTTCGCTTTACCTCACTTCCATGGATTGACTACTAAAGACCCTGATACCTTCTTGTTTGAGTTTGTTGTCCTTTTCCGAACCTATGTCTATACAGAAGATGAGAAAAAACTAAAACTCTTTCCCTCTACCCTCAAGGATGAAGCATTATGCTGGTTCATGGGATTACCTAGAAACAGTATCACCACTTGGGCTCAGATGCAGCAATATTTCAATACCAAATACCGGGACTACTGTAGGTCCAAGGAAGCCAAGGGAGAGATCTTTCGGATGACCATGGGAAATGAGGAGTCTTTAGAAGATTATGAGGAAAGATTCCAACTTAGCTATAAACGGGCTAGGTGCACACTTGACCCTGAATCTCTCAAGTTGGTCCTGCTCCGAGGAGTCCCTGAAGACCTCCTAGATACCCTTCACATGCTAGCTGGAGGAGACATCTACCAACTACCTTACGAGGATATAAAGACTGTGTTTAGAAACCACTCTAGGGCAGCCTGGAAAAGAGGTAGGGGAAACCTTCTTTCAGCTAGTGCTACTTTCTCCAAGCATGAGTTTGTTAATCAGCTGGAGGACCTCAAAAGTGAGGTGAGACAGACCATTGCCATGCAACTTGATACATTCCGAATCCAGCAAAAGAAAGAGGAAGCTGAGAGGGCTTTGGCCATCTTCTGTCCTAGGTGTACAAGGAAGCACCCTAAGAACGAGTGTCCCTTACACTCGGTGGAGGTATGCTTCGTTTGTGAGGAGGACCACCCCACGAACCAATGCCCAACCTTACCTGGGTTTAAGGCCATGTACCAAGGAACTGAGGCACCCACTGAACCTCTCTACTTCCTCAACCAAAGAAGGCCGCATGGACCTAGACCTTACCAGCAGGGGATGCAAGGGACATCCCAAGCCTATTATAGCCCCAACCAATCTGCTCATATGCCTTCTTGGGGGCCCCCTGCTCATCCTCCCTGGTTTGTGCCTCCTCCATGGTCTTACCCACCTCAATACCATACTCAGCCCATTACTCATTCGTTTCACTCACATGTCCAGCCACAGCCTCAGTGGAATGCACCTCAACTGGGGTGGAGGCCCCAGTACAACACTCCTCCCGCCATTTTTCCTCCACCACCAGCTCAACCACAACCATTACCTCCTGCTCCTCCGAGACAACCCCAAATGCCTGCTCAACCGAACCTGAACCCCAACAACCGACAGGCCCAGCAGGTATATACCGGGGAAACAACCTGCCCTACCTATGCTGTGGAGATCCAGGAGATCAACCTGCGATCCGGGAAGACTCTTCCAGATCGCCAACCTCCTCTCCTAGAGGACAAGGAAGATAAACAGGAAAGTGAACCCAAGACCACTCCACCCTTTCCTGAGAGACTAACAGTAACCACACAACCCGACCCAGAGGAGAATGAGCTTATGGGAGAACTCAAACAGTTGTGTGTGAGAATACCACTTCTCCAAGCCATCAAATATGTACTGATATACAACAAATTGGTTAAGGAAAAGTGTTTCAGGCACCCAAGCAGGCGAAAAAGAGATGCCTCAACCATCAATGTCATAGGACAACTGTCTGATCTTATGTTGGGGCAAGTAATCTGTCCAAAGTATTTGGATCCTGGGAGTCCTATTGTTGATGTCCACATAAATGGCACCATCATACCCCACACTTTGATTGATTTAGGGGCTGCCATTAATGTGATGACCGGGGATACCATGCTCAAACTCAACCTTCAGGGTTCCTTAAGGAAGACCTCGACGGTCCTGCAGTTGGAAGATCGTTCCACCGTGACTCCCGAAGGGATTGTGGAGGATGTCTTGGTCTCTGTTGACTCTTGGGAGTATCCTGCGGATTTCTTGGTTCTTCAGCCAAAGGCAAAGCTTACCGGATACCCCCTTATTTTGGGAAGACCTTGGCTAGCCACTGCGGATGCTTACATAAGCTGCCGAGCAGGAAACATGACCATCAAAAATGGTCCTATGTCCAAGCAGCTAGTCCTATACCCTCCTGCCCAACCTCTATTAGAGCATGACTTACCACTTTGGTTGGAAGAAGGAGAAGAGGATGAGGTGTACTCTGCACCCTTGTGCACCTTAGAGACCACCAGGGGAGGTCCTCAAACTGAGGATGATTTGATTGAGACCTTGATTCAGAATCCGCCTCCCAGTGCATTGTCCTTAGAGAAACTGGTGGAAGACACTCAAGCCAGCACCTTAGTGGACCTTTGTGTGATCGATCCACTCTCTCCCAGAGTCAAAAATGTGGAGTTTGGCCCCGAGAGAACGTTAAAGATCAGCTCCTCCCTATCTCCTTCCCAGGAAAAGGAGTTGTATAGTCTGTTGGCCAATCATCTAGATGCTTTCGCTTGGAGCTATAAGGAGATGAAAGGAGTCCACCCTTCGGTCTATACCCATCACATCTACATCAAAGAAGATTGTGAACCGGTCAGGCAACCTCAGAGGAGAACGAATCCAGCCCTTAAGGACATTATCAAAGAAGAACTGCAAAAATTGTTGGATGCAGGATTCATCTACCCCATCTCGGATAGCGAGTGGGTGTCCCCTCTGGTGTTGATACCCAAGAAAAATGGAAAGTGGAGAATCTGTGTGGACTACTGAGAACTGAACAAAGCCACCAAGAAAGACCACTTTCCTCTGCCTTTCATAGATCAAGTGTTGGATGGACTAGCGGGGAATAAGTTTTCCTCTTTCCTAGATGGGTTCAGCGGGTATAACCAGATCCAAATCAGCCCGGAAGACCAAGATAATACCACCTTCACTTGTCCTTGGGGTACCTTTGCTTACCGAGTTCTTCCCTTTGGGCTATGCAACGCTCCTGCCACTTTCCAAAGAGCAGTATTGAGCATCTTTTCTGATCTGGTCCATGATTCGGTGGAAATCTATATGGATGACTTCACTCCCTATGGGTCCAACTTCCAAGAAGCATTGTCCAATCTGGGAAAAGTCCTAACAAGTGCATTGAGATGAACCTGTCCCTTAGTCCGGAAAAATGTGAATTCTTGATGACTGAAGGGACCGTGCTAGGACATACCATTTCTCGCCAAGGATTGCAGGTGGATCCTAATAAAATTGCTCTCATCAAAAAGGTTCCACCTCCTCAGAAAGTAAGAGATGTTTGGAGTTTCCTAGGCTTAGCAGGATATTATAGAAGATTTATTAAAGATTTCAGTAAGCTAGCCTCGCCACTGTTTGGCCTCTTAGCAAAAGATGTTGAGTTCAAATGGACGGACGACTGTCAAAGGGCTCTGAATGAATTAAAGGATAAGTTGGTGTCCGCCCCGATATTAAGAGGTCCAAACTGGGCCCTACCTTTCCACATCCACACTGATGCCTCGAACAAAGCCATAGGGGTAGCCTTAGGACAGGTTGAACAAAAACTCCCATATGCCATATACTTTTTCAGCAAAAACTTATCCAAGGCAGAACTGAACTATACTGTAACTGAGAAAGAGTTCTTGGCTGTGGTCCATGCCCTGAACAAGTTCCGACACTACATCACTGGCTATCAAACATTTTTACACACTAATCATGTTGCAATTAGATATTTAATGAATAGACCAGATGTGAATGCTCGTATTATTAGATGGTTACTTCTGTTGCAGCAGTTTGATTTGACTATCGTTGACAAACCAGGTAAAGAAAATGTTGTTGCTGACTTCTTGTCTAGACTGGATTTACCTGCAGGTGAAGATGTACAGTGGACGACCAGATGCCAGATGAACATTTGTTTTCTATCTCAGTACTCTCCCCATGGTTTGCTGATATAGCAAACTATCTGGTCTCAACACAGTTCCCTCTGCATCTATCTTCCAAAGAGAAAAGCAGAATTGTAAGGAAGAGTGCCTCATTCACTTGGATCGGGGGCAACCTGTTCAAACTTGGGCCCGATCAGATCTTAAGGCGTTGTGTAAGGGAGGAGGAAGTCTTTGACATCCTCCTAACCTGTCATGACGGGTCTTGTGGAGGACATTTTGCAGCCAAGAGCACTGCCTTCAAAATTCTACAGGCAGGCTGCTATTGGCCCACGCTTCATCAAGATGTCAAGAGATATATCAGCCAATGTGACCGATGCCAAAGGATGGGGAAGCCAACCCCAAGGGAGGAAATGCCTCTCCAACCTCAAGTGACTCTTGAACCATTCGAGAAGTGGGGAATGGATTTTGTGGGTCCTATCAATCCTCCTTCAAGGCAAAGGTCTTACATCATTGTGTGCACAGACTATTTGGCAAAGTGGGCAGAAACCAAGGCAATCAAAGCAGCGACAGAAGAAAAGGTGGCTGAGTTTTTAAGAGAAAACATCTTCTACAAATTTTGCTACCCAAGAGAGCTAGTCACCGATCAAGGAAGCCAGTTCACCTCCAACTTAATTGAAGATTTGCTTGCTCATCACAAGATCAAGCATAGGAATTCCACCCCCTATCATCCTCAAGCAAAGGGGCAGGTGGAAGTCACCAATAGAGCATTAGAAGGGGTTTTGACTAAGGTGGTGAGCAGCAGCAGAAAGGATTGGGCAGATCGCCTGGTTGAGGCCACCTGGGCTTACAACACCACTTGGAAGACCACAACCGGTTTCACACCTTATGAACTGCTCTATGGGAAGAGAGCTTTGCTGTCAATTGAATTCGAGTACAACACATTGAGGATGGCAGCTCAGCTGGACCTAGATCTCAGCCATGCCCAACAAGAAAGGTTATTGCAGCTGAATGGGCTAGATGAACACAAAATGCATGCCCTTCTCCACTCAAAAGTGGTTCAACTTCAGAGAAAGATATGGCATGACCGACACCTCAATGACAAGCAATTCCAACCGGGAGATTGGGCGTTGTTGTATGATTCTAGACACAAGGATTTCAAGGGGAAGCTGAGGACAAGATGGTTAGGGCCATATGCAGTGGAGAAGTGTAATGATAATGGGTCTGTTCTTATCTGGACCATCGATGAGGAAGCCATCCCCATGCTCGTCAATGGGCATCGACTAAAGATCTACAGGAAACCTCTTTCGAGGCAAGAGTTCATCAAAACTGTGGAAAAATCAGTGCTGGTCATAGAGAAGGGTTCTACCTCTGTTTTGGGCATACCCTGAGCATCCAAAAAAAAATCATAATAAAAATATCCTTGGGTGAAAACCTTTCTGAGGCTCCCAAGGCAGATGGTAGGGGTGAAAACCTCATTGAGGCACCCCTGCTGTCTCTCTGAAAAAAATTGGAATAAAAACAAAAAGATCCTTGGATGAAAACCTCTTTGAGGCGCCCAAGGCAGATAGTAGGGGTGAAAACCTCATTGAGGCACCCCTGCTGTCTCCTCAAAAAAAAAAAAAAAAAGAGAGAAAAAACCAAGGAAAAGAAAAAAGAAAAAAGCAGAAGCAGAAAAACAGGCTCAAGCTTTGGAAATTAATGCAGGTTGCAGGTATTCCATGCAGAAAAGGAGGCCTCTCAACTCAAGGATAAGGGTCCCTACCATGCTACTAGGTGACCTCACCAGCACTCCCTCCAGAAACACTCATCTCTTCCAAGGTTTGGGCACGGTCTGGTCATAGTTGAGCCTCCTACAGGAAGCTACAGGACTTTCTACAGGAAGTTTTGTATTTCTACAGGAAACTTCCTGTAGAATCTTGGGACAGGCCAGGACCGACTGTGTAGAAGAATTTGAAGCCTGAATTCCAATAAGGAGGCATGCAACCAATGTTTTTCTCCATCACCCACTGCTGTCGCCTCCTTCCACCACCATTGCTGCCATACGATTGAAATACCTGTGCAGTCAAACCAGAACGTTGGACTCTCAGAAGAAATCATTTTCAAATGAAAAAATGAAGCATGCAGAGGCCACTGCACTACCTGTCAAGGCAATCCGAGGACCCTGCAACCTTGAACGTGACTCCATTATTTCAGCATGCACCCGAGGAGGAGAAACGGCTACAGGATGTCCTACAGGAATCCTGTAGCAGTTGATCCGGCTAGAGTGCACGCCATGAAGATACCTGAAACTCATGAGCCGGCACATGCACCATCCACAGCCAAGCAACCGGTCTCGTAACTAGCAGCAGTCAGCGAAAAGGAGCTCCCGTGCCTGTGCACGAAGCGGCAGCAAGTGGATCCGTCACCCTCATCCTGAAGCATGAGAAAAATAATGTCACGGCCGCACAGGTAAGTGCCTCACCCTGTTTCGTCAAATTACATGAACAATGCTTTAAAATGTGTGTAAATATGAAAATGAATGGGTTGAGCAAGTCGGGTAGCCATTCAACTGGCCACCACAACCAGCCCGACGGCCTCGTCCGATCCGAAAAGCTTTGGGTGTGTCGACGAGACAGGAAATGGACACGTGGGAAGAGTCCAGTCGGAGAGAAGCGGCGATCTAACAGGAGTGGCGGCGGTAGATATGCAGGGAATGATTCGGCGGTCAGGCAGACATGCAGTGGAATGATCACAGGTGACGTCGGCCAACAGGCTGACGGGGACAACTCACCCCCGCGCCACGAGTTCCGCAGAGATTCAAATCTACCGGCTAGATTGCGTATGGCGCACTACACTCATTTATTCCCAACCGCTTTGCAGCTGAGTACGCATCCGCAATTTCCTGAAGGTTGATACTCCGAGTTCTCGGCCTGTTCAAATGTCCTGTTGTTGCACAGAAGGCCCAAAACCACTGAAGCACTCCCCAGAACCCATGCACGACTTCTACAAGAAGTTGCGCTACAGGAAGCTCAACGTTACGGAGAAATTAAATTGTTCACGTCAAAGGTGGCAAGTCTGGAACGAGGTAAACCTGAACATAGTCCTCCCATGCAATTAGTTCGAAAGGTGGTGAAGTCGACGTATCAAAGGGGTGTAAAACCGTAAATTTCAGTCTGTGCATGAATTTGCGAGTCTCTTCTTGTTTCTGCATGAGAATTGTCATCGTAGTGTGTATGCGGGATTTTCTACAGGGTTTGGTTCATAATTGAGCCACTGTCAAGGCTCACCCGTAGACAGTCGTGAATTTATAAACTGTGTGCATGTTAGAGGCGTAACTCTGCGCTTTGTCTAAGGAAATCCCAAAGATCCATCTTTTTATATGCGCCAGCCAGCTCAGGCCAACACAGCAAGCTTTTACCATGTCGGGTGGGTTCATCAGGAAAGAGCCTACAGACTCAAAGAAGCTACCGGAAACCCCTGAGGTGGTAGACCTGTTTTCTCATGCACGGTGGATGTCATTCTGTGACAAGCTTCAAGGTCGCGATGATGAGGTTGCAGAGGAATTCCTGCGATCCTTGCAGCCAAAGTCCAAAACATTGGTTGTTGTCAACTTCAGAGGTTTGACCCTCAGACTTACCCCACAGTTCATTAGCAGGGTCACTGATCTACCGATGGGGGTACCTTGGGATGAGGAGAGAAAATTGGGCCAGAAGGCTAAGAAGGAATTCTTTTTGTCAGAGGAGCGATTCTCAGAAGACAAGAATGGAGTGCGAAGAACCAGCCTACAACCGTTCTGGAGTGAGGTCAGCCTCCAAATTATGAAGTATATCACGTGCGAGGGGCGGTTCAGCATCGTGTATGGATACCATTTTCGGCTGCTCACAGAACTTAGGCACCAAATGGACCTACCCTCAGAGAAAAAGTTGAGCATCCCTTACTTCCTCTTGCAGTCCATGACCGAGTGTGCCACTAAGTTGAGAGAGGGGATGCCAGATCAGATAGCCCATCATGGGCTCATTAAGCTCCTCGTGGAAGATGCACTTCACACGTATACTGTCCCTCTCTCTTGGGAAACCTTCCGAAATTTGACTAAGGATGATGACATCCGAGTGCTGGCTGAGGAGCTCACCTCCTCCAGCAGTGAGGAGAAGGAACCAATTCAAATAGAGAAGAAAGAGAAAGGCCAAGAAACCATGGCCAAAGCACCAAAGAAAGAGCACAAGGGGAAACAAGAGAAAAAACAAGCTGCCAAAACAGAGGGTGATAAAACCACATTAACACCCAGGGATAAACGACTACAGAGCAAGGTGGAAAGGACTGAAAATGTCCATGTCAGTGAGGGCACCTCTAAGGCAGCCTCAACAAAATTGAAAGAAAAAGCACCCTCAGCCAAGCAGGCTAAAATGGTGCCATCTGTTTCTACAGGAAAATTGAAAACGGCTTCTACAGGAAGCCAGAAATCAGCCACTACAGGGCTTTCTACAGGAAGTCCTGAGAAAAGAACACAGAAAGAGAAGACGGCCGAATTTCTTGCTCGGGAGGTAGCAGCTGTGCTAGCCACCCTAAGTACCTCTCCCAAGCCAAAGGATAAACGCAAAAGGGAGACTCCTCTATATTTCAAAGCGAGGAGAAGTGTAAGAATTAAAACCGGAAGGCCCCAACCTCCATCTAAATACCCAATTACCATCGAAGACACCCCTACCTCACCAAAGGAGAAGTCCCCCTCCAAAGTATTAGTCACTTACGAGCGGGGGAGCCCCAAGACAACTACCTGGAGGGAGAGAATGGAAAGGTTAGCTTCAAAAACCCCTCTATAGGATGCTGAAGCAGTTCTACAGGAAACATTAGCCAGGCTCAAGGAGACCAAAAGAATGGAGGGGGAGGCAGCTACATCACCACAAAGGGAAGAAGAGGTAGAACACATTATGGAGCCTAGCCCCTAGCCCAGCTTGAGCTCTTATTATAACTTTTTGGAGGCTGGCAAAATTATTCCACAAAAATTCACAGTGCCACTTTTCTTTGCGCTGGAGGAAGAACGAGTGAGGACCCACACATGGATGAGGATAGCTAAATCTAAAGGAGTAGCAGATATAGGCCCCTTGGAGGAACAACTCAAGGAGGCCAGAAGGGAATTAGCTATGGCCAAACACGTGGGAAACTGCCAGCGAATATTTCTACAGGAAGAGAATGAGAAGCTCAAACTGCAGCTACAGGAACAGAGGAAAGAAAGGGGCACAACATCAGAGGACACTACAGCAGAACCTCAAGGCAAAGAAGGAATGCAAGCTGGTCCTGAGGAACTAAACCAGCATCTACAGGAAAGGGAATTGCAAGCAAACATAGAGATACAAGCTCTCAAACAGCAGTTGCAAGAAAAAGAGGCACAACTGGCCTGCATGGCCAGTTGGGCTATGGATGCTCTACAATGTAGGCAGCCGGCCAAATCTTATGGCCTATACCTACGGGATCAGTGGCTGCAATTCCAGATTAATGCATTAGCACAGAGGGGTATCTCCTAGATCCAAAACCCCCAGCAGTTCATAGATTTATGCAATAGCAGCTCCTCAGAGGACAAGGCCAAGCTATCAGAGTTCTACCTCCATAATTTGGCCCTTCCTAATGTAAATTCATGGGATCCCAACACAGTTGTGGGAGATATGCAGCTGATGGCATTTACCTCTTGGTTAAACCACGAAGAAAAGAGAGTGACAGAGGTCAAAGATGTTATGAACCGAGAATTACATGAACCACTGTTAATCAAAGCAGAGCGAGGGGACCCCACTACATTGATATCTGCCCACCAACACCTAACAACCAACCCGCAGGCTTTACTAAAATATATGGATCAGCAGGCTCAGGCTATAGCACATTTCGAGGATATGGAGTGACTACTAGGGGACAATTGTGTTCATTCTTGCACCCGGAGGTGGAACACATTGTCCCACAACCTCAAAATCAGGGAGTATCACACTCCAACTAGAATGAGGGAGGGCCTAGTACGGGTACCTCTCTACAAGAATTCCATGTAGAACCTCCAGGCTAGTTGGATCGGCCTCAAGCTAATCCCACCTTTGCTTCCAGGATTGGTAGAAGGAAACACAGAAAAAGAAGAACATAAGAAATGGGAAGAGGTGGAAAAGAAGGCCGGGTTCCATGACAGTGAGGAGGATACTACTTCAGAAGCTTGGGATGTGAGAGTGGTGGTTAAAGCAATGAAGGACGAGGAGCTGGATTAGTTGCTCAAGGATGAGAAATCATTTTAGAAGGGGGGTGATGATGAGCCCCAAATTTGGTAACATTTTGGGCTCATTTGACCTAACTACCCTTGTTCAATCCTTCATTTTTCATAACTTATGCATTACTTTTTAGTATGTTTATGTCATTTGTATGAATAAGGGTAGTCACTATTCCTAGGTGGCTAACACGTGCTCATTTCATGATTTTTTGACACATGTTGGAGCAAAACCGAGCAGACATGGGCTAGGAGACAGCCAAGCTTGGGTTGAGGATTCGTAGGAGGGTTGTCTATGGCATTAAATAGCCTCCCTCGGGATCTTCACCCCCAACTCCGAGCTCCAAAGGCCACCAACACCGGATCTAGAAGGCAGCCAAACAGATTTCTTGGAAGGAGTTGTTCACTCACAGTTTGGGCAGCCAAGTCCCATAGATTTAGGAGGCCAGCTAGGGCCTCATAGTGTATAAATGTTAAGGCCTCAGCCTTCGAAAAGGACTTTTGGAAAAACTCTTGCATATTCTGCACTACGTGCTGCTAGCTCTGTTTTGTTCTTTTGTAGCCATTATTGGCATAACTCTTGACTTATGATTATTTTTTGATAATGGGAAGCAGTCAGATTTGATATCAGCTCTGATTTTTTATAGGATCCATAGCTCTCAGGGTTGGGCCCAACCTGAGAGCCTAGGGCCTCCTTATTTTTATTGCTATCTTTCCTTTCAGCACTGTGATTTTTCTTTTATGCATTTGAAACGAAGTTTGTTGAGCTAGATTTAGTTGTGTTGGTTAAGTAGGTCATTGTTGAGGAATAGAATTGCTTCAGATGTGTAGAATAGCTTGATAAGATAATGATTGATAAAAGCTCCAGAAAAGGGTTGCCTGCACTCTCAGTTTCACCTCTCCCTTATTGGATCAGGGGCTGGAATTGTGGAACCAGTGCTACTCAACAAAAACACTAGTTTGCTTGATCATGCAATCTTTGGTGTAATGTTTCATTTGTAGAAGTTAGTCATGCATTCAGACCTTTTTAGATGTCTCTTTGATCAAGTGTTGTGCATGGTTCTCTTTGCAAATAAAGCTGTTGTTCATTTGTTTCGTTGATAGTTCAGATAGACTAGCTAGGATTTTGATTATGTGCAGGATTTAGTTGATTCAGTTAAATACACACCGTGCAGGGCACATCCATCTTTCTCTCATCCACCTAAGCTTCGTCCAGGCTAGCTGCTCCATCTTCTAGTTAGCTTTCTCGTCTCACAATTACTCTTCTTTCCACGTAACCCTGCCTTCTTGCTCTTCCATTACCTTAGCCTTCCTTAAGACAAGTTAGCTCTTCAAATCCTCTCGTCACTTCATCCATTAGTCACTGGGTCATCTCAGACCCCTACCCTACCTCCCTATCCATTCATGCATCCTCTTTCACTCACCCATCTTCCAAAATCCAATGTCAGAACATCCTGTAGAAATTTCTGAACATCCTGTAGAAATCCCTGAAACATCATATAGAACCCCTGCAGACTTCCTGTAGAAGCTCACAAGTGAGGTTGCGGGATAGCCAAACTTGGTGAAACTCTCTGGAAGGGTGTTAGGGACTCCTTAGACCCTCTCTGAACCTTCCCAACCTTTTCCAAGCATTTCTCCTCCTTGATCCACCCCTGCACAGTAAAAAGCCAGTTAAAAGTACATGTATGATAATTTTGATAACGTAATCAAAAATACAAAAAGATGTGTTCTTTAGATATAGATAGCATAGGCATGTGCATTTTACCTTTGTAGAAGTAATGGCATCATTTTCAATAGTTTGCATCCTCTCCTTTGCATCAGTAGGACTAGCTGGTATAATTAGGGTTTGCTAGGGTTTATGTTACTCTTTGACTTTCAGTTTCTTTCTGCAAGTAGATCAGCTTCCTTTGAGTTAGCTTCCATCCATCAGGTACAAAGCTTCTTCTAAGAGCTCATAGAATTTGGCTTAAGCCCCTAGCAGGTTTGTGCCAGCTGACCAAGTGACAACTGCGGTAAGAGCTAGTACTTGTGCATACAACATTGTCGCTTCCAAGTTTGTTACGAACTACCGGGTTGATAAGAGTAAAGAAAGGAGTCCCAGGAGTTGCAGCATTATTGCTGCAATACTGGAGCCCACTAGCATGGGTTGTGCTGGGTGCAATTGAGAAATATGTTTCTCCTATTTTACCCAGAAACTCTTCATTTTTTTTCATGAAATGCATCCTAACTAAGCTTATGGTTTGATTTCAAGCTTTGATCGGATCATAATGACTATTACTTGGCGTGAAAGAGAGCATGAAGAATAGGATATGGTTGCCCTAAATGATCTAGGTACTGTTGAGGCCCTCAGAGACTATGGGTTACTCAAATACTTTAGGTTGTCCAGGATGAGGCAACAACTAGAACTATTGTAGTTCTTAGTTCATTCATGGGATCTACCGAGTCATGCTTTTCACATAGGGGGCAAAATTCTCCCTATATTGATCGATGATGTTTACTTCCTTACAAGATTTTTGAGACATGGTGCCCCCATATCTCTTTCAGGTTCTGCCCGTGGGGGTGAATTAGTGAGGGAATACATTCGATAGTTTTGTTGGCTAAGTACATAGCCTAGCAAGGATGGGAAGATCAACATTAGGGATGTTCTTGATTTTCCCTTACAAACAATACTTTTCACTATCATAAAGTTGGTGGGTAGTGCAACACTTCATCTGGCGAACATATCATACATGTAGTTTGCGCTTGAGTGCCTTGAGCCAACTACATTCAACTGGTGTGAGGCAGTTCTCTCTTTGATGAAAGAGCAGTTGACCAAAGTAAAGAGCGGTAAGACAAAGAATTTTAGCTATGGTTCGATCTTGATCGCCTTTACCTTAGAGATAATTCCATTGATGCAACCTCAACATGTGTCACTGAGTTTGATTGGTCCTAGAGATCCACGAATGCAGAGATGGGTTGAGTTGAGGGCTCGACATGCTGGTCAGTCATCAATCTCATTTCCTCCTGCATCCTTTAGTTGGCTCAGTGGACAACACATTGTCATCAAGGAGAATCCATATGCGAGGATGGACTTTCGTGGAGATCCAGATTTGAGGTTACCAGAGGGTGCTCAATGGGGTGTTATAGGTAAATTGTTTTGACCAAGTGTTTTTAATTTTTTAAGTTTTACATGTTTTTGTGTTTTTGATGTTTCTAAGACTAAACTAAAAATGTTCTCATGCATGCAGATGTTGGCACTGTTCGACTAATGGGTCATCAATAGGAGGAAGGTGAACATTCGTGGAGAAATGTTGGAAGAGTAGTTCTCTAGGATTTGGATTTGACTGAGACATAGGCAGAGTTACTGGATCATATAGAGGGGTTAACCCTCAGTATTCTAGATGTCTGGATCGAGGAGTTACTGATGAGGCTGCAACGCCATACTATTAGTGTACGTATCTATTGGACGAGGCTTTTGCACATGATAGCTCAAGTTGTGACCTGTTATCATGAGCATCATTAGGTCTACTTAGGATGTTTTTATATATGCATTTTGAGTTTCAAGGTCAGATGACCAACATGTATTAGACACAAATTTTGTAAAAACTTTTAAACATCTATCTATTTTACTTTCAGTGTTGTTATATGGTTATGTGTTATCATATTCAATTATTGATGTGAATTGAAAATTTACTTTTACATGTTTCGTAAATGTCTGTTTAACACATAATTTTATAATGAATCAGTCAATGTGTTAAAGTTCTTGGAAATGTGTTGATACTGCATGTAATCAAAATGTCTTTCCAAGAGACGAACTCTAAGGAACATACGATAAATAGTTGGATTTCAGACAGTATAAACATTTGTAAGTTCCAGTACGACAAGTTGTGAGTCCAACCTAATGATGATTCAGTGAATGCCAAGCAAAATGGCATCAGAGAGGAGTTCGATAAATGCGCTATACTCAGTGATATTGTTCATAGAACAACCGATCCAAATCCCTTGAAAGCTCACTAACTCACCACTTGGAACAGATATGGCCCATGTTGCAGAAGATAGGTTTTGCATACTATGACTAACACCATCGACAATACCAACAAATGTTTCCAAAGATTCCGACATCTGCAACAAATGCAAAGCAGATTACTTAACCACATAAAAACTCTGAAAGTCACACTTTAACACACACACGCACAAACAAAGCATATATACAGTGTTTATTACTACGCAAAATCAGGCATAGTAACGTTTCAAATACAACCCGTTTTGGGGCTACGACAATGAAATTCCATCATAATCAACTAACTCATAAGCGTCTTTTTCCAAAACATGCTTGACAATATAGGGGCCCATCCATAATGGTTCAAATTTCCTTGTTCCTAGTTTATCAACTTCTTGATCATAAAGCAAGACCAGTCTCCTTCTGAGAAAATGTGAGGCTTGACATTTCAATCATATTGTGCCTTTATTCATTTCTTATGTGCTTCATTATTCGATGCAGCTTCACGACGTGTTTCATCTATATGGATGATTTCTAAGAAACTTGCTTCTTCATCAGAGGTGTCGGGTAACAGGTAAATATGAGCTGTCACATTGTACGAGAAATATTGCCTCCAGACCATACACCAATTGAAAAGGTGTGAATCCAGTTGCATTTCTCACCGAGGTTTGGTAAGCCCACAAAATCGAGTACGACATTAAATGCTAGTTTCGTTTATGAACTCCTATCATTCGTTGGAGAATTCGCTTAAGGATTTTGTTGATGGCTTTAACTTGTCCATTAACTCACAGATAATAAGGAGTAGAATTATCATGTGAAAGTCCTAACTTGGCAGTTAACTTAGTAATCATATGGCTACGAAAATTCAAATCATGATCTGTAACTATAACTTGTGGTACACAAAACTGTGCAACCACATGGTTGAAGAAAAAAAGAGCAGTCGTCTCACCGCTGTTGTTTAATGTAGGCATGGCCTTGGCCCATTTCATAAAATAGTCCACAACGACAATGATATACCCATGCCCCTCGGTCGAGGTAGGGTTACATGTCATAAAATTAATGCCCCATTTTGCAAATGGTCCAATAGCGTCGATAAGATGTAGTGGTGCAGGTTGTAGTCGAGTTTTACAGTAAAAATCTGGCATGCATGACAACTTCTGACAACAATAATGAAATCATTGAATATAGTTAGCCAGAAGTAACCAGCATGGAGAATCTTCTGTGTGGTAGCATAACCAGATAAATGTCCACCACAAGCACCATAATGGAAATCATTCAAAACTTTCTCATCTTCCTCATGAGTGAGGCACCTTCGTAAAATCGTATCGATACACGATGGTAAAAGGTGTCGCCAATGATCAGATAATCTTTAGTTTGGTATCGAGTACGTGTTGCTACGAGCGAGAAGTATCGGGCCGAAATGTTTGGGTATGGAGATAGATCAGTATATCTCCATACCGCGGTTCAGATGAAGAAATTAGAAACAGAGACTCATCCGAAATTGATGGTTCAGATGTTGAATCAATATTAGTAGAGGGAAGGTCGCAAAGAAGTTCGAAAAAGACTAGAGATTTATTTAACATGGACTTGATGAATTCCAAATCAAATTCTTGCAAAATGATGATCCATTTCGAATATTCCCCCCCAGCAATTGAGGTGAGAAGATATATGTCATAGGGTTGCAATCCGAAATGACAGTGGTCTTTCGAAGTAGGATATAGTAGCGAAATCTCTGTACAGCTTGAACAGTATCCAAAGCTATATTTTCGACATAAGAGTACTTAAATTCCGTATCATTGAGATTTTGACTCAAATAATAGATCGGATGTTCAGTCCCATCTTCTTCTTGGACTAAAACCATAGCAATGGTTTATCTGCAGCAACGAGATATAAGATAGTCGTTTTGATAATTAGGGGCATACATTAATGATGCTCGAATTAGGGTATCTTTGAGTGCATCAAAGGAAGCTTGCGCAACCTGGTCCCAATGGAAGGAAATCCCCTTTTTTAAAAGACGAGTAAATCCTTTAGCCATTTCAGCATAGTTGGGAATGAACCTCCTTAGAAATTTAGCCTTCCCTTGGAGTCTTTGTAACTGCAGTAAATTGGAAGGGGAGGTAGATCAAGAATTGCCTTAACCTTCAAAGGGTCGAGTTGAATTCCTTATTTAGATACTCCAAAACCAAGCAAACGACCAGAACCAACACAAAACACACATTTATGTGGATTGAGTCGAATTTTGTAGTGTTGGCACCGTAAAAAGATAGTTGTCAGATGTTGTGGGTGATCAACCCCATTTCTGTGAATGACCAGGTAAATCATCTAAATAGGGTTGAACAATGTGTTTGATGTCATGGAAGGCATAATTCATTGCCCTCTAAAAATTTTCCCCAATGTTCTTCAAACCAAAAGGGAGTTTCCTACACGCGAATGTGCCCCAGGGACAAATAAAAGTAGTTTTATATTGGTCTTCTGGGCGGATATTGATCTGATTATAGCTGGAAAATCCATCCATAAATGAGAATATTTCACATCTGGCATAGTCATCAATTATCTGGTCGATAAAGGGAGTGGGATAGTTGTCTTTTAGACAAGCATTATTTACATCCCTATGATCAACACACACTCATATTGTTCCTTGTTTATTCATGACAAGAACAAGATTGGAAACCCAATCGGCAAGAGGAATGGGGTATATGAAACCAGCATGCAAAAAAATTTCAATTTCTGATTTTATGGCAGCAACCTTCTTTGGATGAACAAGATGGAGGCACTGTCGTACTAGTTTGACATCAAGATACATTTTAATATCATGTTCAACTATACTAGAATTAATACCTGGCATTTCCTCATATGACCAGGAAAATATATCGTGAAATTCACAGGAAAGAGCATGGTAAGTTTCAAGTTCTGATGGAGAACAAGATTTGCCAACATGGGTGTTTTCTACAATTCCAGGTTTGGTCGAAATATTGATAGAAATGGTTTCTTCGATATTTGATAAGTTTCATTCAGAATCGATTGTGTCTATAAATATATAATTCGAAAGGAAATCAAAAATTGAAAGGTGATTTAGTTCATTTGAAACATCTTCTATGTGATCTGGAAGATGGGACCGATGATGATAATCTACCCATGATTCTTCTTCTGTCATCATTGATTGGATGATTCCTTCATCAATAGAAAATGTATGTGAAAAAGGATTAGAGGAAGAACCATATTCTAACAAACAATCAACCCATACAATTGGTGATGATGGATTTGGGTTTGCCGCACAAGCCAAAAAGATTGATTGCTATGCAAGCTCAATGGGGCTTAGCGGCATGGTTTCATTATGCATATCATCTTCAGAGTTATTGGAAATATTCCATGAATCAGATGAAGTGGAAGATATCATGTTGCAAGTCTCAACTTTTGCAACTTCCACCATTTGTGATGGTTATGGTAGTGAAAAAGTACCCATTAGGGAAGAATATTTGAAGAGACCTACTCCAACATTTTGAAGAGATATCAAGGGTCCATGAACTAATGGAATGCTTCCAATAGCCTATGAACTAGAGGCAAAGAAGCCGAGTTGATCAATTGTTATGATTCCGCCTTTATGAGGGAAAGCGATCATACGAAAGTATGTCGAAACCACAATAGCCATAGCATAAACCCACGATCTTCCTAGTAAAATGTTGTAGTCAAGGGGTTCATCAACGACCTCAACTTCAACTGTTACAGTTTTCCCCTTAGTTCTATTTGCAGGTTACTTAAAATTCCACAAGGTGTATAAGTGCGACGGTCAAAATATGTTAACATTGTAGGTGATCGTGACAAAGGCGGGGAGCAGAGTGTTTTCTAGCAACTCATTGACATGATACAAGTGGATGCACCCTCATCAAGAATGGTTCGGTAAACGATTTTATTCAAAGCTTTTACTTGGATCAAGAATGCTAACTGATTTGGTAATTGTGGTGTATAACCCGCATGGTTAAAAACCACAAGATTGGAATCCATTGGATCAATTCCACCAATTGATGACAATAAAGCCTGATTTTGGGAGGGACAATTTTGAAGCACCTCAAGCGTCGACATAGCAGAAGGTGACTAAGCCAAATCTTTTACTATGTTATAATTTTGCACTGCTCGAGCTCAAGGGTTGAATGTAGACTTATGTACAACTCCTTTAGGTGGTTTTATTGTTAACTCTGGTGCAATAGGTGGTGGAATAGGATTAGATGAAGTCGAAGTCGAAGTATTTGGTTGATCTAAAGCCTGGTTATTCGACAACGATGATGGATTACCATAATCTTTACTTCGTGTAGTCACCAAAACATCAATTTTAGGCTTAGAGGCAGATAACATAAGCACTTGTGAAGTGGAAGCATGATATGTAGCAACCAAATGCGTCTATGGATTCGTAAAAGGGTCTCTCAACACAGTGGATGCACTAGAAGTCTTAAGAATTTTTGAGACTTCAGAGCAGTGAGGACAGTCTCGTGTAAAATGCTCCTCATTATAGATTAAACATGGTGTTGGACCTCAAAATTACTCTCTCTTTGACAACTTTTCTCACTTATTTCTCTTGTTTTTCCATGAAAGACATATCCCCATCACTGATAAATGATATATTTTGTTTCAAGGAAGACATTAAATGATTGACATGTTATACTTTTATGTTTTTGCTATTTGAAATAAGTTTCTGTAAATTATCTACTGAATGTAGCCCATTCTGCAACTAACCGTGTGTTCCATAGCCACTTCCATGGTTGAACATGTTACAGGTGTCAAACAAGGAAACCGACCACATGGGCATCTCTGGAATGGTCATGACATGGATCCTATCCTAGTCAGCCAGCCCAGATTGACAAAAAAGCCAGCTCAAGACCACGGTCAAAGGTAGAGTCAAACGAAGAAACCCGAGAGCAATAGGACTCTGTGTCCACTCTTCGTAGCTAATTAATAAATCCGACAATTTTGTTGTAGCATTAACTCGAACCAGCCATCGATGATAACAGTTCATGCAACCATCTTGCTAACCTAAAGTCACCTGTAGTTGATCAACCATTTACGCAGATCTGTTGTAATACGTGGAGACCACCTGTAGCTAAATTCTCTCAAAAGACAGTTAGGAATGTTTCTTTAAATAACAGTTGTAAAGAACTGAGAAGGAGTTCGAATTTATATATGTATTAAGCTCAAACTTACAGCTCTGTAATTTTGGAACTTATTTTCCTATTAATAATGTGAAGCTGTGTTTGACCAAGTGATAATTTGAAAGAGTATCTTCAGCTAGTTAGCAGCTCAACCCAATCAGTTGCAGAGGGCCCCTACACTGGAGGAGGTTTTTCTTTTGTTACTTTGTTTACTGTTAAGTTTAGTTTCATTATTTACTTTTAGCAGTATTTGTAGTTTATATTGATTTCCTGTAGTTTGTTTTATTTTAATTCTGTTTAGTAGCATAATGTTAGAATTCGATGGTGCAGTTTTGTTTCTCCTATATATTTCATAAATGAAACTTGTTTTGTTTTAACAGGGTAAGGTGGAAAACTAACAAGAATGCATTGTGGATTAGTTTACTTACTATTTGTTTCCTTTGTTATTTATTTCCTAGTTTAGATTGCCAATGTATTGTGTGGACAAATGTTTTTGGTCACCATTTCAAGTTAATGTCCATCCTAACTAAATGGTTAAACATTTACTTCACACAAGGACTGAATTCAATTAGTTACTCTCTGCATATTTGATTTAGTTCTTTAAACTATAAAGTACAGTCCATCTCAAGAAAGTTACCTTTCAAAATTGGAGGCTTGGACAACTAAAAGTGCTTTAGTCAGTTTCATTCTCTGTAATTATTTCAATTTGCCTTACAAATTCACCTCTTAATTTTTGACTTAGGATTAAATGAAAAGATAGGATAGATGCTCTGTTTTTCTTTCCTTTAACTTAGATTTTGATTAGTTCACCTTTAGGAAATTTAGACTCAGTTTCATCATAATTTACACTATACATCATTAGAAATCAAGGAAACCCCCAAAATAAAACAATATAAAAATACAAAACAACGAAGTAAGAAGGGTTAACTAGCACATATAGTGCACTACACTTCATCAGCTTACAAGCCTCGGTTGATAATTTATGCAAAGCAATTTAGGAAACTAAATTGACTAAACGTTTTGGCGCCATTGCCGAGGACGTGTAACTAGGTAACTTTATCTCTTACATTCAAAAAAATAAATTGATATGCATAGAGAAAGAGACTCTAGGGGTAGATTTATAGCTAGAGGCAGAAGCTCAATTCCTACAACACCACCTACTCCACCAAGAACAAGAAAAGATACACCTCCATCCCAAACTCATACTCCCAGTCATAGAACTCCTTAAATTCTAGGGGCAAAAATCCAATCAAAAGAATTTCATACTTCATCTACCAAGTCAATCCTAGAGGAGAAAAACCTTGAATCTCCAACAACAGGAGTAGCCTTTTTCACCTCTGTAGGGGAACACATTTTAGTTGAAGAATTAGGAACACCTGGTGAGGAAGAAGAAGTAGAACCTCTCTCCCATATCCCATTAATAGAAGAACTAGAGGAGGAGAAAGTAACCTTGCAGGTTGAACCCTATACTGACCTTGAAGAAACTATAATGGCAGAAGAAGGAGAAGATGGAGAATTTACACTGTTTGGAGGAGGGGGTAGAGGAAATAATGGAGGAGGCATAGGAAATAGGGAAATAGATAATTCTTTTGGATTCCCTATAGTGGATGAAGAAACAAATGCCACAATGAAAAATATCTCACCTTCTGTTCTCCCAAACTTCCATGGGTTAAAAATTGAGGATCCTGAAACATTTTTATTTGAGTTTGAAGTCTTGTGCAGAACCTATGATTATCTAGAAGACTCTCAAAGACTTAAATTGTTCCCTTCAACACTGAAAGGAGCTGCTTTGAAGTGGTTCATGGGGTTAGTCACTTAGTCCATTAGAACATGGAATGACATGAAAAAAGTATTTTTGGATATGTATTTGGATTATTGCATGCCTACCAATCACAAAGATGAAGTGTTCAAAATGATGCAAAGAGAGGATGAAAACTTAGAGGATTTGATTGAGAGATTCAACTTTAATTTGAAAAGAGCAAATATGGACAATTTAGATGAAGATACCTTAAAATCTCTTTTAATAAAAGCCATTAGGGATGAATGGATATATATCCTTAACGTGATGGGGAAGGGAGATATCTCTCAACTTCCATTAAATGGTATAGGAGAATTATGTGTTCATCTCTCAAGAGGGAAATCCAAAACTGGGAAAGGTCCAAGAGATCCTTCTCTTGTTAGTGTAAATAAGTCTACAACTGGATTAGTGAGTAGGGAAAAAATTGGTAATATGCTTGATGAGTTCAAAACAGATATCCTAGGGAGTCTTAGTGAGAAAATAGACACCCTTAAGTTGCAAAACAAGCAGAAAATCGAGGCTGATGCTTTAGTTATTTTCTGTCCAAAATGCAGAAAAAAAACATGCTCTAAGAGAATTCCCTTTAGATGAAAAATTATAGAAACTTGTATGATTTTCTCAGAGAACCACGAAACCAAGGGTTGTCCTTCGATTCCAGGCCTTAAGGTTGTTTTTCAAGAAGAAATAGTTCCAAATTCAGAAGAACATCTTTTCTTTGTATCTAGAAAACCTTGGCAGGGGCCACAAAATTAGGGATTTAACAATCAAATGTATCTTTAGCCCCCACCAAAATGGAATTCTTGGCAGCAACCTTGGCCTCAACCTCAATCTCAATCTCAACCGTGGGCACAAGGAGTACAACATCCTTATGGGAGATTTTCTCAATATTACCAATATCCTCCATCATATCAGAATTATTCTCCCCCATACATTCCACAACAAAATCAATAGCCACAACTTCAACATTAGAACCCTCAACTTTAATTACCATTTCCACAACAAAACCAAAGTCCTCAACTCTTACTGCCATTTCAATAGAAACCAAATCAGTTACCTACCCAACAATTACCAAACCCCAACAATGAAAACCCTCAGAATGCTTACATGGTGGAAGGAAAACAATTTCCAACTTATATAATCACTCCTCTAGATCTTAATGATGTTCAACTGAGATCTGGTAGAATTTTAGAACAGGAAAGACCTTCTGTAGTTATTCAGGAACAAGACAATTCTGAGGAAAATTCTCTACAGCCCAATAAAAGTTTTGAGGGAACATCTCTCCAAAACCAAAACACTGAAAATGAAAAACAGAAAGAACCAGTGAACTCAACTCCTATCATTGAGCAGCCGTATCTACTTATGCACCTGCTTTTCCTGAAAGAGTACAAGTTGATAGAGGAGTAGAAAAGCAAATCATGTTGCCCAATTATGATTTTCTAGATGAATTGAAAAATGTCTGTATCAAAATTCGTTTGTTACAAGCCATTAAGGAGATTCCAATTCTAGCTAAAACAATAAAAAAGTTGAGCATAAATAAACCAGGAAGAAAAGCAAAAGAATTCACTTGGTAGGAAAAATAGCAGATATAATGATGGAAAAAATTGCCATACAAAAATATATAGATCCAGGAAGTCCAATTGTGAAAACACACATCAATGGAGTTGAAATTCCAAATACATTGATTGATTTTGGGGCAACAATAAAAATCAAGAGCAAACAAACCATGGAACAGCTCAAGCTTCCTAATATTCTTTACACACTTACATTACTACAATTAGCAGACAGATCTGTAATCAAACTAGATGGAGTGTTAGAAGATATTTCAATTTCCTTAGATTCTTGGGAATATCCTGTTGATTTTATGATGTTAACTCCCAAGGGCAATCTAGGAGGACATCCACTCATATTAGGAAGACCTTGGCTGGCCACAACTGATGCTTTCATTAGTTGTAGATCTGGTGATATGTATATTTCTGATGGGAATTCAACAAAGAAATTCACTCTATATCCTCCAGCAAGAATAATCACATAAATAGATGACAAAGAATGGATTGATGATGAAAATGACATTCAACCTCTCATTAATATTTCAGATATTAGTGAGGATAGTCAAATCTTAAATGCAATGGAAAATTTTGAATCATCTCAAGAATATGAACATGATCAATTTCAAGAAAAATCCAACATTGAATATTTGTCATCTAGGCAAATGTCTCTTTATTCTATGGAAGAATTTGGTAGCTCTACAATTGAAATATTTCCAGGGAGAACATTGAACATAAAAAATAACTTGGAGAAATTACAAAAGGAAAAGCTAATCAATACATTACAACAAGATTCTGCTACATATGCATGGGAATACTGACATGAAAGGAATTATTCCTAAGACTTGTATTCATCACATCTACATTGAGGAAAATTGTAGACCTATCAGACAACCTTAGAGAAGAATGAATCCAAATCTTAGGGAAATTGTGAAAGAAGAGCTGCAAAAACTGTTGAATGTAAACTTCATTTACCCAATTTCAGACAACCAATGGGTTTCCCCTTTATTGATTGTGCCTAAAAAGAATGGTAAATGGAGGGTGTGCATTGATTACCGAGAATTGAATAAAGCTACCCTTAAAGATCCTTTTCCTTTGCCCTTTATAGATCAAGTGTTATATACATTAGCAGGTAAGAAGTATTTCTCATTCTTGGATGGTTTTAGTGGTTATAATCAGATTTAGGTAGCACCTGAAGATCAAGATAAAACCACATTTACTTGTCCAAGCTTAAATTATGCCTACCGAGTACTTCCTTTTGGGTTATGTAATGCACCTGCAACATTCCAAAGAGCAGTACTAGGAATTTTTTTTTTTTTTTTTTTTTTTTTTTCTCTGATCTAATACATGATTGTGTAGAGGTATATATGGATGATTTTACAGTCTATGGGAATACATTTGAAGAAGCTTTGGAAAATTTGGAAAGAGTTCTTAAAAGATGTACGGAAGCAAACCTTTCACTAAGCCATGAAAAATGTTTTATGATGTTTATAGAAGGTATTATTTTAGGGCATCACATTTCAGGAGATGGGATTAAAGTTGATAAATCTAAAGTAGAAGTCATCTCTAAATTATCAATTCCAAATTGCCAAAAGGATGTTCAAAGTTTTCTAGGATTCATAGGATACTATAGATGATTTATAGAAAATTTCACTAAAATAGCATCCCCACTCTTCAAATTACTCACCAAGGATTGTGAATTGAATTGGAATCCTAACTGCCAGTTAGCATTTGAACTTTAAAAACAAAAATTCTAAAGCACCCATCTTGAGAGGTCCAAATTGGAAACTACCTTTTCACATTTCAAAATATGCTTCAGATACAACTTTGGGCGCTGTATTAGGACAAAAAGACTTGATTCCCTACGCCATCTACTATACAAGTAAGGATTTTACTCCCACTGAGTTGAACTATATTGTAACTGAAAATGAATTTTTAGCTGTTGTTCATGCAATCAACAAGTTCAGACATTAAATAATAGGCTATGAAACCTTTGTTCATACAGATCACTCTGCAATTAGATATTTAATGAATAAACCTATTACTAATGGCAGAGTTACAAGATGGATTTTACTCTTGCAAGAATTCAATATTACTGTGCTAGATAGACCTAGAAAATAAAACACAGTTGTTGATTTCTTGTCCAGAATTCAGAATACCAAAGATGACACTCTGGTTGAAGATAAGTTTCTTGATGAATATCTTTTTGTAGTGACTACTCAAACTCCTTGGTTTGCAAATAGTGCTAATTACTTAGTCACATGGAAATTTCCTTCACATTTGTTTCCTAGAGAAAAAAGAAAAATCATTTAGATAAGTGCAAGATACTCATGGATCACTAATGAATTGTATAAAACAGGCCCAGATCTTATGATCAGAAGATGTGTTAGGGAAGATGAAATTCCCGAAATTCTTAAGACATGTCATGATGAGCCATGTGGTGGACAGTTTGTTGACAAGAGGATAGCCTATAAAATCCTTTCTTTAGGATATTATTGGCCATCCATCTTGAAAGATGCCAAAAAATATGTCAGGAGGTGTGACAGCTGCCAGAGGGTAGGGAAACCTTCTCCTTGAAATGAAATGCCACTACAAGTTCATGTACTCATTGAACCTTTTGAAAAACGGACCTTATATTTTTTTGGGCCAATTAATCCTTCATCTAAGAAAAAGAAATATATATTGGTATGCACTGATTATGTCACTAAATGGGTAGAGGCCAAAGCATTACCTTTTGCTAATGAAAAATCTTAGTTAATTTTCATTTTGAGGACATCTTCACTCGTTTTGGTGTTCCAAGAAAAATTGTGACAGATCAGGGATCTCAATTTACATCTAAAATGGTGTAGGGTCTTGTGGAAAATTACAAGATCAAACATAGGAAATCTACTCCCTATCATCCACAAGCAAATGGTCAAGTTGAATCTATAAATAAGGTGATTGAAGGAATTCTCACTAAGACTGTGCATCTACATAGAAGAGATTGGGCAGAAAGACTTCCTGAAGCCTTATGGGCCTATATAACTACATGGAGGAACACAACGAGACCTACACCCTATGAACTTGTTTATGGGAAAAAAGCCCTTTTCCCTATAGAGTTTCAAATTAAAACCTTCAAGATGGCAGTACAATTGGGATTGGATTTATCAGAGGCACAGAAACATAGATTTGAGAAACTCAATGAACTTGATGAAATCAGGAAAGATGTAGTCCAAAGAACCAGTATAGTCCAATAGCAGAGGGCTAAATGGCATGATAAATATATTAAGGAAAAGAAATTTCAAGCAGGAGATTGGGCACTGTTGTTTGATTCAAAGTTCAAAGATTTTCAAGGGAAGTTTCAAACTCATTGGCTTGGGCCATATGAGATTGAAAAAGTCTTTAACAATGGAGCAGTGAGAATAAGAAAAATAGATGAGGAAAAGGTACCTCTTCTTGTAAATGGTCATCGGCTAAAGATATATCAAAAACCAGTTTCAAGAGAGGAGTTCATTAGGATTTTCCAGGATAACTCTAAAATGAAGCTAGTGAAGAAGAATCTTTCTTCTCCACTAACTTAGTCTTTATTTTTCCCAAGAAATGACTAATAAAAATAAATAAATAAATTGTATAAGGTTGAAAACCAATCATTGATTGGCATACTTATACAAAAAATACAGGGTGAAAATCATAGATTTCTGACATCCTATATTTTCCATTTCCTTTTTGTAATAAGTAGTGACAAAAAGCTATATTTATTTGTAGTATAGAGTCTATAATTTCATAGTCTCATTCCATCTCATTCAGTTTTCATTCTGTTTTACAGTTCCACTTCATCTCACTATCATTTTTCATTTAGATTTTATTTTTACAGTTTTACTCCCATTCACCCTATTTTTCATTTTATCTTATATCTCATTCCATCTCACTATCATAACTCACTTCCATTTTGTTTCTACATCCATATTTCATAAGCCATATTTCACTTTTCCTTCTTTTCACATTCTGCAGCTGGTTCCATTCCGCAGCTAATCTGATTCTGCAGCTACAGCTTACTTATCAGCTTTGGCACAATTGTATAGCTCACAAATAAATCATGAATGCAGGGAAATTGAAGAATCAAGCTTTGGAGATCAACCATGCTCAAAGTACCTGTAGATCAACACAAAAAGAATTATCAAGCAAAAGGTTAAGTTCTAAGGTAAAATGAAAATTTATTTCAAATAGCAAGTCATAAACATAAGTTATGTATAATATGAATGATCATATGTCTCCTTAATAAGTCATCATGTGATTTGACAACCACATCTCCGCCACATCCTCCACATTCGATACCCAACGGTCTATAATGATTTCATCATACCACATGTTGGGTAGCGGAGGTCCTGCATAACAGTTTTGGGTCTTAAAGCCTATAGGTTAGGATAATAATATTGTAAATCTCCGAAATATGCGGAGCGCGAAATGTAATATGTCAAGTCAAAGGGTTGTCCGCCCAAGAAATAGTATAGAATAATAGGAAGTAAGTCGGATTGGCCATGGTACACGGACCATGGGAATGTATAAATAGAAAGAGTTTCTAAGGTTAGAAGGTAGTTCTTGTTTTTGGGATGAATATTAGTGCTATGTGTTTGTAAAGACAGTATTTTCTGCATCTGTAAGTTCGAGTCAAGGGTGTTGGTGAGTAGATAGAGGATCTGCAGCTATGTGCATAGAGGCCTGGTAGAGTCTGCAGCTGTGTGCGCGGACCCTTGTAGCTGAGTGCACATGGTAGATCTGGTTGTATTGGCGAAAGAGTTGAATAAAGATAAGTTGGTTCTGAAATACTGTGTTGATTCTGAAATATTGTGGATCTGGTTAATTTTGAGTTTATATATCTGTTTATGGTCTGAGTTTATGCAAATCTATAACATTTCTGGGTGCACGCACTGGTTATCTTTATTAAATGTTTTCTTAAAGAATGTAAGTAGATCTAATCTGTAACAAACTCGTTAATAATAAATATTAAGGATTTTCCTTGTTCTGAATTTACACGGAAGCAGAGTAAAGCGAAGCTACAGAACGGTTCGCAAACCATCCAGGCCCCATCAAGGCATCCCAAGGGTACAGAAACCTGGTTCTAGCACCCTCCCTAGCTAACTCGGGTGAGACCTCAGTCCGTGCTCCGTGCGTTATTGCCGAAATGGCAGGTAGCTGTGGGATTTGTTTGGCTAATAACTCTTCTAAACCTAGTTCAGGGCCCAATAAGCCAACAAATGGTTCCGTTGTCAGGACCTAGATCTACCTAAGGTATGTTTGATGTCGGGACGCTGGAACTCTACGGAGAAAGAGCCCGAGGATTGATTGAATTAGGAGCGGTATGAGTTCATAGTAGGTCCTAGTACACCGATGCGCAAACTAGAAGTTAAACATGACGAGCGCGATCCAGTTACCGGTATTCAAAGGAGTAGGAAGCGAAGATCCAGAACAATTTTGGTTCGTGGTAAGGGCAGTATGGGAAGCGAACAGAGTTATGGACAATAACATAAAAAATGCTACCCTAGTTAGCGCGCTGCAGGACCGCGCATTGACGTGGTATATAAAGTACTCAAGCAATCACCCAAATGAGAGAACAGCGGAGATCCGGGCTGAATTGAAAAAAGAATTTAGCCAGCAAAAATCAGAAACGCAATCAATCATAGGGTTCAAGGAGATCGCGATGATGCCTGGTGAAACTTCGTGGGATCTAGATCAGAGATTGAAAAGTACAATCCATGAGGTGAACATGACGTTGTTGGATGTGCAACATTGTGCGCGGTTTGTGGCATCCTTGACACCACATCTAAGGACGGCACTGTCACAACAAAAGATCTCAACCCAGGCTGAAGCATTAGAGATAGAAATGAGGTTGCATGAAACTCCAATACAGGATCTGGGGTTAGGAGTTCAGCAAATCCATGCGCACATACAAAACCTATGTTTAGAAATGCAGAATTTAAAACAAGAAAAGGCACCTCACTCAGAAGCATGGGAGGAAGTGTGGTGTATAAAGTTTAGAAGCCAGGGTCATGATAAGGATCACTGTTCGGTCTTTGCGAACTATGTGGCAACAAGGGGACCAACACCATTGCGACCAGAGGCATAAGCAGGGCCAAGCATGACACCCTCGCTCTGGTGCGCAATCTGTTAGGTGGGAGGAAAGCACAACACAGACAACTGTCATCTACTGCCAAAATTTAACCAGACCCCCCAGCAGCTATTTTGCAACTTTTGCAGATCGGTGGGCCACGAGGAGCAAGACTGCCGTAGTTATCAATTATTGATGGACCGATCACTAGCCTACAGAATGCAGACTAAAGTGTGAGGTCAAGATCCAACTTCGGTGATAGCGCGTTGTGGGTTCCAGGGACGTGGATGAGGGTGAGGAGGAATGGGGCCAGGAAGGGGTTGAGGGCAGCTAATCTATTACAACTGCGGAGGACCAGGACACTACGCGCGAGACTGTGCCAACCTGACTAGAATATTGTGCCTTTAATGCGAGCAGTTTAATCATGAAATGATAGATTTCCCCACATTGATAGCACAAATACATGAGAAGAGGGCAGCGCAACCTATAACGACGCAGAATGTCCAAATGATGAAGGTTGAATTGCATGAGGAAGACCCTAGCATAAACATGGTGCTCAGAAGTGGCGCAGCTATAGGGGAGGATAAGAGGAAAGTAACCAAGGACGATGCTGGGGTTCGCAAGGAGACAGATCTGGAAGCTAGTAAGAGCTTCACGGAGGTCTCTACCCTAGGTAGTAAGGATCAACCCGAGTCGAATAGGGATCCCTCAATGTTAACTACCCTTTTAGAGACATGCATGAAATTGCTTCGCGACAATAGGGCAGTTAAAGGATTACAAGAATTAATAACTAGGTGCACAGGGTTGGGTGAACCTCGCGTGGTCCGAAAATTGGGAAAACATGCGTCGCGGACTAGGCGGGAAATGCGATTAATGGCGCAGATTGACGACTATGAGATGGATCAGATCATTATGGACTTGGGCTCAAATGCAAATGTACTACCTAAATAGACCTGGGAATGCATGGGCAACCCCACACTGCAATGGTCTCCTATTCAATTATGGATGGCGAATCAATAGAAGTTCCTGCCCATGGGAAGACTACAAGGAATTACAGTAGACATAGAAGGCATGAGCACCCGAACGGACTTTGAGGTAATAGAAATCGTGGATGAAAGTAGCCCTTACCCTGCGTTGTTAGGGATAGACTGGGCCACCGATATGAATGGGGTTATTAATTTAAAGAAGCGGAAAATGATATTTGAGAAGAAGTCACTCCGCGTAGTCATTCCGCTAGACCTGGCTGAAGGACTGCGTTACACTAAACCTGTGCACGACGAAGGAAGTAATGATGAATTAGATTGTATCTACAAAATTACCGCATTAAATTAAGATTGGGTCAATCCGACTGCGGAAGGAAGAATATCGTGGGGGCATGCAGAGTCCTACACCAAAGATTCAGGTGAGGAAGACGAGCGGTGGCATAATCAGTTGAATGGGGTAAGCACATTAAACTGCAATATTATGACTAAGTTGCTGTGTTGTTTCAAAGCTCAGGATCGCGAACTGCCAATGTATGATGGGCTGATAGCAGTAGATGAATTCCTGACCAAATTTGAAAGTGTGGTTCCAGAGCACCAACGATTTGATGCGTTGCGATGGGTATTGCGCGCGACGCCTGTGCGTTGGTGGGGCACACATGAAGGAACCTTCAACGATTGGTGCGGCTGCAAGAGCATGATGCAGATAAGATTTGGGAACCCATAAGTATGAATAACTGAGAAATACGATGGACGTGATGACTCATGCATGCACCTTACCAGATGGGTCCAAGCCTATGGAGAATAGCCTCAACCGAAGTGGGTACACTTATTTTATCATACCTTGGATGTCATTCCAAGGAACTGGTATACTGAAATAGAGCTCCGACATGGTACAGGTGAATGGGATATCTTGCGCGAAGGTTTTTTGTTAACATTCCTCTTTGAAGATCAATGGATGGATATTGTGGACGATGCGTTGCAGGTGGTGAAGGCCGCTATTTTCAAAATACCACTGGAACCAGAAGAAATCGTGCAGCCAGACTGGTCGCGACAATTGAGCTAGGCCCTAGAATGTTACAATGTGCAGGTAGAAGATGATGAGGACGACCCTAGAAACATCAATATTCCGAAAACAGAGGGGAGTCCGAGGTTCGCGGACCAGTAATTGAGGATCCAGACATCACAGCACCGCTGAAAATGAAACAAATAAATCACATAAACAGAGGAAGAGCCGAAGTATGCAATGCGTGGGGACTATTGGGACGACGCCATGGTGGAAAAGGTCATCGAATTGCTTCGAGAGTATCAATATTTATTCCCAACTAAAATCACGGAGTTAAAAGGGATCATCAGTGACCTGGGAGTGATGAAGATAACCTTGAGACCGGATGCGAAGCCAGTTAAGCAGCGGCCTTACCGGTTGAACCCAAAATACAAAGCGAAGGTCCACGAAGAGTTGGACAAGATGCTTGCAGCAGGAATAATTGAACCAGTGGAGGAGTCCGACTGGGTAAGTCCTATGGTTGTGTAGGAGAAAAAATATAAAGGTGAAATTCACATCTGCGTGGATCTCTAGAAGCTCAATGATGCATGTGTTAATGATCCATTTCTGATGCCATTTATAGACGAGGTACTAGAAAATGTGGGAGGATAGGAAGCCTACTCCTTTACGGACAGCTTCTCAGGGTACCATCAGATCAAGATTGCGGTAGAGGATAGGAGTAAAACAACGTTCGCTACCGAATGGGGCTACTTTCAGTATATTTTGATGCCCTTCGGACTAAAAAACGCGCCGAAAATATTCTCCCGCGTTGTGGTAGCTGCGTTCAAGGAGTTTATACAAAAATTCTTAGAGGTATATCTTGATGATTGGACTGTATTCGAGCTGGTTAAGAAACATACCGCAAGCTTATGGTTAATGTTGGATACTTGCTGACGACAAGATTGTGCTTAACCTAAAGAAGTGTACTTTCCTCGTCCCCTTCGGGAACCTGCTCGGCCATGTGGTCTGTAAGCAAGGTCTGATGGTGGATCCGACAAAGATTGTTGTCATACTCAACCTGCAAGCACCGCAAAGTGTCAAATAACTATGCACCACACTAGGACACACTGGTTACTATCGGAAGTTCATAAAAAACTATGCACAAATCACAGCACCAATGGAACAGTTGCTGAAAAAGGATGCTACTTATTGCTAGAATGAGGAATGTAACAAAAGTCTGGAAATGCTTACAGAAAAGATGGCATCAGCCCCTATATTGGTCTTTCCAAAATGGGACATCGAATTTCATGTGCATGTTGACGCATCGTGTATCGCGTTGGCAGTGGTACTCACACAGGAAGGAGCAGAAGGAATTGATCACCCGATTGCGTTCTCAAGTTGACGATTGTCCAAAGCTGAGAAAAACTACTCCACCACTGAGCATGAGGGATTAACGATGGTATACACGCTCTAGAAATATCGCCACTATCTTCTCGGAGGACAATTTAAGATGTATACTGACCACTCTGCACTAAAATACCTATTGAATAAGCCTGTGTTGGGGGGGTGCATTTGTCGGTGGTTGCTATTATTTCATGAATATGACTTCGAAGTCATCGTAAAGCCGAGACGTCTAAACACAGGCCCAGATCACCTGTCCCGAATTGAGAATGACAAAGAGCCCACAAATTTAGAGGAAGGACTACCGGATGCACAAATGTATGCAATGCGCGTCACAGATGGCCATTTTGAGGATATAATCCACTTCTTAACCACAGGAACCACGCCGTAGGGATATTTCGTTCAACAAAAGAAAGAATTGGTGATACGTGCAGTAGATTTTACTGTTATTGCAGGACACCTCTACAAAATGGGCAACGACGAAATATTACGCAGATATGTACCTGAATTCGAGCGAGGACAGATCCTGGCCGAAGCACATGGGGGGGTTGTAGGAGGACATTATGCGGGCCGCGCCACAACACAGAAGATTATTTGCGCCGGATTATGGTGGCCAACTCTACATCAAAACTTGAAAGCATACTGTCGGGCCTACGACACATGTCGATGGACTGGGAAACCATCGCGGAGGGATGAAATGCCACTCAAGCCATAGATGACGCTGCAACCATTTTAGAAATGGGCGATTGATTTGTGGGGCCTATCACACCTCGAGGAAAGACGAGGGCATGGTATATCATCACGGCGACAAAGTAGTGATGAGCCCCATAAATGGGTAATTATATGGGCTCATTTTTCCTCCTAACTTAGCTTAATCCACCATTCTGATTAGTTTATTACATGATTTTGATTATATTTATGCTAATAGATTGAGTTGGGTTGTTCATTGTGCCTTGAAGTCTAATGTGTGCTTAATGCAAATTTGATCAATTTTGGAGCCAAAGTCAAAGATTTAATGAACATTTGGCAGCAAATATTCGAAGAAGACAAGGGAGAGGATTTAGAGGAGTGTGTCCCCCTCATTTATGACTCCCTACTTCAAATTCTCCTTCAGAAAGCTTAGAGCACAAGCAGCCACATCAATGCACCAAAGAGGCAGCTGAGCAAGTGGAGGATAACTGTTATCTATCTCAAGTTTTGGGAGCCAAGCCTCCATGATTTTAAGGGAGCTGTTGGGAGCTCCAGTTGTATAATTAGAGAGGCCTAGGGCCTTATTAGGATGTTGAATATTACTCAAATTTTCAAACTTTGGTTGTAGTTTTGCTCTACTCAACTTCGAGCTTACTTTTGTTGACAATTTCATGTAGTGTTATTATTATTTTGATAATGAATATGAGATCTTGTTCGAGTTAGCACTGAGTTACCTCAGAGGGCTGAAGCTCTTGGGTTAGGGCCCAATCCAAGCAGCCAAGCACCTCTTGTTTTGTATTTATATGTTTTGTTTCAGTTTATGAATTAATTGTTGTTAGATAGATTTCTTGCTTAGTTAAGAATAGGTTGCTTTTGGTGATTTAAATGGTTGTTTCCATTTCAGTTTGCTGTAGCAGGTTGAACAGTGATAGAAGAAGATACAAAAAGGCCATCAATAGAGCCTTGGACTTATTTTTCCCCTTTGGGACCGTGAACTAAGGCCAAGAACCTATTGTCGCCACAAAAAACACAGATTTGTCTTTTCAATAGGATCTCTAGTGTTTCAGTTCGTTAGAAGGTTAATGATTTTGTTGTAGATCTATTTAACCATGTTCATTTTTGTCTTTGCAATAAATTTCCTTCCATGCTTCCTTTCCATATAGCATTGTTCAACATTTACTTTCCTAGATCAGAATTTAGCTTAGCTTTATGCAGTTCTGTTTTTTTTGTGTAGCTAGTTTCTTTGCTTGCTTAGTCTCAGTGTTTGATTTTCAGTCCACTTGTAGTACATCTCTGCTCACAATAAGTCAACCAATCATCCATCACCATCTCTCTTTGATTCATGTTGCACAAGTCATCCAAAGTCCCTCACAAATCTGCCTCAATTTCCTTCACTTTTCTCATGAACTTTTCTCTCTTTCTTTGAACAAGTCCAACCATATTTCTCTTCCATAATCCTTCTTGATGAACCCTAGACACCTTAACACATCCTCCTAGCCATCATCTAGCCTTTCCACCCATTTTCCCACCTTCAAAACCTCTAAAACAGCTCTCTGCATCCTCTTGTAGAACTCCTGTAGACCTCCTGTAGATTCCCTGTAGCCTCATGTAGATTTTCTTGTAGGTGTCTTTTGAAGTCTGATTATAGGGAAAGCCTCCAGAAGGCCACCTAGGACCTCCTAGGACCCTCCACACCTTCCTAAACTCTGCAAACTCCAAATTCGCCCTCCATTGCCACCTAATCACTGCCACATTCACAAACAAATAAATTACATGCATGACAATTTCACCTAAAAATACATAAAAATCCAAAAAGATGTTTTTTTCTCATTTCTTTATAGAAATAGCTTGATTATATGTTGTTTACTTCCTAATTAGGTAATGGCATTCATTTTATAGTTTTTCATCTCTCTTTCTGCAAAAGTAGGATTCGCTGGTTAATTAGGGTTTGCTAGGTTTACTTCACATTTCAGTCTTCTTTCACTTTCTGCAAGTAGGGTAGCCTCTGTAGAGTAATATTTCCTTTCTTCCATTGCATATAGAGCTTCTTCTGGAATCCATAGAAGTTGGCTTGAGCTCCTAGTGATATTGCACCAGCTGACCAAGTGACAACTTGTAGTAAGAACTAGTACTTGTGCATACAACACTGTCACTTCCAAGTTTGTTACAAACTACCAGGTTGATAAAAGTAAATTAGGAAGCCCAGGAGTTGTAGCATTATTGTTGCAATACTGGTGCTCACTACTTTTTGGAGCCATTGCCGAGGAATCATCAGAGTATTGTGTGATTACTGCTTTTCTTCTATTTACCACTGCAACATTCTGCTAAGTAGTTTATTTCAGGAAAATTAGAGTAGTTGTTTCTTTCAATTCCTGTGTTTCCTTGCTTTCATTTCAATTCTACAATTTTCATTTTAGCAAAAGTAGATTAGTCATTTCCCTGCTTTCAGTTCTGCATTTCAATTGCTTTCATTTTCAGCAACTTCATTTCAACAAAAGTAGATTAGTCATTTCCTTGCTTTCAGTTCTGCATTTCATTTGCTTTCATTTTCAGTTTTGCAATTTCATTTCAGCAAGTTCATTTCAGTTAGTTGCAATTTGTTTGTTCAATCAATTTCAGTTTTGCAGGTACAAGCAGAAAAAATCAAAATCAACCAAAAGATTTATTTTCATGCCTCGTAGGAACAGAGATAATTCAGGAAAATTCTTACCCAACACCCCCACCACATCACATAGCCACCCTTCTCTCTTCTTCGGTGGCAGTGATCAAGAAGAACCTTTAGGTGAACAACCAGAGATATTTGAAGACCTATAGGGGAAGAAGAAGAATAAAACATCCTCCTGAGACAATGGCTGAAAAACAAGAATGCTAGGGGGAATGGAGAAAGAGTAGAGGGTACCTTTCCCATCTAAGAGACCAATGGGGACACTAAAATGAAAAACATAAGCCCTTTAGCCCTACCTCACTTCCATGGATTGACTACAGAAGATCCTGACACCTTCTTGTTTGAGTTTGTTGTTATCTGTCGAACCTATGACTATGCAAAAGATGAGAAAAAGTTGAAACTATTCCCTTCTACCCTCAAGGATGCAGCATTGTGTTGGTTCATGGGGTTACCTGGCAATAGCATCACAACTTGGGCTCAGATGTAGCAAGCCTTCAATAACAAATATCGAGACTACTGTAGGTCAAAAGACACCAAGGAAGAAATCTTCCAAATGACCATGGGAAGTGATGAATCATTGGAAGATTATGAAGAGAGGTTCCAGCTCAGTTATAAAAGGGCCAGGTGCACACTTGACCCCGAATCGCTGAAGTTGGTCCTACTTAGGGGAATTCTGGAAGACCTTCTAGACACCCTCCATCTGTTGGCTGGGGGAGACATCTACCAACTACCTTATGAATACATAAAGACTATTTTAGAAACCATTCTAGGGCAGCCATAAAGAGAGGTAGGGGGAGTCAACCCATAGCCAGTACCTCCTCATCCAGTTCATCCATAAAAGGCGAACTTGGACACATGCTGGAAGACTTCAAGAGTGAGATGCTACAGAATCTTGCCATGCAAATGGATACCTTGCATATCAAAAGGAAACAAGAGGAAGTAGAGAGGGCTTTGGCCATTTTTTGTCCTAGGTGCACTAGAAGGCATCCTAGGAACGAATGTCCATTAAAATCCATAGAGGTTTGTTCAGTTTGTGAAGAAGATCATTCGACAGATAAGTGCCCTTCCTTTCCTGGACTTAAAGCTGTATACCAAGGGGTCGAAGGAGCCACTGAACCACTCTATTTCATGAACCAAAGGAGACCGCATGGACCTAGACCATACTAGTAGGGGATGCAAGGGACATCTCAAGCATACTACAACCCCAAAAAAGCCACTTCCATACCTTCTTGCGGCCCCCCTTCTCATCCTTCCTGGTCCACACCTCCCCCTTGGTCCTATCCATCTCAATATCATGCCCAACCAGCTGCTCATGCATTTAAATCCTATGCTCAGCCACAACCTCAATGGAATGCATCTCATCAGGGGTTGAGGCCCCAATACAACTCTCCTCCCGCTCTTTTGCCTCCACCACTTGCTCAACCACAACCATTACCTCCTGCTCCACCAAGGCAACCCCAAATTCCTGCTCAACTGAACCCGAACCCAAACAATAGATAGGCCCAACAAGTATATAGTGGGGAACCATCATGCCCAACTTATGTTGTGGAGATTCATGAGATTAACCTACGATCTGGGAAGGTTCTCCGAGATAGCCAGCCTCCCCCTTAGGAGGGTTGAGGAAGATAAAGAGGAAAGTGAACCAAAATAGATTACACCCTTTCCTGAGAAATTATCCGGGACAACACCCCACCCCAAAAGAACTGAACTTATGGGAGAATTGAAATAGTTATGTGTAAAGATACCACTTCTCCAAGCCATAAAGGATGTGCCTATATACAATAATATGATCAAAGAGAATTGCTTTAGGCATCCAGGCAGGCGCAAGATAGATGCCCCATCAATGTCATAGGACAACTGTTCGACCTGATGTTGGGGCAGGTAATCTGTCCGAAATATCTAGACCCTGGAAGCCCAGTAGTTGATGTCCACATCAATGGCACCATGATCCCACATACCTTGATTGATCTGGGAGCTGCCATTAATGTGATGACAAAGGACACCATGCTCAAACTCAACCTCCAGGGCTCCTTGAGAAAAACCACGACAGTACTGCAGCTAGCAGACCGCTCCACCGTGACCCCTGAAGGGATTGTGGAGGATGTGATGGTCTCCATTGATTCTTGGGAGTACCTTGTTGATTTATTAGTTCTCCAGCCGAAGGAAAAGCTCATTGGGTATCCTCTCATCCTAGGAAGACCCTGGTTGGCCACTACCGATGCTTACATCAGTTGTCGAGCTGGGAACATGACCATCAAGAACGGGCATATGTCCAAGCAGCTAATCATATACCCTCCTTCCCAAACCTTGCTAGAACATGATCTACCTCTCTAGTTGTAGGAGGAGGATGAGGATGAAGTCTATTCTGTACCACTGTGTGCAGTAGAAACTGTCATGGGGGGGAAACCGCAGAATGAGGATGATATCATTGAAAATTTAATCAAGAATCCACCCCCCAGTATTTTGCCATTAGAAGATCTAGTGAAAGAAACCCAAGACAATCCCTTAACTGATCTCTATGTGGCTGACCCAACCTCTCTCCGTGTTAAGAATATAGAGTTCAGCCAGAAAGAACCTTGAAAATCAACTCATCCCTATCCACTTCCCAGGAGAAGGAACTGTGCAGCTTATTAAGAAAACATTTAGATGCCTTCGCCTGGAGTTATAAGCAGATGAAGGGAGTGCACCCTTCAATATGTACTCATCATATATACATTAAGGAAGATTTCAAACCAATCAGGAACCTCAAAGGAGGATGAATTCAACCCTTTAAAACATTGTTAAGGAATAATTGCAAAAACTACTTGATGCAGGATTCATCTACCCCATCTCTGACAATGAATGGGTCTCTCTTTTGGTGCTAGTGCCAAAGAAAAATGGTAAGTGGAGAATCTGTGTCGATTATCAGGAAACTGAACAAGGCCACTAAAAAGGAACATTTTCCTTTGCCTTTCATAGATCAAGTGTTAGATGGTCTGGCAGGGAAAAAAAATTTCTCCTTCCTAGATGGGTTTAGTGGGTATAGTCAGATTCAAATCAGCCCGGAAGACCAAGATAAGACCACTTTCACTTTTCCTTGGGGTACCTTTGCATACAAGGTCCTTCATTTTGGTTTGTGCAGCACTCCAACCACTTTCCAGAGAGTAGTATTGAGTGTATTTTCTGAACTGGTTCATGATTGATCCAGATCTTGGGGGGGGCCAAGATCTAAAATATTGAAATGGATCTTGGGAGGAGAGACACCCAAGATCTGAAAACTTGAAATGGATCTTGGGGGCCTCCTCCAAGATCCGGATCAGTGGTATCAGAGCAGGTTATGATTCCACGGAAACGAGGGTTTGATGCATATTTTAGTTTCAAATTTTGCAGCAATATTCAACAAACTTCAGGCATGTACTACAACCTCCACAGAGCACTTTCTTGGGTCAAGCAAGAAGAATTTTTCTTTTCTCATTTTTGCAGGAATTTGTTTTTTGGGCGGCGACTTTTCAGATCAGATCTGAAACCTTTGGTACAAAATTTACAAAAACAAATAACAGATCTAGATTCTCTCAAAAAATCACCCAATTTAAAAAAAAAATGGGTCGAATCAGAGTTCAGATGTGGGAGATATCGCTGATTTAAAATTAGCTATTTTATCAAAATTTTTGTGACGGCGGAACTGTTGCAACGCAAATTTGAGATCTCAGAGTGTCCAGATAAGGATTTCGAACTCACGGGAAGATGCAAAATGATCCTTCTACTTCCAAAATAGTTTATAATAAATATTCTGAGTTATATTGGCCGAGTTATGTCCATTTTAATCTGGAGCAGCATTCGGAGTGGGTTCCCATTGGAGATGTGCCCTACCACCCCACTTTAGTAGGCACCTGCTTCACATTCATTAGTTTCAGCATAGCAGCATTCGATTTGAGTTATTTGGAGATGTGTCCTCCCACCCCAGGCTATGTAGGCACCTGCTACTTCATCAACAACCAACATCACGGTTATGGGTCAACCGCACAAAATCCTTGTCATCAAAGTCCATTTGCTAGGCCGCACACTGTTAGCATCACAGTTGGTCACAAGCATTACAGGGTATCTCTATCATCGGATCTTCGTTTATCAGGGTTTTGGGTTAACCACATAAAACTTTATCTTGAATGGCTCTTCATATTCCACAAAGGCTTCGCAGGAGGGAACTTTACGCAATGGGGACCATTGCTTCTTAAGGAGGGAGGAATGATACAAATGGAAAATGGCATCAACCCATGGTACTAATCCACCCATATTATTCATTGACCCATGGAATTTACCATGGTATTGTAAATGGCATTTTCCTGTGGTATTGTAAAATCCACCCATGGAATTTACCCATGGTATTGTAAATGGCATCCGCCCGTGGTATTGTAAAATCCACCCATGGTATTCATTCACCCATGGAATTGACCCGTGGTATTGTAACTGAAAAATACTATAAGTAACAAGTCACATTTTGTAAAAGGACATATTGTCCGCCACAATGTAGCCTTTACAGTTCAGAGGCATGTAGCCACACATCTCTTTCAGAGATAAGCTACCATCGCCCTAGCTGGTTTATTTCCATTACTATTTTAAATAAAAGTTCTTTGTGGTTTTGTTTTATTGGGCATTCTCCTCTTTTATTTTTCTTATGGCATTTCAATCTTTTAGATCTTGGGGGTCTCCTCCAAGATCCATTTCAATCTTTTAGATCTTGGGGGCCTCCTCCCAAGATCTGGATCAATGATGCGGTGGAAATATATATGGATGATTTTACTCCTTATGGTTCTAACTTCCAAGAATCTTTATCTAACCTAGGGAAAGTTTTGGACAAGTGAATTGAAATGAAACTATCCGTCAGTCCAGAAAAATGTGAACTTTTGATGACTGAAGGGACCATGCTAGGTCATGCAATATCTCAATAAGGATTTCAGGTGGACCCCAACAAAATTGCCATCATCCAAAGGGTCCCACTCCTCAAAAGGTGAGAGATGTCCGAAGTTCCTAGGCCTAGCGGGATATTACAGAAGATTCATTAAAGATTTCAGTAAGTTAGCCTCTCGTTGTTTGGTCTTTGGGAAAAGATGTCGAGTTCATATGCACTGAAAACTGTCAATAAGCCCAAGATACCTTGAAAAGAAAACTTGTGACTGCCCCAATTTTGAGAGGCCCAAACTGGGCCCTACCTTTCCACATTTACACAGATACCTCGAACAAAGCAATAGGAGCAGCTTGGGACAAATTGATGAAAATTTACCTTATGCATATACTTTATAAGTAAAAATTTGTCCAAGGCAGAGTGAAACTACACGGTCACGAGAAGGAACTCCTAGTTGTAGTGCATTCCTTAAATAAGTTTAGACATTACATCACAGGCTATCAAACCTTTGTACACATTGATCATGCTGCAATCAGGTATATAATGAATAAACCAGATGTAAATGCTTGCATTATTAGATGGTTGCTTTTACTGCAACAGTTTGATTTAACCATTGTGGATAAGTCTGGTAAAGAAAATGTTGTTGTTGTCTTTTTGTCTAGAGTAAATTTGCCTACAGGTGAGGAAGGAATGGTGGATGATCAAATTCCAATGAGCACCTATTTGTTATCTCAGTACTCTCTCCATGGTTTGCTGATATAGAAAATTACTTGGTTTCGGCACAGTTCCCACCACACCTGTCCTCAAAAGAGAAGAGCAAGATCATGAGGAAAAGCACCACTTTCACTTGGATTGGGGGCAATCTCTTCAACCTTGGCCCAGATCAAATCTTGAGAATATGTGTCAAGTGGGAGGAAGTTTTGACATTCTCTTAACCTATCATGACGGACCTTGTGGAATCCATTTTCAGCAAAAGGACTACCTTCAAAATCTTGCAAGCAGGTTACTATTGGCCCACTCTTCATCAAGATGTGAAGAGATATATACTAGCCAATGCGATCAGTGCCAAAGGATGGGGAAACCTACTCCAAAGGATGAGATGCCATGAAACCTCAAGTGACTTTTGAGCCATTTGAGAAGTGGGGCATAGACTTTGTGGGTCCTATCAACCCTCCTTCAAAACAGAGGCAATACATCATTGTGTGCACTGATTATCTAGAAAAATGGACAGAGACAAAAGAAATCAAGGCAGCAACAGAGGAAAAAGTAGCTGAGTTTTTAAGATAGAACATATTCTATAAGTTCGGGTATCCAAGGGAACTAGTTACAGATCAAGGCAGTCAGATCACTTCCAATTTGATTGAAAACCTGCTCACACATCATAAAATCAAGCACATGACTTCCACCCTTACCATCCACAAGAAAATGGACAGGTGGAAGTCACTAATAGAGCTTTGGAAGGAATTCTGACCAAGGTAGTGAGCAGCAGCAGAAAAGATTGGGCGGATAGACTAGTTGAGGCCACCTAGGTCTACAACACAACATGGAAGACCACCACAGGATTCACACCCTATGAACTGGTCTATGGGAAGAAGGCTTCACTGTCAATAGAATTTGAATACAATACACTAAGGATGGCAACTCAACTGGACCTAGACCTTAGCCATGCACAGAGGGAAAGGCTACTCCAGCTCAATGGATTGGATGAACAAAGATTGCAGGCCTTCTCCACATAGATGTAGTCCAACTTCAAAGAAAAATATGGAATGATCAAAATATCAAAGAGAAGCAATCCAAGAGGGAGATTGGGCACTGCTCTATGACTCAAGGTATAAAGACTTCAAAGGCAAGCTGAGGACAAGATGGTTGGGACCCTACACTGTGGAAAAATGCAATGACAATGGTTTAGTTTTGATCAGAACCATTGATGAGGAAGCCATCCCCATGCTTGTCAATGGACATAGGTTGAAAATTTACAAGAAGCCCCTCTCCAAGTGAGAGTTCATTGAAGATATGAATAAGACAGTGTTGGTAGTGGAGCAGGTCTTAGCCTCCACTCCACCCACTCACTGAAGAAGCAGAAAAAAGAAAAATAATAAGGACTCAAGTGAAAACCTCCATGAGGTGCTTGAGTCCCATCATTGGGTTGAAAACCTCTTTTGAGGTGGCCCAGTGATGACAAAAAAAAAAGAATAGAAAAAAGAATAAGATCCTAGGGGGAAAACCTCCTTTGGAGGCGCCCAGGGCAGGCAATTTTGGGTGAAAACCTCCTTGAGGCACCCTAGTTGTCTTTCAAAAAAGAAGAAGAAAAAAACAGAAAAAAGGAAGAGAAAATGACTTTTAAAGTGCATTGTAGGTACAGGTGGACCATAGGAAGCAGAGAAGATGCCACAAATCCTATTTCACTCCTCCACACTCTTCTCAATCATTTCTAACATTTCTTCCACCTCAGTGTGTGTTTTTTCCGAACACTATGTATTACAGAAGGCCTTGTGTGTTTACAAGAGGCTCTGTAGAAATCACAGAGAGCTCAAAAGGATTTTAAAATAGTGTTGAGGAGCTGGGAAGTTTCATGAAGAGAATTTAGGCCCTCTTACAGCTATCCATCCCACACCTGCACCACCTCATCATCATTGATTTCTTTCCTTCTTGCTAAAAAACACAGAAACTAGTTTTTAGAAAAAAAAACATAAAATAAAAGGAACAATACCTCCAAATCTCCCTGAAGCTCTCCAAATACCTTTTTGTCACCATCATCGTCTCTGGTAGCATCCTCATAGCTCCCAGCACAAGAATCAGCTAAGAATTTTAAAGGGAGAAGCAGCTACATGAGCTCCTGTAGGATTTCCTGTAGTAGCTTATCCCCTTAAAATCAAGCCATAGCAGCAAAATAGGTGCAGATTTAAGATTGAAGAGGATGTCTGAAGCCAGATCCAGCCAGAGGATACCTGCACAAAGCATCGGGACACACATCAGGGACAAGGAAGCATACAACAGAGGAGATACAGCCATGCAACAACTGAAATATGAGCATGAAGCAGCAAAGGAACTAAGATGCACCAACAACACGAACATTCGACTTGCAGGTAAGTGTCTAACCCTCCCCTATGTTGCTCTGTGTAATTAAAAATATGCATAAGCGAATGAGATGTTAGGGTTGAACGATAAAGGTGGCCAGTTAACTGGCCACCCTCATCCAGTTGATTGCGCTCCCGGAGATGCCACCACAGTGTGCCTAGTCAACTCACAGAAAATCCAAAGGACAAGTAGTGGAGGTTATACAAACTCTGATGAAATCCGATGTAATGATGGGAAGTGATTGTGGAAAGATCATGAAGAGCCATGATGACAGAGCAGTGGGACAATGGTCTGAATCTAGAAACGTACCTTTTTGCCAGCTCACCCCATCACCGGAATATCTCAAAGAAGACATAAGTATTCCTCCTTGAAACTCCTTCGCACTTTTCTTCCATTTCGTCCTCGTCCACTTAGCTGCAGCAAGCTCTATACCACGTCCATAGCCTTGAAAAAATCATTCTCTATCGATTTCAGTCATCCTTCTGCTATCAGAGTCCTACAGGAGCAGTAACAGGTTCTATAGGAACGGGTTCTATAGCAGCACCTACAGCCAGTTCTACAGGAGGCACTAAGCAGTTTTTAAGGAGGAAACATGGGGTTTTTTGCTCAAATTTTGGTTGAAGAGGTAGGTTCTATACAGACCCACCTTGAATATTAATATGTGCAAGAAATGATACAATATTAAGGAGGAATTAAGCTGTAGAAGAGAGGAATTCCATAAAAACATTTCTATCTATTTTCTTAAAAAACACAGTTTTTCTCTGTTTCAAGTGTCTTCAAATTTTTGTCTCCATCTCTACTTGGGTGTTCCAAAAGGGTATATAGCAAAATGACAGGTGGATTCATGAGGGAGGAACCACAAATTTAGTCAGGTTCCATGAACATCCCGAGGTGGTAGCCATTTTCACCAGAGCCAATGGCTGCCATTTTATGAAAAATTTCGAGGGTTTGATGAAGAAGTGGCTCAGGAGTTTTCCGTGCTTTAGTATCGTTCGAAGACCCATGCCACTGTTACTTTTAGAGGTCTCACCATGGAAATCACCCCAAATTTATCAGTATAGTTACCAGCCTTCCCCTTGGATTACCATGGAGCAAAGATGAAATCCAATGGGACAAGTTGCCAAGAAAAACTTCTTCCAACCAAAGGAGCATCTTGTAGAAGAAAAAATGGCATTTAGAACAACAAGCATACCTTACCTTGGGATGAGGTCAGTTACTAAATCATCAAGTATATTTCCTTTGAAAGGAGGTATAACATAGTTTTATGGCTACCATTTTAGACTTCTCCATGAGCTGAGATATGGCATGGACACTCCCACACCCCAAAA